>OY783195.1:14302142-14753348 GCA_963678675.1 Xiphydria camelus
AGTCACCCTATGTAGACAACTTTCTTTTTTTTATAAATTGCCGAGGTAGTATCACATCCAAAAACGGTATGGGAAAATAAAATCGAAGCACGCATAGTACCTATCTTATTTTGAAGCGCATTTATGTTCGTTGTTTTATTAGGTTTTGTAGTGCTGCCGGGTCTTAACATATAAATATTGTCCGTTTTTGATTTGAATAATAGTAATACCATTAATTCAGTGTCTTTATAAACCAATGTTACCGATTTTTCTAACTTTCTTGCTTCAAGAACTTTCTCCGCTATGAGTGTATCTGCATCCCCATGTGCTTGGAAAACTTTAATATCAGCTGTTTCGAGATGTTGACTTAGTTGTGAAATAAACAACCTTTTATTGTTTTCATTTTAAAAAAACTTGGCCTATTAATGATTGCCATGTTGTGGTCTATTAACCGTAAGTCTAATTGTGGAAAGACCAAATGTTATCCGTCTTCACTTGCATTTAGCCGCCTAGCATACGCCTATTACGTAATGAAGGGCCGATTGTAAAATTTCTTACATTTCAGAAACACTTCGAAATAAAAAAATACCTAACTTTATTCATTTAACACTATTTGTTCTTTATTTTTGAGTACTTTTACATGGGAAAATAATTCGATGGCATTTACGCTGAGAAGTGTTTTTTTTGAAGGCCGAAAAATATTTAATGACTTTTGACACTTGCTGTACGCCACTGGTTTATTCTAATTGTGTACATATACAGGGTGTTCGGAAAAAACACCGACACAGAAATAGGGGTGATAGGTTACGTCATTACAAGTATTTTGATATAAGGGACCTATACCCGCAAGCGCCCCCTTCTGGAGATATCAACTTTTCAAGTTTATAACGACCGAGGTTGATCAAAGTAGAATAATAAGAAACGTATCAAGATGGTAACGAATATTTAATTTTACGAGATACAAAAACAATGTACTACAGCAAATGCTCAAAATGACGGCCACCCATGTCCATGCAACATCGGAAACGATTCTGGATAGATGTGCCACTGCGCAAACTGCTTGCGGAAAGGATAACCGCTTGGCTCAAGTCCTTGTACTTTTCGAAGATGATGCGGATACAATGAGTTTTCATTTGTTTTTCAATTGTACAGGTAGACAAAAAACTCAATATTATTCCACTTTGATCAACCTCGGTCGTTATAAACTTGAAAAGTTGATATCTCCAGAAGGGGGGGCGCGCTTGCGGGTATAGGTCCCTTATATCAAAATACTTGTAATGACGTAACCTATCACCCCTATTTCTGTGTCGGTGTTTTTTCCGAACACCCTGTATACACCAAATTGTAGGTAATTTTATTGGCTTTCATTTTGATCTCTTGCATTAAAAAAAAAGGAGTAGTTTTTGAGATATTTGATAAGAACTAAAAAAATGTACCTTTAGGGGTAGTTTTGGGGTTGTTTGCACCCTCGGAGGGATGGGGACTTTTAGTATGTTAATCAGGGTCAAAACAGCTAAATAATCCCGCATAAATCAGCTTTAGGGCATTTTGTTCCACGAGCACCATGTTATCAAAAATAACTTCCCTGGCCTATCACTAATCATATAACGGTTCACCTGCGCGCCTTCAGACGAGCCGAGAAAATAAATTTTATTGTCCACTTTTCTTTACAAGTGTCCGAGTTTTTGTTTCTGATGATTGCAATATTTCATTACCTTTAAAACAAAATAAATTCATCGAAAAATATTAAAATTTTTAGTGAAGTTAGAGGCATCTGTTTACAAGAGCTTGATATTTTTCGATGATTTTTGTTTTGTTTTAAAGGTAATGAAATATTGCAATCATCACAGAAACAAAAACTCGGACACTTGTAAAGAAAAGTGGACAACAAAATTGATTTTCTCGGCCCGTCTACTGTACTAGAAGGCGCGCAAGCGAACTGTTTACATAAGAAGTAACGTCACGATACCAATGCCGCTCGACCGGCTGTTTCAAGTGGGCAGAGTTTATCGCAAACTTTATTAATCTTTCACGGCTTAATTTCGCGGCAGAAAAAAAATATGTGCAAACACCCAATTGTGTGTGTATATTGTATTATAGAATTTAACCACCCGTTTTGCTCAGAAACCAATTTAGTGACGCTACTTTTGCATACGTGCAATTATACATTCGTACGTTTGATAGTGTACGCAACTAGCATATTGTTAATTGTTAGTATTTTTCATTAATAATAATAGTCTTCAAAATTAAAATACAATCGACTTCCTTGTAGGTTATAGTCTAGAAACGTAAAATAATCGTGACAATTATAGCATTTTCCACAGATTGTACTCGATGCACATTAAACTTCTTAATCCCGAGAAAAAAAAATGAGCAGATCTGATATCTAAGCCTGGGAAAATATAACCAGATCTGATCAGATCTGACTATATCTGATCAGATTTGCTCATACCGGACGTGTCAGATATCACATGTACCTAGTCTGAATCTTTTCAAATCCTGATAGCCCTGCTCACATATAATCATATACGGTCTTCAAACTTGATATAAGATATTGTATTGAGATATGTGATTATTACCCCAAATTTTGCATATTGTAAGACTTAATCAAACATAGTCAATTATATGGTCAGATCTGGAAAATGTTTCTATCTGCCCAGATCTGTGCGATTAGATCTAATAATACCCCAATGGGTTATCGCAACCGAAAAAACAATTGTTTTTCGGTTGATTGCAGCACACTTTTGAGAGTTCATTTTGAGTATATTTACAGTGCTGCAACTAAAGTCCAAAATTCTATTAGGAAAATACACATTAATATATAAGTAACTAGTATATGTGGCCCTCGCTCCGCTCGGGAAAGCTAGTGAGTTCCCACAAAATGTAAATTAAAGGGATAAACTTTCAACTCCAAAAATCATAAAGCTGAACTAAGTCATCATATTCTCAATACAACAGCGCTTACGTCGGTGAAAAAAACTCCCTTCTTTATTTAATTGCGTATGCTATTGGAAATTGAATTCTTTTGAATAGAAATAGCAGTTCAGTGGATATAAGGAGTATCTTCGGAATAAATACTGTTTCTCCTTTACATTTTCCCGACATTATTTGTGCTTCAAATATATTGTTCGATAACTGCTTCACGGTCATTCTTGTTCCATTACATAATCTGGGTGAATCTAAATTCTTTAACAAAATAATTGGTGATCTTTTTTTAATCTCAAAAAGTGCAAAGGCATCCGTGGCACATTAAGGGGTAAGGCCACCATGGAACTTTTCAAAAATCGATTTTTTTTTTATTAGCTTAAAACCTTCCTTAAACCCTCAAGAATAAGAAAAAAATGGTTTCGTAGTCAAAAAAAATTTCGAATCGGTCGTTTACGTCAATTTACAGAGACGCCGCGCGGCGCATTAACACTTAGCGCCATAGCCAACTATACGGTTTCCACCGCGCTCGGGCGAGCCAAACTACATTGAATAGGGAGATCTCCCCGATTAGTGGGCTAACTGTTAATTAAATGCATGTTGAGACGTATTATCGGAGTTGAGGCTCGTGTCATTAGCAGTACTATTCGGCCATTTATTTTATGTAAAGTCATTCTAGCTGTCAGACGGACGCCGCGTGCGTGATTTTGCTTCGTGTTTCATCAGTTTATCTTTTTACTACGAGTTACTGAAATTAGTGAATAAAATGTGTGATAAATCGAAATATGGTGGCTATAAAGCTAAACGAGGTGGAAGAAGTTTGTTTAAAAAGCCGTCTATGTCACGAAAGCGACCTGCAAACCGTTATGAAGCGGAGGCACTCGATTCCTCCGAAAGCGTCGGCACGTCCGCTAGGAAATTGAAGCTAAGTGGCGATGCTCGTAATATCGAAGTTGATGCATCGTTCGGTTATCGTTTCATCAATTTTGTGGCTGTTTTTTCAACAATTTCGTCAGTAGTGAAGTGTAAAATATGCGACTCAGGCGTCACATTTACTGAAAGTAGTATACGCGGACTTGGTTTTAAAATAGTTCTATCTTGTGAAAAGTGTGCGAAAACTGAAATTCCAAATTGTCCACTCATCAATAACAAAGCATATGACATCAATAGAAGAATTATTATAGCCATGCGACTGCTTGGAGTAGGTTTACACGGAATGAAGAAGTTCTGTGCTTTTATGGAACTTCCTCGGCCAATATTTCACTCATTTTATGATAAAGTAGTCAACATTATTTGTGATGCTACTGAACGCGTTTCCAAGGCTAGCATGGAAAATGCAGTAAAAATAGAAAAAGAAGAAAATGCAAGAAAAGGTTTACCAAATGAATTGATAGTATCAGGAGACGGTTCGTGGAGAAAGCGGGGATTTTCATCATTGTTCGGTTTGGTGTCTTTGATCGGATGGAATACTGGGAAAGTAATCGATATAATTATAAAATCCAGTTACTGCAAGGCGTGCGAATATTGGAGAAAAATAAGTGATACTGCAGAGTATGATGAGTGGCTTGAAATACATCAAAATGATTGTCAAATAAATCACACGGGGTCGGCTGGTAAAATGGAGGTAGATGCAGTTATCGAAATGTTTCAGCGCTCTGAAACTTTATATCAAGTAAAATACGGCAGTTACATTGGAGATGGCGATAGTAAAACCTTTACAGGTCTTTTGAAGTCTGAACCATATGAAAGCTTTGTTATACATAAAAAAGAATGCATCGATCACGTGCAGAAAAGAATGGGCACTAGACTAAGAAATTTAAAAAAGAACGTACGCGGTCTCGGCGGAAAAGGAAAATTAACAAATAAACTTGTCGACGAGCTCTCAATTTATTATGGTTTGGCTATTCGCAGAAATCACGACTCTGTGGAAAAAATGAGAAATGAAATTTGGGCGACGTTATATCACAAGCTGTCAACGAATGAAAATCCTCAACACAGCAAGTGTCCAGCTGGTGAAAATTCATGGTGTTCGTGGCAAAAGGCAAAAGCCACCAATACATCAATTAGTACTTTTTTACACAAGCCGGCTCTATCGAAAACAGTTTTCGACGCAATTAAACCAATCTACGAAGAGTTGAGCAGCGACGACCTTCTAAATCGATGCTTAGGTGGTTTTACGCAAAATAGCAATGAAAGTTTCAACGCAACGGTGTGGTCAATGTCCCCAAAATTTACGTCAAGCGGAAAAACCGTACTGGATATTGCTGGGAATCTTGCCGTGTGCACTTTCAACGATGGAATTTGTAGTATAATGCAAGTTATACGACAGTTGGACATGACAGTTGGAAGGAATTGCTACAATTTCTGCGTTGAGGCGGACGAACTCCGCGTCGATTTTTCGAACCGATCGCTGACTGAGGCTGCAAAAACAGCTCGAATTGCCGCAAAATCAGCCAGAAAAGAAGAAGAAGAACTCAACATTAACATAGAAGGCCAACTATACGGTGCAGGCATCGCGGATTAAAGGTATACTATAATTTTCGACCGTAAAATGTTACTTAAAACTTTAAACGCGTTTTTCTCAGAACACGAAATTTCAAATCGGGCGAACCGATAGCGGCTACAAATCTTTATCGATTGCCTTGCAATTTTGAGGGTATCTTTATACCTATATAATCTAATAGACCACGTAGGGGTTTTTCGATAAGTTGTAAACTTTTTGTTTTATAAACGATTATGTATGAAATTCTTATGCGAAAACGTGAACTTTTCTTTTATATACTCACCATTTCTCGAAAAATCAATATTTTCAAAATCCCCTACGTGGTCTATTAGTTTATGATATATATTAAAGAAAAATCTTTGGATTTTTGTTCTAGGTTCACGCTTGTGGGTACAGCCGGTTCGCCCGTTTTGGACCTCCACAAAAAATTCATCGTAGAAACCGGACCCTGGAACGGCCATTTCTTAACCAAAAATTAAAAACAAAATATTTTTTAGTAGCTTTGAAGATACTTGATAAAGTATTTTATAAGAAAATTCTATAGCTTTTACACTACTCCTAAAAAAAAATGCACAAAATCGTCCTTCTTTCTTGACGCACATGGTGGCCTTACCCCTTAAACGAATTTAAAAATTATGTGGGCCAAAACATTTTAGAACTTTCTAGAGAGTTCTGGAGCATTCTAGAACATTTTAAAACTTTCTAGAATATTCTGGAACTTTCTGGAATATTTCAGAACAGCCTAGAATATTCTTGAACCTTTTGGATCATTCTAGAATATTTTGGAATATTCTAGAACATCTTGGAACAGCCCGGAACATTCTGGGAGTCCACAATATATTTGAAAATTTTATGACACTGTAAAGCACTTGAGATAGTCGCTGAAAGAAGTCCATTGGTGAGTGGCACCCTTTTAACCCCTATATCTTCTGAACAAACCCCTGCAGTTCCAAAACAAAAACTTCTTCATCGATGGGGGATGTAGGGCTGTCATACCCTATAACCCCCATGGGGCTACAATTAGCGGTTCCAGAGTTTTATGGGAACGCACAGATATACCATACTTTCTTTTATTACGTATATATATTGATATTGATTATAACCCTTTGTTGCTCACGTGGGGTGTAGGCGACACCCCAGCTTCCTTTTTTTGCATGCCACGCCGAGTTTTTTTTTTCGAAGTTGGCACTTTCAGTACCTTTCGAGAACATTTCATTAAAGAATTTGGCACCAAAAGCGCAAGACAAAACCGATTTGTTTATCCGACAGAACGCTGCAAAGTATTAAAGTGATTTTTAATAATCTGTAATTAACTTAATATTTAATATTTTTCTATAAAACTTGTTCCAATTTGTTAATTTGTCCTTCGTTAATAAAACGAGATAAAAGTATGATAACTATCCTCAGTCTATTATTTATACTATTTTTTAATAAAAATCGGCAAGGAGATCTGAGCGTCTGAAAACCGAGACCTCATGTACCGAGACTTCGAGTTTTATTTTCAATTAGAAAATTACGAAATTTATTTATTTTTTAATATTTAGATCATTAGGCAATATCTCAAGCTTTAAAGTAGTATGGTCACGAATCGATTTCCAAGATTTAAATATGAAATAATTATGTATGCAAGCTAATATCAATAGAAACCTCCTGGTGCAATTTGGGGTAGATTGACCGTTTAGTATATGTCTGATAAAAATTAATTACCGAGTAGAAAATAACCCAGTCTTATGGGCAAGACACATTTCTTGGGGTTTGTATGTAAAATCCAAGATTAAAATATAAAAAATATACCAAAAAACGGGGAAAAAAAAATTTACACCCATTGATGAAAATCATTGACCGTTTGATACTTTAGTTATAACTAATTTCTGCTTCTCGGTGTTCGGAAATAGCGCGTCGAGTAGATGCGGCAACGTCGCGTCAGTGGAGTGGGTTCAAGCGTGCATTTCAGATCTCGTTTTCCCCACGATACACTCAAACGTTTCGTGGGTTTCTCTACTGGCTCACGAGCCCATTGATAATATGCGTTGCCACACATAAAAAGACGCTAGTCAAAGGAGGCACATTATTTGAATAATAAGTGAAAAATAATCAAAATAATCGACTAATTCTTATGGTCATAAATTTTATAATTCACAAAGAGAATTTTCAATTATACATCATAGTTTTTTGATGACTTTTTTTACGGACACTCAACGATCACTTTGGAGAGTGACCATACTACTTTAAAATAAAAAAAGGTATTAAAAAATTTCAATTTTTCACTAAGAGAACGTTAATTTTTTAACTGGGGTGTAGGGTATACCCCAGGAGTCAAGCCATGTCAAGTCGGACTCGAAATTTCCACTAAATCGCGGATTTCGGAAATAATAACTCTATTGCGAAGGGAATATGGCACTTACGTTACCGTATTAATATTTCGTGAAAATTCTGTTATTTGTTAATGTTATTAACAATCAAACTTTGAAGCGCAATTAAAATGAAAAATCGTTTTCTCTTAAACTACTTTAGATAATTACTTGAAATTTTGCACACTGATAAAGCAATGTTTACACTATCGAACAAATATTTGCTTGAGGTGAAATTGTTTTAAAAAATGTATTTTGCATTAATTTTTTTAAAACAATTGCAATTTTTCTTGCGGTCTTCACGCTATAAAAAAATGAAACTTACATCAATTCATGCGGCAAACGTTGGCCTTTTATAATCTGCAAAGAGAACTTTGTACTTTTTCTCCATTCCGGAGATACGAAATTGTTTGTTACGCGGTGCGCTCGTAGATCGCGCGGCGCGCTCCGCTACTGGCGTCCGCGGCAACTTGATGGCCGCGCAAACTTGAGCAAAAACCGTTTGAACTTGCATGAACATGATTTTCCGAGTTTGGCAAACATACACAGTTTTCTTGTCAGTTTGCTGATGGTGCTCGTGCGGTATACTTGCTTAAAAACTATTCTGTGTTTCAATATCATTTAGTGAAAACTTTCGACCGAAGGAATGTTGTAATCCTTTGAAAAGGAAAGGTCATAATTGTGTTCGTCATAAGTTGTTCCTCGCGCGTTACTGCCAAGTGGAATACAAAATTCGAAGAATACATTGATCGATATATTTGTCAAATATGTCGTAAGGACATGTATAATGATGTTAAAATTGCTTCAGATGTAGAAAATGAAGACCCAAGCACCCAAGACCCAAGATAGTTAATACCGATAATTAATTGCTATACTGTAATACCTTCCAGGGAACGAATTGAATTTTTAACTGAATGTAAATATTGGATTTGAACAGTGAACAGTTATAATTACTTGGAAGTTTATTCGTGGTTCACTATTAAAGAAGGTGTTACAGTATAGAAATTAATTATACAATAAAATATAAAAATAACACAGGTTTACAACAAAAAAAAAGTCCGGACTATTTGACCGGACCATGGTATTCCGAGGTATTTTTGCGTCCTGAATCCGATCCCGAGGTCATCTGAGCCCCATCACGTCAGAAAAACGAGATTTCGAAATAAATAAATAAGGAAATGGGACTGCCCTGAGCAGCACCCAGAGCATGACTCCAAGGTTCTAAGGCCATTACGGTCAGTGCTGGGTCCACTGTCACAGTGAACGGATCGCCGGAATTGGATGCCTTGACAGGGAGATCGTAATCCGCGAGATACAACGATCATGGCAACATTTTATCCACTGGGGTGGTTCTGTGATAGTCCCGGTCGAGATTTAGGACTCCATTCCAATGTTTGGAAGGTATTCAAGACCTAAACAGCTACCCTCCAACTCAACAGGTCGCTTGAGAAATTGTCCCGGATCCAGTTCCAAAAAATGGTCATTTTAACCTCTAAATGACCTTGAAATCTCATTTTTCTGACGTGATGGGGCTCAGATGACCTCGGGATCGGATTCAGGACGCAAAAATACCTCGGAATACCATGGTCAAATAGTCCGGACTTTTTTTTTGTAAACCTGTGTAATTAGTAAACTCACTTCGTGCTTGGGTCTTCATTTTCTACATTTGAAGCAATTTTAACATCATTATACATGTCTTTACGATATATCTGACAAATATATCGATCAATGTATTCTTCGAATTTTTTATTCCACTTGGCGGTAACGCGCGAGGAACAACTTATGACGAACACAATTATGACCTTTCTTTTTCAAAGGATTACAACATTCCTTCGGTCGAACCATTTTCACTTAACGATATTGAAACACCGAATAGTTTTTACGCAAGTATACCGCACGAGCACCATCAGCAAACTGACAAGAAAACTGTGTATGTTTGCCAAACTCGGAAAATCATGTTCATGCAAGTTCAAACGGTTTTTGCTCAAGTTTGCGCGGCCATCAAGATGCCGCGGACGCCAGTAGCGGAGCGCGCCGCGCGATCTACGAGTGCACCGAGTAACAAACAATTTCGTATCTCCGGAATGGAGAAAAAGTACAAAGTTCTCTTTGCAGATTATAAAAGGCCAACGTTTGCCGCATGAATTTATGTAAGTTCCATTTTTTTATAGCGTGAAGAACGCATGAAAAATTGCAATTGTTTTAAAAAAATTAATGCAAAATTCATTTTTTTAAACAATTTCACCTCAAGCAAATATTTATTCGATAGTGTAAACATTGCTTTATCAGTGTGCAAAATTTTAAGTAATTGTTTAAAGTAGTTTAAGAGAAAACGATTTTTCATTTTAATCGCGCTTCAAAGTTTGATTGTTAATAACATTAACAAATAACGGAATTTTCACGAAATATTAATACGGTAACGTAAGTGCCATACTCCCTTCGTAATAGAGTTATTATTTTCGAAATCCGCGATTTAGTGGAAATTTCGAGTCCGACTTGGCATGGCTTGACTCCCAGGTGAGCTCTTATGTTTCAAAAACCCACGTGAGTAACGAAGGGATAATGAAGCCATATGAACAATGTATGCATGATAGCTCAAAAAAACTTTAAGAACTTGATCTTCAAGGTGCATCGCACCTTTATAACTCAAAATGTATCTTGTATACCCAAGGACAATGAATCTGTTCGACCCGCTTTCAATCTACGAATCTTGAGGCTCGTGATTGGTCGACAAAAATGATTCTATCAATCATCGATCTTAAATTTCGTTAGATGAAAACGAGTCGGACAAATTCATTGTCCTTGGGTATATCTCACACAGGAGCGCGCAGCAGATGAGAACTTGAGGGCATCGGCCGATTAACGAATTAAGCAGCAAACAGTAGAACTTAAATGGGTGACCGCTTAGGCTGAAAAGATTTACGCTCGATTCCAAGGTGGACTGTGATTTTTTTCGTTCTCTTGTTCGATAGCATTAATTTACGACATAAACCGTTGATTTATTTCCTATTTGGCGGTCTATTTTTGATCTGTAAGGTATCTGAGCAGATCTGTTCAGATAAGGACAATTTTTATACGTGCTCAAATCTTTTCATTTTTTTCCTAGAATTTGCAGACAACGAAGGAATAATAGGAATGATATCCCTACAATTGAGGCTCCCGATGCAAGAACCGGTCGAGCGGTCGAAAACGCTTAAAAGTATTGTCCACTTCGGAAAAGTGGCTGATGGAAAAAAAGTTGAGAAATATAAAAATACGTACTTATAGAGGGCACAAATACGCATATTTTAGTGTAATTTTACTTTTCTAACTTTTGTGGTTTTTAAGAAAAAAATTAAAAACTATTGAATTTCGCTCACTCAAAATCGACGATTTTCAGTCTACTTTTAAAACATACATCGCCATATCTCGAAAAATTATGTACGAAACGTCACAATTTTTTTTTCTCAAACTTATTACACCCAAGCGATGCCAAAAAATTAACAAGCACCACGAGAAAGATTCATTGTTTATAAATAATCACTGCATAATTATTTAACGAAAAAGTCGAAGTTTCAAAATTTTCGACCTGTGGGAAACATTTTTCTATTTATTCTTACGACAAAGTGTAAGCGAGAAAGTTGTAGATAGATGTTTTATGAAGTTTTCTACGAAAAATAGGGAAGATTTAGTGACATTTCACGGGTTATACGATAGTTCATGTATAAAGCGTGCGATCCGCGTTCGCTCGATTCTCGCGCTCTGCGCTGCTGTTGCAACAGCGCTGGAATTCAATACCGTCTTGCCGGCAAAGCAAGACGACACATGTATTTTACATCGCCAAAAATAAATCATTTCAAATTTTGATTTGAATAATTTAGGTCTTGACGTCAATTTGTTTGTCAAATCGTGTCTCGCTTCTACAGCCGTGGGGTCGTGCGAAGACAAAGAAAACGTTGCACATTTTTCTAACTGCGCGGCGTGCATTTATCGGCTAGTCTCGACTTATTGAGACGTGAAAAGCAATTATTTCATAATATTAAAGGGAAAGCTTCTCATTCTCCTTTCGACGTTCAGTCGGATACGTTCGTTGGTTTTTATCTTCTGTAAAACAACGTAATTTTCCTAATCTGTTTTTACGTTATACAGTATTTTAAGTAATAACATTATTCAGTTTTCACGAAATAAATGATAAGATAAAAATTTATCAACAACGCCTGATTTCATCTTGTAATACTACAAAACCCATAAACATATTGCCAAATTATTTCGAAAATTCAATAGTACGAATATTATGTTATATCGACATTTTGTACAATATGTATCGTTCATATTATCAAAAAGATTTAATATTATGTCTAAATACAATATTTACGCAAGCGCACCTAGATTATTCAAATCAAAATTTGAAATGATTTATTTTTGGCGATGTAAAATACATGTGTCGTCTTGCTTTGCCGGCAAGACGGTATTGAATTCCAGCGCTGTTGCAGCGCAGAGCGCGAGAATCGAGCGAACGCGGATCGCGCGCTTTATACATGAACTATCGTAAAACCCGTGAAATGTCACTAAATCTTCCCTATTTTTCGTAGAAAACTTCATAAAACATCTATCTACAACTTTCTCGCTTACACTTTGTCGTAAGAATAAATAGAAAAATGTTTCCCACAGGTCGAAAATTTTGAAACTTCGACTTTTTCGTTAAATAATTATACAGTGATTATTTATAAACAATGAATCTTTCTCGCGGTGCTTGTTAATTTTTTGGCATCGCTTGGGTGTAATAAGTTCGAGAAAAAAAAATTGTGACGTTTCGTACATAATTTTTCGAGATATGGCGATGTATGTTTTAAAAGTAGACTGAAAATCGTCGATTTTGAGTGATCGAAATTCAATAGTTTTTAATTTTTTTCTTAAAAACCACAAAAGTTAGAAAAGTAAAATTACACTAAAATATGCGTATTTGTGCCCTCTATAAGTACGTATTTTTATATTTTTATATTTCTCAACTTTTTTTCCATCAGCCACTTTTCCGAAGTGGACAATACTTTTAAGCGTTTTCGACCGCTCGACCGGTTCTTGCATCGGGAGCCTCAATTGAGGCATGTAAATGGAAAAGGCTGAAAGTGCCATACCTTGGAAACATAAGATTTTTTATAAAAATAGGTGTAAATACCATCGCCAATAACCTAGTAATGAATGTAAGTTCCTCCTGATTCGTTATTGACGATGGTATTTACACCTATTTATGGCACTTTTAGCCTTTTCCATTTACATGCCCTCTTGTATTTTGCTTCTGTAACATCTCGACAAAGAGAATCCAGCAATAATCCGCCAACATTGAAACATTCCACTTGCCCTGATATCGTTTTTCCATATTTGCAATGTCCTGATCGAAGCACTCTTTTAACACTACTAATACTTAGTAATACAAAACAAAGCACTAAAACACAATAACTTTTACATTCGATAGCAACTAACCAAGTAAATATCAATATTTTCAAATTAAATGAGGTTAGAATCGTTAAATTTGGAAGATATCAGGTATCGTGAAAACGTAAACTAATAAATGACTTTTACTTATGAACTCGTATTCAGCATGGGTAGACAAGCAGAAATTAGTTAAAATTATTTCAGATACTTTTCCACTGTAGACTAGTGTTATCTATGCGCTGGGTGCCGCGTTTATTGAAAAGCGCGTACGGCTTGACATTTCGCGTAAGTGTCTTGAGCTGTATAAAAAAAATTCAGCTGAATTTTTGCGACGTTTGATAACTGTCGATGAAACCTGGATCTAAAATTTCTTGGGGGGAGGGGGAAGAGGCAAATGCCGAGGTGGAAAACGCTGTAGACCGGTATTTTTCAGGTGGACAAAAAGAATTTTTTTTCTGACGGCTTGAAAAGTTGGGAGAAACAATGGATTAAATGTATCGAGTTATGAGGAGATTATGTTGAGAAATAAATTTTTTACCTTGAAATATGTGTTTTTTCTGAAAAGACTGGAAACTTTTCAAATGATCCTCGTAATATGCCTAGGTGTCACAAAGAAACTTTTTAGGATTTGGCTTAAACCTTTAACCCATTTATGCCCAACGGGTCGAAAACGACCCAGTTCCTAAATTATGCTACCAACTATACGCGTGCATGTTTGAAGTAATGCCTATATTATTACATTTAGTAGTCAAAACCATTTACATCGTTAGTATAATATTGCAGATCGTGCTGAGAATAAGGTTGCTCTGGTACTGGCAATAAAATATGTGAGATTTATAAAGATTAGACGAAAAAATAGTTCTGGGCATAAATGGGTTAAAATATTCACGTCTTGCCGGAGCATCGTTTGCGATGATCGATCAGCTGTATGCTGGTTTAGCCGCATCTATTCTACAGGGTGTAAACAAAGTCCCGGGACGGACGAATATTTTGAAAAATATGCGTCGCATAGAAAAACAAAAAAAACACGGTTTCAATATTTTTAAAAGTTCTATCCAGTCATACCAAACTCGACCCTCCCTCCCCTCTCCCCGCTAGAGGGTAACTTCAAAATGTTAAATGGAAACCCCCAATTTTTATTGCAGATTCGGGCTTTACGTTAAAAAATAAGAAACTTGTCTGAAATTTTTTTTTGTATTAGGGGTAGATGGCGCTCAAATCGATGGGGAAACATAAAAATACGAAATCCTAAAAATTCATGGAAAAAAACTTCAAAACGAAAAACAAAAAACACGCTTTCAATATTTTTAAAAGTTCTATCCAGTCATACCAAACTCGACCACCCCCCCCTCCCCTCTCCACAGATAGGGGGTGGGGGGTAACTTCAAAATTTTTAATGGAAACCCCCAATTTTTATTGCAGATTCGGGTTTTACGTTAAAAAATAAGAAACTTTTGTCTGAAATATTTTTTTGTATCAGGGGTAGATGGCGCTCCAATCGATGGGGACACAAATCACAGACACACAAAAGTTCATATAAACATAGGCCCGTAAAAGCTTCGTTATTGATCTACAGGGTGTTAAAAATTAAACATTTCTTTAGTTTTTTTACAGCTCATGCAGTTTTTAAGATATTTAGCTCAAATTTGGAACGTAGGTTATGCTGTAGGGCTTATATCATTGGGCATGCCAAATGGTTGTGAGAATCTACAGGGGGTTATTTTTTCAGGAGTCGTGCCCCCTTTTCTCCCCCTGAACTTTTTTGCGGTGCGCCTCTGGTAGATTCTAAAATACAAAATTAATTTTCTGTTTTGTTTACAAACTTTGTGGTCTCTTGTAGTTTTTTCGTACCTGCCACCGTTATCGAGAAAAAGCCGTAAGAAATACTCCGGGAATGTTCCAGAGTACGGGAATTAATGAGAAGAGCGGAGGCATGTGTAAGGGTTAGAGGAGGTCACTTTCAGCAGTTTTTGTAATGTTGTTTTGTTATGTTTATTATTTAGGTTTTTCTTATTGTAATAAATCATTGCTACAAAAACCGCGTTATCCCAGCTTTAATTTTTTTTAAATGTTAATTTCATCTAGCGAATTACAGAAAATCGTTTTTTATTTTTTTCTCGATAACGGTGGCAGATACGAAAACACTACAAGAGACCAAAAAGTTTGTAAACAAAACAGAAAATTAATTTTGTATTTTAGAATCTACCAGAGGCGCACCGCAAAAAAGTTTAGGGGGAGAAAAGGGGGCAGGACCCCTGAAAAAATAACCCCCTGTACATTCTCACAACTATTTGGCATGCCCAATGATATAAGCCCTACCGCATAACCTACATTCCAAATTTGAGCTAAATATCTTAAAAACTGCATGAGCTATAAAAAAAAAACTTAAAAATTTTGAAATTTCAACACCCTGTAGATCAGTAACGAAGCTTTTACGGGCCTATGTTTATATGAACTTTTAGTCATGAAATAAGCTAAAGAATTACCTCCTTCCATTTGTACATGATATTTAGGGACACCCTGTATAGCAGGATTATAAGCATTTTTGGGTTAATTAGGGGCGTCTTTCAATTCTGGGGATTTTGACAATAGCTTATGGAAATTTTTCAAATGATAGTCAGGGTACAGGGATTCATGAGATGAAAATCACTCAATCAGTATTCAATCCTTAAGGAGGTTATCAAGTCTAGAATTTTCAAAAAATCGATTTTTTTTATTGCATTTTATGAAAGTAGAACTCTCCCGGCGAGTTTTAGTGAAGACCGCATCGCGCTACGTTCAAAATTTCTGCCAGTATGAAAGTTCATTTTGTTCGATTTATGTGAGCTTGAACCTAAATCATTTCATAGAAACCTGTTTTTCTCAAAACATATTTTTCTAACCTTCCGTACATTGTATCTTAAAAACCATAGCTCAGATTAATGTGAAATTTTCAGGGAATGTTTATACTATCAGTATCTTTGGAATGAACTACTCTTATGCTCCTAAGTTGATTATTTAAATAATTACAGGCCTCTGTTTACTTAAAATTTCAAGCTTTTCCTGTACTGTAAATTAAAATGCCTATAAAAATCTAGCAAATGATTTTTTCTCAACCATAGTAGTTCATTCCATAGAAAATAGTATTGAAAACTAAACTCACTTTACCAAATTGATCTAGATCAACCGATTGGGCTAAAATGATGTACGGAAGGAGACCGCACAATTTTACCAGACCAACCTTCATTCACTGGGAAGGAATTATTTTTTTTCAAAAAATCTGAAAAAATTCAAAAATGTTCTTTAAGTATTAATAAAAATGTTGTATTAATTTCACTTTAATCGGGTTTTCCATTTAGCCCTGAAAAAAATCTCAACATTTAGTAATTTTCGGTATTCTAGACTTGATAACCTCCTTAATGGTTAATATTTAATGTCATCAAATAAACATCAAACTCTCACTGAGCAACCACATCTGTTGAACTAGTGACTTGAATAAAACTGAATGCTTCCTAAAAATCAAAAAGATGCCATATGTCACACGGTTCGTAATAGCCCAATAAAAAGGATAGGACGCTGTAATAAATTGTTTGAATTCAGCGGTATAATTTACAGGCCGCTGCCATGTCTGAATTTGCTGTAAGTACACAATAAATCTAATATTATTCGAATTATTAATGCTTGTCAAATTAACTAAAATGCTCATCACTTGCAATTTTTTAAGTTGAATAATAAATGTTTAGATTATCAAATGAAAAAACCAGATGGTAATAGCACGTAAATAACTAGAGGACTGATTAAAAATTATTTTTTGTCACTCAGTGCCAAATACTCGGTTTCACGGGCGTCCTCAACGTATGTGAAATCACCTTTCACACACCAATTCATGAAAAGTTGCGCAGAAATAATTGAACCCCGTCAACCTCGTATTTGACATTGAGTGACGGAAAATAGAATTCGTCATTAGGGAGTTTCGCGCTGTTTTTAACGAATGCTGTTTAAAACTTCACACTCGCTAAAAACTGCGCATCACGCCCTTATGACGGAATAGATATTTTCGTTATAAGGGCGTGAAGCGCCGTTTTTAACGAGTGTGAAGTTTTCCGCACGAGCAAAGCAAGTGCGGCAACCACACGAGTTAAAACAGCGCGAAACGCCCTTATAACGAATTCTATTTTTTGTCACTAAGTGTCAAATACGAGGTTGACGGGGTTGAGGACGCCCGTGAAATCGAGTATTTGGCACTGAGTGACAAAAATAACTATTAGTTGATAAAAGTAAGCAGAAACAAAGATATTACGAGCCTACTAATGTGAGTAAATTTTGCCAATCTCCAACAACCCTAAAAAAAAACACTTCTTCAATCATCATCAATTAACATCAATAAAAAAACGAAGTTCGAAAAACTTTATAGCAATGTCATAACGAAAAAACACATCAGGCATTTATACATACAGCAAAAATGGCCTTTGACCGCGTGTGAATTATAATGACGTTGATCTGGAACCTCGACCAGCTGTTTTTTCCAAATTTTTTGAATTTCGTATTTGAACGGATATGTACACATAAATTTCTCCAATTCGTTCACAATCTTTTTCTGAGATTTGACGGTAATTTCGAAGGATTCCATGATAAACGAGCACATTTTCAAAGAACACTTTTCAAGGTAGAACTTTACACGGCCATTTTCAATTCATGAATACGCACGTATGGAGGAGTCAAGTAACTTGAGCACAATGGGTGTGTTCCAACGATACCCCGCTACCCTAGCGCCAAGGTAGCGGAGTATCGTTGAAACTATTACGTGCCAAGCTGGTCCTCATTAGAGAGTTTTTGGACTGCTAAACTGCACGTCCTGGTTTTCGGTTATCGGTTATTGTGAGCATGTGCAGATTTATTCCCTTAACGTTAACACCACCTTGTTGAAATTAGTTTTTGATCCTCAAGAAGGCGTTACGTATAACGTTGTAAGTGTAGCGGACTACACTATGCGTTCGTATAGGCACGCCCGGCAGCGGCGACCCTCGGAGACGCGTGGCCGCTTTATTTCACTTACACCCGGGGACCACGAAATCTGTCGCTGATGACTTTTTTAAAATGTTATTTTTAAACGTACTAACCAATGATTAATAATCCTCATGCTTTCATTAACAAGAGTAGACGCCACCGTAGCTAATGAGCGCATGAGAATTAATTATTCATTGGTTAGTACGTTTAAAAATAACGTTTAAAAAAAGTCACCAGCGACAGATGCCGTGTCCCAGGGTGTACACCCGGGCTCACGGAATCTGTCGCTGGTGACTTTTTTAAAATGTTATTTTTAAACGTACTAACCAATGATTAATCAATCCTCGTGCTTTCATTAACGAGAGTAGACGTCACCGTAGCTAATGAGGGCATGAGAATTAATTGTTCACTGGTTAGTACGTTTAAAAATAAGGTTTAAAAAAAGTCACCAGCGACAGATTTCGTGAGCACGGGTGTACGCCCGCGTGCACGGATTCTAATCATGGTGACTTTCTAAAATGCCATTTTTAAACATACTAGCTAATGAACAATTAATTCTCATGCTTTCATTAACGAGAGTAGACACCACCGTGTAGCTAATGAGGGCATGAGAATTAATTGTTCATTGGCTAGTATGTTTAAAAATGACATTTTAGAAAGTCACCATGATTAGAATCCGTGCACGCGGGGGTAAGTGTAGCGGACTACACTATAAGGCGCGTTCGTATAGGCACGCCCGGCAGCGGCGACCCTCGGAGACCCTCGGAGGCCCCTGTACACGTTGGGCCATGCGTTGGGCCAATGCGTTGGGCCAACGTGTACACGGCCACTTGGCGTAAATTTGTCGTTGGCGGCCAGCGTTGGCCGGCCAGCCGAGTGTTGTCGGTTTTTCGTCCACATATCAAAGCATCTTGGCGCAGTCCGCCAACAGCGTTCACACGTTGGCCTCTCGTAGGTGCCGTTATATACTAAAAGATGGCGGTCACGGAGGTATTACAATAATACCTTCGACTAGAATTTTTTGAGGTGATTGGATGGACCATTAGGAAGTGTCATTTACAAGGATTTTGCTCAGAACCCCTGCAAAAGACACGCCAGATGACTCAAAAAAGAAAAAAATTTTGCTAAAAAAATATTCGTACCTCGGGCTGAAAATTTGTACCGTATGTCCGCGATCATTTGAACCATAGGAAAATTGCGAGTTTTGCATGAGCACCCCTTTGGGTCTCCTTGTCCAATAGAATCACCGGAGAAGCGTGAATGCGCATGCGTAGTCATCCGCGAGTGTGGCGTCGTTAGCAAGTTCAGATCGGTTATCGAAATAATTGATCTGAACTTGCTGACGACGCCACACTCGCGGATGACTACGCATGCGCATTCACGCTTCTCCGGTGATTCTATTGGACGAGGAGACCCAAAGGGGTGCTCATGCGAAACTCGCAATTTTCCTATGGTTCAAATGATCGCGGACATACGGTATGTTACTTGTTTGAAGGTCACAAATGATGTACCGTATGTCCGCGATCATTTGAACCATAGAAAAATTGCGAGTTTTGCATGAGCACCCCTTTGGGTCTCCTCGTCCAATAGAATCACCGGAGAAGCGTGAATGCGCATGCGTAGTCATCCGCGAGTGTGGCGACGTCAGCAAGTTCAGATCGGTTATCGAAATAATCGATCTGAACTTGCTGACGTCGCCACACTCGCGGATGACTACGCATGCGCATTCACGCTTCTCCGGTGATTCTATTGGACGAGGAGACCCAAAGGGGTGCTCATGCAAAACTCGCAATTTTCCTATGGTTCAAATGATCGCGGACATACGGTACCTATGTAAATCGTCGGCTAGGTCACTAATAAAGGGGTATCAGACGCCCTCAAATTTGTAACTTTTGTTTCGAACATTTTTTTATGTTACCTCCCGCGCGTCTGACGTTTTAATATATTACATGACTTGTCATTTTTTCTTAAAAAAATTTTTTTTACCTCTGACGTTTTAACATATTGTTTCAGAGACTTTTCGAAACACATAAAATAATTGTCAGACGAGAAAACCTATACAAAATAGAAAGTGCTGTTCAAGTAAATGGCCGCGACTGCGATAGTGTCCACGTCCATCCACGTCAAATGGCCAATGCAGAATGAGCAACGCCAACGTGTAAACGCTGTCCCAACTCATTGGCCCAACGCATTGGCCCAACGTGTACCGTATGTCCGCGATCATTTGAACCATAGGAAAATTGCGAGTTTTGCATGAGCACCCCTTTGGGTCTCCTCGTCCAATAGAATCACCGGAGAAGCGTGAATGCGCATGCGTAGTCATCCGCGAGTGTGGCGTCCTCAACAAGTTCAGATCGGTTATCGAAATAATCGATCTGAACTTGCTGACGACGCTACACTCGCGGATGACTACGCATGCGCATTCACGCTTCTCCGGTGATTCTATTGGACGAGGAGACCCAAAGGGGTGCTCATGCAAAACTCGCAATTTTCCTATGGTTCAAATGATCGCGGACATACGGTACAGGGGGCTTTACAACGCTTACAACTGTCATCGGCATAGAGATATAAAGGCCCCTGTACACGTTGGGCCAATGCGTTGGGCCAATGCTTTGGGCCAATGCGTTGGGCCAACGTGTACAGGGCCACTTGGCGTAAATTTGTCGTTGGCGGCCAGCGTTGGCCGGCCAGTCGAGTGTTGTCGGTTTTTCGTCCACACATCAAAGGATCTTGGCGCAGTCCGCTAACAGCGTTCACACGTTGGCCTCTCGTAGGTGCCGTTATATACTAAAAGATGGCGCCACGGAGGTATTACGATAATACCTTCGACTAGATTTTTTTGTGATTGGAGGGACCATTAGGAAGTGTCATTTGCAAGGATTTTGCTCAGAACCCCTGAAAGATACGCCAGATGACTCAAAAAAGAAAAAAATTTTGCTCAAACAATTTTCGTACCTCGGGCTGAAAATTTATATGTTACTTGTTTGAAGGTCACAAATGATGTACACCCGTGCTCACGGAATCTGTCGCTGGTGACTTTTTTAAACCTTATTTTTAAACGTACTAACCAGTGAACAATTAATTCTCATGCCCTCATTAGCTACGGTGACGTCTACTCTCGTTAATGAAAGCACGAGGATTGATTAATCACTGGTTAGTACGTTTAAAAATAAGGTTTAAAAAAAGTCACCAGCGACAGATTTCGTGAGCACGGGTGTACACCCGGGGACACGGTATCTGTCGCTGGTGACTTTTTTTAAACGTTATTTTTAAACGTACTAACCAATGAATAATTAATTCTCATGCGCTCATTAGCTACGGTGGCGTCTACTCTCGTTAATGAAAGCATGAGGATTATTAATTATTGCTTAGTACGTTTAAAAATAACGTTTAAAAAAAGTCACCAGCGACAGATGCCGTGTCCCCGGGTGTACCATATGTCCGCGATCAAAGCACCCATAACAAAATTGCGAGTTTTGCATGAGCACCCCTGTGGGTCTCCTCGTCCAATAGAATCACCGGAGAAGCGTGAGTGCGCATGCGTAGTCATCCGCGAGTGCTGGCGTGTCAGCAAGTTCAGATTGGTTATTTCGATAACCGATCTGAATTTGCTGACAGGCCAACACTTGCGTGGACTACGCATGTGCACTCACGCTTCTCCGGTGATTCTATTGGACGAGGAGACCCACAGGGGTGCTCATGCAAAACTCGCAATTTTGCTATGGGTGCTTTGATCGCGGACATATGGTACGACAATCCGACATGTCGAATCCGTGAAATAGGCCCCTGTTACGACCTGGTCTAATCCAGTCCTGGTCGCTTTGAAACGCGAGGCGCTAGGATCGTTTTACCGCGTGAATGGGTTACATTCAAACGTGCGAGTAGCGCGAATTCCGGTAAAATTCAAGGACACAAGATAGAAGTTAATGCAGAGGTTGCCGACAGGATTCAAAGTTTCATTGACTGTAGAAACACACTGATGAATGAAGAGGCACTGCTCGGTATATTACACTGAACACAGAACAAAACTATACTCCCGCTCTCTTGTATTCGGTTGCGGTTTATATCTCTTACAACAGCTAGATAGTGGGGATAGCGTGGGCAATGCGGTACGCTCTAAATGGCTGCAAAGTGGTGTGAACGCGAGGGATGATGCTCCCCTGAGTCACACACCTAACGGGACCAAGCGGTGGTTGCCCGTAGCGTACGCAGGGATCGGAGTTCGTCGCTATTTCTCCGTAAAGCGGATTAAGTAGCCGACAGTTGGCGGTGATTAGCAGAATGATTTCGGTGACGCGTGACATACTAGGAATCGTCCGGCAATTAGCCTTCCGCGAAAGGTACGGGACTGCGAGCACATTCCAGCCCCCTGCTTGGCCTTATCATATCCCATCTTATCCCTCGAGTGACCTTTGTTCTACTAGAGTATACGCAAAGAAATATGCTAATAGCGAGAATTTGTAATATACGAGCTTTGAATTTGAGAGTCCTTTGAACACCCCGCGTTCTTTAGCGGAAAATATGATGGTTGTCGCTTCATGTAGACTTGTCTAAAGAACTGTCGTTCCATGAAACCGTGACGGAACGTCACACCTTCCCCCTTAACAAAAGGTGTTACCCATGGTGACAGCTTTCAATGGAAAATATGGAGGTTATCGTTTCATGTGGACTTGTTCAAAGGATTGTCGTTTTACTAGAAACGTGACGGAACGTCACACCCCTAACGCCATTGACTACGTCTCCACCGTACGTTAAATCCGGGATTTAGTAATCCTCGGATTGAAGATAATCCTGTCCCTACCGGTAAGTAACACGAAACGAGTAAAATTAATAAATCCCGTGGTAAATCCTCTTCGCGCATGCGCGTTAGTACTTCCCTTACGAAAAAATAACACTCGATTTTCAGTATTTTAATACTCAATTCAGTATTTCTATTACTTATTTTGAGTGATTTAACACTCATTTTTAGTATTAATAATACTGACGCAGTGTTAAAGTTGAGTGATTTTAAGTACATTAATACAGAATATACATTTACTAGTGTTTGAACACAGAAGAAAAATACACAGCCTAGTGATAATGCAGTATTTAAACACTGCATGAGTATTGACAATCAGCATTGAAAATACTTATCAAGTGATGATTTTCAGTGTTTATTACTCGTTAGTATTGTCAGTGTTGAAATATAATTTGATTGTGTTTTAAATACTGATTGAATACAAACGGTAAAAAAATGCTTAACAGCGTTCAAACACTGATTAGGTGATAATTTACGCGAAAACTGCATAATTATTCCTCAATAGAATATAAATATATGTAAATTGAAAATAAAAAAATATACGGGGGTTTTGTTATGAATGATGTATATTTTTAATCTCTTTCCAAATTGTTTACAAGAGGAAAAATGTATACATTATCATCTCCTACATGTGTGATTTGAACACATTTGCGTGATAACATGTGCGGGTATATTGCTACACATTCATTGGACAATTTCATAATGGAACTAAATGAATTCGAAGTGATGTTTAATGATCTATCTTTACATAATTCAGTACCTGTCGAATGAAGTTGTTCTCCAAGTATGACATACTGTAATTGATTAGATCTGAGTGACATAATTGAAATTAGGTGAGTAATAATTATGTATCTCTTATCTATTAACTCTACGGTACTGTTGTGACGTTTGATCATTCGTTTATAATTTCGTGTGTGATATAAAATATATTTATAAATGAAGCGCTCGAACGATTGAACACCTGTTATATTTATTTCTTCACCTAAAAGAGCCTCGATTTGAACCTTTTCAATTAATGACATTTTTACGATATTGGGCGATCCGAAAACTCGCAAAAAAGGACCGTCGCTGATACAATAAACTGATCCCATTTTTTTAAACATGAATTTGTCTACGAGCGATTTAGCATGAAGAGAATAATTTTGATTCAAGTAAACATGAAAATACTTTGCTCTTACAATTTGTAATCGAAGATAATTTTTACAAATCTGATGTGGCACTGATTGTGTTCCCGAAAACATTTTTCCTAATATTCCGTTATTGTGTTCATAATTGAAAGTCGAAACTGCCCAAATTGCTCCGAAATTTTTAACACTTTTAGGAATGTTGAGCAATAAATGAAAATTAAATTTCATCAGTTGTGGTATTTCATAAACTTGTTCTATGGTCAAAATAAATTTTCGTAAAGCTTTTTCAGCTAGTTTCAATTCTTTATCAGTAATGTATTCTTGTAAATAGATATTCATACTGAATACTATAAGAAACCAATGATTGATAAACTTCATTGGCATATTTATCACTTTCAGAAGTACTAATGAGTAATACAGCAGAAACGATTTCCACTCTGAAGCTTTCCATAAATTCCGATCCAGAAGCGGACGTGGCGTTCTCGTAATTTCACTAGGTGGTTGAAATTGAGTAAGTATTGAGTCAATCAAAGCAACTTTATCTCCAATATAAAATGCTTTGTGACTATTAACACTATCTGTCCACTCGTCTATTATAGTTTTAACAACACCTAGCAGTAAAGCGTGCATATAATCGGGTACAAATGATGTTATTATATTGAAAATTGGTAAGAATAACAGCTCAGATAGACCTTTAACACCATTGATTGTAGAACCAGTATTTTCAGCTTCGGTAGCATCATTTATGTGTTGTCGAATAGTTCTAGGCTCCTGAATGTCGCCTCGATAGACTCTTGCATATCCATTCCCTTTTACGATTCTCTCGCCTGTATGTAAACAAAACGGACAACCATATTCTCCATTGTATTGCATAATATTCTGAAGGGGCGCTCGGGCTACTGAATCTACTGTTGCAATTAAGGTGTGAACTTTGACGAGTTGAGACCTATCAGCAATGATATACTCGAATCCTTCCTCATGTAATGCCGTCAGCTCATCCACAAATGGCTTCAAAAAGGTGTTCATGTTTGGTTTGCCATCTCCATACCATAAACCACATAATAATGTATATTCATTCCTGATGTTGAATGGTAACTCATTCAAACAGGCTTGGATTGGCACAAGTTCACCTTTAGAAGATTTAAACCTTTTAACACCATCTGTATTCCACTGTATTGTGAGATCTCCTTTAGAAATGATATCTTGACGCAATAGTTTTTTATAAATTCTTCCATTGACGACATCAGATTGATTTTCGTCTTCTTGACGCAGTTGTTCGTGGAGATTCGGCGTTTGCAGAAGTTCTACCAATTGCTCTCTAATTGGTATCTGTATAAAATGATGACCGCCTGCATCCAATTCTTTCTTTGTGTATTCCATACCGCACTGACATTCCACAGGAGAATAGTCGCTGTCGAATTTCAGATAAGATTGGCAATTTTTACTTGGACAATAATAATGGAGTTTTATAGCGGCTGCAGTTTCAAATTTTTTTAGGAACCGATATTTTGTTCCAAGTAATGGTTCCGGGAGGTGAATATCGAGTAGCTCAATAAGACCTTCTATTGCACTGTCTGACAATCCGAAACGAATAGCGTAACTCATAAGCAATAGATCACTTTCGCTCTGAGAAATACGACAACCAGGATAAAGAGGCTCTTGCTGTAAAAAGTAAGTTTTGTGATTGTAAAAATGACATATAATCGGTATCATAAAGCATTATTGTCACAATCGAAAGAAAGAATATTGTTTTTAATTCATTTATATATACCTGAGGACAATAATTATTACGTGGATCTCGCCATTTTTCTTCTTCATCAGCATCGGAGAAATTTTCTTCATTAATAATATTAACTTCATCTAATAGGTTGTCATCACATTCACCAGCCCGAGAGGAATCATCTGATTCAGCACACATGCATTGTTCAGGAATACCTTGATTGCAATCTTGGTCTTCTGCACTCTATAAAAACAATATTAATGATTAAGAAATTATGAAAAAATGTATCTAGTCTACGTCATAATGTTCACATGCAGTTATCAAGTTTTAATACAGGCATCGATCTCTATGCTATCAATATTCGTAATTTATTTACCACAAAAATATTGCCCTCAATTGTTTGACTTCCGATAGAGCTGTTATTGGAAGTGTTATCCAGATCGGTCATCATAGCTAAGTGTCCCGCAACAGATGATGTGCAACTTTTGTGTGGTGAAATAAAACGATCCTCAAGATCATCAGACGCAGAGCTAGATTCCCTGCTATCATAATATTCATCCCCGTCAACGACCCATTCCATTTGGTCAATGTCATCACTTGTCTCATATTCACTCACAGTGGACTAGTAACAAAAATCATATAAAAACGTTGTTTAAATTATTTAATCATCATATTGACATTTCTATAACCTCTTCTGGAGCAAGGTTTAAATCCTCATCTTCGTTCAAACGTTCTTTTAAATGCCTCCATCTTGTCGTTGATGGAATAGGAATTCGCGGATCACGTAAATAAGCTTTATATGCTCCTCATGGCATAATAAATTGACACATAAAAAAACTGAACTGTAAATATTAATTCGGCGATTTGTTATTGTCGAGAATATGATTCGAGATGCGAGAATCGAAATCGAAGTCGAACTGCACTCGCGGATGACTACGCATGCGCATTCACGCTTCTCCGGTGATTCTATTGGACGAGGAGACCCACAGAGGTGCTCATGCAAAACTCGCAATTTTGCTATGGGCTCTTTGATCGCGGACATATGGTAGATGAGTGGCGCGTGTCAGTGGATCATCAGAAACACCTTTCTGATATTTGTACTGTGTTTAATCTAATTATCAGTGCTTTTGATACAATAATTATTGTCCGTAATTATTACATTGTTTGATGTAACTCTGTGATATTTTGGTGAATAGTGAATATAATGGATGATAATAAGTGTCTTATCGCTCAATTCATCAACGAAAGTGGCAAACCGGTGCAATTGCAACTTAAGTTGGATTTCAATCATGGCTGCCTGAAGATTATAATGACGAGGTCGAAGACATCGTTGGCCAAGAAATTGTAATCAGTTGGCCTGAAGATGAGGATGTTGCACCAGCACACAAATTGAAAAAATTAAAAAATATGTCGATGAAAAAATGTGCTGTGAAAATTTTAGCAATTGGCAGTGAGTTATATCAATGTACTAAACGATAGTAACATCATTCTGAGTAACTCTTCATTGACAAATAGATATTGACTTTTCATTTTGCATATAGGCCTCGCTCAATGATGTAAAAAAAAACTTATTGCGTATGTCTTTTTGTTCATTTAGATTGGCTAGAGATGTGCAGACAGGTATCAAACAAAGCTAAGTTTGGAATACTTACCCCGACCAAGTCAGACCGAAGAGTCGTCTGTAAGAAAACGGTTATTTCAGATGATGAGGGCGAACAAGCTTATAGTTCAAAGTCTGAAAAAGGATATTGAGAAAATGGACATAAATATATCAGAGAAGGTAAGACTAGTTCAAAATATTTATTGATACTGTGTAAGTCGCACTCATTTCGCAGAAATTGTTGACGTAATCATTTCTGAAATAGGGTCGTGAGAAACCAAGTGATGTAACGCGATTAAGAAAAGTACGAGAGGAAGGCCAAAAAAAAATCGAAAACATCCTATTACTACTCACTCATTAAAAAACATCTGTAGAATAACGGTACTTGAATTAAAAATTGATATTATTAGTATTTCATTACAATTAGGTCATTATAACGAGGACAGTGCTAATGTTAGTATGAAAGGGAAGAAAAAAATTTTAATTGTTTAATCAAATGGGGTGTTGCAGATACCTGATTCTGATACTGATGAATCTAACTCTAGCGGAGATGTCAGTGGTAGTCGAAAAATGTCAAAAGGTCAACTTTTAAGTAAAATTTCATTACTTGAAGAAGAGAATAGACGCTTGAGATGTGACAACGCCAGGTTACGTGCACTGAGAGCTGTCAGTGAAGGTATTCATGTACAATCGACTTAATTTATAAAGGTGTAACAATATGATTAAGTGGTGTAACGATTGGCATATATATTATTTTTTATTATATACTTTTTTACAGATTTAAAAATTGTAACTGAAATGAGCGGGAGTATTGTTAAAGACTTCCTACAGATGAAAAGTGCCCAGAAGGACCAACATAAAAATAAATGGGAGCAACAACCTAGAGAAGACCAAAAATGGCAAAACAGGGTTGACAAAAAACTTACGAAAATGTTATCCTCTCAGTCGACATCGAGGAGTATCGATAATAATATAAAAGTTGATTCTTCAATTGTGAGTACTTTTGACACAGTTGTAAGTGTTGTAATGTTATTTCATAATATTCCAATATTACGAGTTATTCACAAAAAATAAAATATAATCTTTCATTCTTATTACTGTCTTCATAGGCTGAAAAAGTTACTAGACAAATATCGCCAATTTTCAAAGACAACCGGGATAAATCAACGTCAAAATCTCCCGACTTCTCATTTCAATCAGTAAAAGAGTCAATAACACCTTTCAGTGATATGGATGATAAAAATAAGACGCATTCAATATTATCTCAAACTCAATCAGAAAATATTGAAATAGTTGATGAAGGGAATGTTTTGAACGGCAATCATATTGTCAATGCTGACGAAGCCAAGAACATTAACTGCAGTCTTAACGAAGAGGGAGATGAACAAAAGGGAAAAGATGTAAAAGATTTATTACTTCTGACTAGATCCAAGTTAGAAAAGCACTCGCAAGTAGAGCAAAAGCCAAACTCAGCTGTACGTAAAAATTTATATTTACTTTTAGTTGTATTTAACGGTGATAAAATTGCTCTGTCAGACAATAAAAATTTTTCTCATTCATAGGCTAGGCAAGTATCTCAAATTATTGACGCGCGCGCGACCTCGTGGATAGTCCACGAAACTTTGGGGTGATAAGTGACCAATCAGGATCAAGTATTCCGTTGTCTGTAACCCACCACAACGGAATACTTGATCCTGATTGGTCACTTATCACCCCAAAGTTACGAACTGCGACCACCTCGTGGCGCCACTAGAGATACTTGCCTAGCCCATAGTTGCAGGAAAGTTTAACTAATGCTAGTCGTGGCAACGGATCAACACTAACTATGGATTTAACAAATACAATTGACATTGGTGGAGTTGCAATTGCAGAAAGTACTTTGACTAATATTCGTCGAAAGAATACTACTTTGTCGAATTATGTCTCTAATGTCATGACTTGTGTTTTCGACCGTGATGAAATGGCGAAGAGCAGCTTGACTGGAAAGCCGTCGAATTTCAACTTAAAAAAAGGAAAAGGCGAACAGACTACTTCGGATATCACAAAGACTGCCTTACATCCATTGAAAAAGCAAGGTGTTATAGGTAATATAATCGAATATATATATACACTTATTTTCAAAATAGCTGTTATGTAAATATATAGTAATAATCCTCTAATTTAACCCTGAAATACTATTCGAGTTAATATATTAAATAGGAAACGTAATTTCTTTTTAATTTGTCTATCTTATTGTTCATTGATAAAAAGCTGCATGTACAATAGTATGTATATTGTTACAGACTACGTCCAAAAAATGTTCTCACCGACACCAACCATAAAGGAGATTGAGAAATGCATGCGGTCGAAATTAAACAATTGTGCAACTTCAATTAAAAATAAGACGAAGCAACAGTGAAATATTTCCATTAAAACTAAACATAATTTACTATAAAATATCAATGCATAATAACTATTAACATATCGAAGTAAAATAAACTTTGGTAATGCTCAAGATATACAATTTGAGAATTTGATTAATATGCCTATCATTTCAGGTTATAATTACAATAATAATTGATTTCAGTGTTCAATTATAGAAGTCATTTCAATTCAGTATTTCCATATTGTTGAATTCAATATTAATAAATACTGGATTTCCAGTGTTATCAATACTAATCTACCAGTATTGATCAGTGTTAAATTCGACAGTATTGAAATACTGGATTTCCAGTATTATTAATACTAATCTACCAGTATTGATCAGTAATAAATTCGACAGTATTGAAATACTGGATTTCCAGTATTATCAATACTAAATCTTCCAGTATTGACCAGTATTATCCCAATTTAACACTGGAGAATATGCCAGTATTTTTCAATATTAATTTTTCAGTATTTTCAGTGTTACTTTTTCGTAAGGGTTGTAGCTGTCAAGTTGTTATAACGTACAGTAAAATAAATTTTAACCTTACTATTCATTTACAGAGATGAAATTTAATTTTGTAAAAAGTGGAGAGAATAAATTATAAAATGCTTACAAAGGAAGAGCAGGTTATAGCATCTTATATAAAGTCTCTTTATATTCTACAGACTGTTACACAAGGTGCAGTTAATAGAGCAATAAAGAAAATTCGCAAGCATCGGCAACGAATGCGTCAAATTTTTGCTTATGTTATTGGCCAAACAGCGTCAAGAATGATCTACTTAACTATTCAGCCAAGAAAGACACCGTCAGTTTGGATGAAATCACGATCATTACATTTCTGGGATATAATTGTAAATGAAAAGTTCAATCAAAAAGATTGGCTCGAGCATTTTCGAATGAGCAAGGCAACATTCACAGAAATCTGTGATGCTTTACGCAAGGAATTGGCTCCTGAACCTAATTTTCTAAGTCCGAGGGAGCCTATTTCAGTTGAGAAGCAAGTTGGCATTGCAATTTATTTCTTTGCGAGCAGTGCAGAATATAGAACTATCGGAGCGTTATTCGGTGTGCAGAAAACAAGTGTCTGGAGATGCGTTCATAAGGTAGTGAATGCAATAAGTTCAATTCTTGGACCAAGATATATAACTATACCTGGTATTGAAGAATGCTCCATTATATCAGCTAATTTTGAAAAAAAGTGTGGCATACCTCAAATAATTGGAGCGATTGACGGAACACATGTTCCTATAAAACCATCCACTGATGGTCATAAAGATTTTCGGAATCGAAAAGGATGGACATCTATTGTTCTTCGAGCAGTAGTGGATGATCTGTTCAGGTACGGAATATTAATTTACTTAATTATGTCGCTGTCTCGACCAATGAGTGACCTATAGCGATTTAAGTATATGCTTATTTATAAGTAACGACTATGAATACCGTCCTCAGACTTCAATACTCTATGTGTGATTTCTTCAATTTAACTATTTATTATTATATGCAGATTTCGTAACATCAATTGCCGGACGCCTGGATCATCTCACGATGCTGCTGTTTTCGTGCAATCAAATTTGTTTCGAACCGCTGAGAACTGTATTCCACAAGTACGTAGATGCACTTCAAGAATATAATAGATAACTAAGTGAAATATTTTCATTATAGGTTAATCAGAAACCTTAAACTTCAATATTATAAGATTGAAACTTATTTTTTCAGAAAACAGAGACCATTAACAATGTATGCGTACCGTATTTTATAATTGGAGACCCAGCATATCCATTACTACCATGGTTGATGAAAGGTTATACAGGAACACGATTAACTGCCCAGGAAGAATCTTTTAATGTATATCTCAATAACGCAAGATGTTGTGTTGAAATCGCGTTTGGAAGATTAAAAGCACGCTGGAGATGCATTTTGAGAAAAACAGAGGTTCACTACTCTTTAGTCCCTGCTCTAGTGATGACTTGCTGCATACTCCACAATATAGTGGAAAATGCAAAAGAAGCTTGTCCCAATGCATGGATCGATGTGACCAGAGAAGAAGCTGTTGAATTACGTCAACCCATACGACAGGAATGTAGAATGTACGATAATATAAATGCTGCTCTGGTTAGAAATACGCTGAAAGATTATATGGCTCTTAATTTTCCCCTACGGAGAACGTTTTTATTAGAATAAAATCCATGTAGGTGTTTCATTTTTAATGATTAGGAAGTCACATTTGGTAAACGTTTGGAAAATGAATAACCATGTATTGTATCACAATTGACTCGTTAATTACAGACTTTTGTACTTACAAAAACTTGCTTAAAATTCAGTCTGACCTTATTCCTAAATAGACGGTCTTTGCAAGGATGCAGCCCATAGAAGTCCCACGAGTGCAAGTGAGGACATTCCTCGTTAATGTACAAGAGTGTCCCTATATTTCACACAAATTAAATAAAGAAGTCCGTGTAGGATATGAAATATACAACAAGGACGCTCTTAAACATCTGCCGGGATTATACCGGCTTGAAAATGAAATAAATTCGTTTAACTCCAGTGGGCTATTTCCCTTGCATACAAACATTGTATGTGTTGAAGTACATAGTCAGTCTTGCTTTTATAATTACAGTAAAAAAACAATATCACATTTGTTACTTTTTTCATTGCACAATTATATCAAAAGTAACATACACTCCCAGGTAGAAATCTGTCCAGGTTGTGCAAGGTTGAACCTTGTTACAAGGTACGTTTTGCAAGGTTACGCTGCAAGGTTAAAACAGGGTTGCTGCAAGCCTGTCTGTTCCTTGCATAGCCGAAACTGACCACTGCCCTGTACCGTTAGCCTGTTTCAAGCTTGCAATAACAGAGAGATACCAGGTTCGCGCGACAAGGTGAAAACAAGGCGAAAACAAGGTTGTGCCGGCAGCTTAGCGAATCAGTGCCGCCTCTAGATGTTGAGACGTCTTCATGCTTAGCGCCCTTTTCTAATGTCGGCGCCCCATGGCTAGTGCGCCTTAGTGCGTGGCACGAAATGGCCCCTCGTTAGACACGGCCCTGCGCTTAGCGAATAGATATCATAAAAATCCGCGGCGTGGCGTGCGCATCGCCTCAGCTGTCAGAGCCCTTAGATTGAGGTTAGCATCAGTGGCGATTAGTTCGGTTCACGCGTGTTTTTTTTGTTTAAGAAGCCGTCAGTGTTTAATGTTAACGCGTGCAAACGTTTCTTTAGTGCACATCGAGTGTAAACTTTTTTTTTAGTGCACGTTGAGTGTAAACGTGGGTTATTTGTGTCCAGCCTCACTTTCTTAAACATGTTCAAACAAATTTCAAAAGGATTCCTCTAGAAAAAAACGAATTGTTTAGATAACCATATATTAACCATAACGAATTTGCGTACTGCACCAAGCAAATGGTTAAAAATCGCGTGGACACGAATGATCAACGTTTACACGGAATGGGTTAAAACATTCGGGGGCAAGATCATCGGAATAAGGACCTACAAGCAGAAAATAAATATTATCCAGCTTCCTGCATAGAAGGGTAAGTATTAATAGCTAATTTCATGAAATTATTTGCAAAAAGCAGATAGATGAATAAGTTTCTTTATTATCTCATATGCTTGTCTCTCATACAGTTGCAGATCCAGCGTCATCATTGCAGCCAGAATGGAAAAATTGCCCCGAGGAGGTACGCGAGGTTCAGGAAGGCCAGATATTCCATCGACTCGGAGGCGAAGGAACATGGAAAGGAGACCGCAGGCATTGGTCAGTGTAGCAGCTCAGCTATCGAGTAAGTAACGTCCCTGAGATTAATAGTAGGCAGTATTATATCGAATTCGTATTCCTTAAAAGGAGTATTATATCGAATTCGTATTTCAGATCAGAGGAAGGGGCATGAGACCTGGTGCCCCTCAGGCTACGTCATAGAACCATGCAGAGCAATCCAGTCATCACTGAAGATTTGACTCCACATCTCCCGAAGAAGTAATATTATCTTAAGAATCTATGAGATTTTAGACTAAATTGGTAGAATACTTTTCCGTACATTATATTTCGCTGTACAAGAGAGGTATAGGTATTCAAATTCGATTGTTTAATAATATATGTGGTTAATCTAACTTAACTCTTTTATTAGGTAATAATCAGGCCAAAGCAACAAAAATCACAACACGTCTGACGCTTCGATTCCTCTCCGAACCCTCTTCGGAGACGAAATGAAGGATTCGTTCGAAGAGGAACCCAAACGTCAGACGTGCAGTGATTTTTGTTGTTTTTTGGCCTGATTATTACCTAATAAAAGTTAAGTTAAATTAATATTAAACTACAGGCGACAGAAGTAATATTATCTTAAGAATCTATGAGATTTTAGACTAAATTGTTAGAATACTTTTCCGTACATTATATTTCGCTGTACAAGAGAGGTATAGGTATTCAAATTCGATTGTTTAATAATATATGTTGTTAATTTAACTTAACTCTTTTATTAGGTAATAATCAGGACAAAGCAACAAAAATCACAACACGTCTGACGCTTCGATTCCTCTCCGAACCCTCTTCGGAGACGAAATTAAGGATTCGTTCGAAGAGGAACCCAAACGTCAGACGAGCAGTGATTTTTGTTGTTTTTTGGCCTGATTATTACCTAATAAGAGTTAAGTTAAATTAATATTAAACTACAGGCGACAGAAGTAATATTATCTTAAGAATCTATGAGATTTTAGACTAAATTGTTAGAATACTTTTCGTACATTATATTTCGCTGTACAAGAGAGGTATAGGTATTCAAATTCGATTGTTTAATAATATATGTGGTTAATTTAACTTAACTCTTTTATTAGGTAATAATCAGGCCAAAGCAACAAAAATCACAACACGTCTGACGCTTCGATTCCTCTCCGAACCCTCTTCGGAGACGAAATTAAGGATTCGTTCGAAGAGGAACCGAAACGTCAGACGAGCAGTGATTTTTGTTGTTTTTTGGCCTGATTATTACCTAATAAAAGTTAAGTTAAAATTATCTCATATATTATTAAACAATCGAAATTGAATAAGTCACCCGTCAAATTGACGAGGTTCCGTAAACCTAGTGATAGTAAAGTAGGAATAATAAAATTTTACTCGTCTTAGTATTATACATTATTTTTCTAAATTTATAATGCTATCGCTATATATTGTAACCCAATTTTAATTATCAATAAAATATAAAAATTTAATTCTAACCTCAAATGTTCTTCATTACCGACTCATTACCGACAACGCAACCTTGTCCCAAGCGCCATAGTCTACCTTGAAACAAGCTTGCATAGCATACTGTCACAACATTGAAACGCGTAACGGATTTGCCTTGCATCAGCCTTGTTTTGCAACCTTGCCGCAAGGTTCTACCTTGCCGGTCAACCTTGTAACAAGCTTATTTCGGGGTACGATTTCTACCTGGGCTTTGATCAAATATTTGATCGATTCTGACTGACTGTCTGTTCATCAGAAGTGTAGTATCAATGTAGTGCCATTGTTGATAAATAAAAATAATGTGCTTTCATACGATTTAAAATAAAAATGAACAAAAATGAAACATTCCTCAATGTCGCTGTATGGTCACGGTATGTCGCTGCACATCATTATATGTAACATACATTTAATATTCTATAGAGAGACTACTCATTTACATAACTATAAGATGATAATATTTTATTACATTACAGGTATATACAGTGATTTTCAGGATACGGGTTATTCGTTCTATGACCTGAATCCTGAGAATAACACTGTATCTGAGAGTGAAAAGTTATGTATTAAATGTGTTTCGTGTGTAGCGACGTACATACTATAGTTGGAAACTAAGATACGAACACAAACTTTAACATATCAAACGGTAAGAAACAGAACGCTGTATTATCTGTGGTAAAAACCCATTCACTTAGCTCTTATACTTTCTTATGGAATATATCATTCTTTTTTATTACCTGGGAAAAGCTTGACACTCTCTACTTGTGATAATGGTAGGAGGCGAATAGGTTTCACATTCCTAGATATATTCTTAGGCAATGCTATTAGTTCATCACTAGTACTCACTGGAAGTTGGGCTTGCAATGCAGCAGGTACGAACTGAGATTCTAAGACTGCAGAGGAACACTGCGATGCAACAGTTTTCTTACAAGCGGAACTGAATCTTATCGTAGAGGACGTCTGTTGCTGAGAAAGGACCTGGTTAGATAGAATAGATGATATTGCAGAAGATGGTTCTCTCGCAAGAGTACTTTCAGGAGTGAAAACTTGAGACTGAGCATGCTGCCTATCTCCTGATAGTGGAGAAACTTCCTGATATGTCGAACGATATACCTGAGGCTGTAATCCTTGTAATAACATCTTTGTACTGTCAACGATTGCTTCCTTTATCAGTATTACTGTCTTATTAATAAATTCATTAAGAATTTTTTCCTCCCATTTTCTTTCTTGTTTAAATAAATTTGAGAGAAACTCAGTTTGCTGCAATTGCAATTGCAAGAGAGTTTCTTTCTGTATTTGTGAAGTGGTAGTTCTTCTTCTTATATTCGCCTTTTTTGGAGCTGATTGACTAGATGTCGAACTATCATCAGTATCATTATGATTTTCATAGGTTCGTTTCATCTCCTTTGCCCTAGAACTCTTCCCCTTTTCTTTATGTATTTCTTGTTCCTGTTCCTGAACTTGTTCGACAAAAGGTGACGTTGGTTGCTGAGCGATCGGTGAATCAGTCGAACATCCGGGAATGCTGCCATCGTGAGGATCAGGAGCATCCTCGTAAATGGATTGGAAATCTGAAACGTGTTTTTTAAAATCAGTATTATTTAGGATATAAATTCCATTTTTTATTCTAAATATTTAATTAATGTATTTATTACATACCCTTTGAATTGTCAACTTCTGCTTCCTGCACAATTGAATCTATCCCTTTCATTTGTACAAAAGGACGATCTCCACATATATTATTAAGTTCCTCGAAGTATTCGAACTTAATTCGTACATTTTGCCAGACCTACTTACATTAAGATTGCGCTTGCAAACCAAGTATTGTTCTGTGAAGAAGTACAGGGTGGTTCACTTAATTCGGTGACATAGCAATCGTGCGCGTGCGAGAGAAAACATGATAAGTGCATAAGAATCTCTATCACACATTTCCCTAGACTTGCCCAGTTAGATTTTATGCAACAGAGACTCGTACGCACTCACCATGTATTCTCTCTCGTACTCGTAGGATTGCTATGTCACCGAATTAGGTGAACCACCCTGTATATTACTAAACATAATGAACAATACTGAGAATAAAGATGTGCTTTTACATTACAGTTTCAAAAGATTTTAATTCGTGGCTATATCAGAATAAAGTATTTATAGACGATATTTATACATATATAAACAAAACTTAAGTTGCCGTCTCGACCAATGAGTAACCTCCAATGCTGACTTAAGTCTATGCTTATTTATAAGTAATGACTATGAATACCAGCTTATAAATCACTTGTATCGAAGGTGTAATATAGTTTCATTTTCGAAAATATAGGATGCTTTTGGAAATGGTACCAAAATATTATATTTTCACTCCTGAGACAGTATTTATTCTGTAAAAATAATATAAATTTAAGTGTACATACGTCTTAGATTCTTAAACCGTATTTGCATTTGTTGTGAAATTTTATTGTATCCATCCGAATTCATGATCAATGAAAGTTTATCAAAAATTTCAGCAACGCGAAATTTCTTGCCATCTAAGGCTCGGTTCCACAACTCGGGCTTAACTCTTAAACGGAGTTTAAATCATCCATCCAACCAATGAGCGCCCGAGAATGAGGATTTAAACCGAGTTTATCTAGATAAGTCCGAATTGTGGAACTGGCCCTAAGAGTTTCATTATCACTTTGTGGTCGTCTATTAATTGCAGCATATGTCTCGTTTCCTCTCTATCCCAGGAGTGTCGAACTCGTTTCGAGACACTGTGAAATTAATGATAAACATGTGTACAATTTTGAACATAACCTAAACTAACTTCAATTTTGTATGTACAAAAATCTCTCTCTCTCTCATATTATATTTACATCGCTTGAAATGTCCTTCAAGAATATTATCAGATTAAATATTTAATATTTATCATACGTACCTATTGCCGTTCGTACAATTCATATTTGTCCACATTTCGTCCTATTCTTTCTGTCCACCGCAGATATCTATAGGATAATATCGGATTAATAAGTCTAATGCTGGTAATTTGGCAGGATTAGACTTATTAATCCGAGAGGCGTCTCCACCGGTAAAATATTGAGATTAAATAATCCGAGGATTACTAAATCACGGATTTAACGTACGGTGGAGACGTAGTCATTGATCCTTTTCCCTACTCCCTAGGCGCACTTTAGCGACAGTGCATTTCCGTTATCGCTTATTAGCGTACCCTATTCTCCGTCTATAGCGTAATCGGTTATTATGAAGCCACTGCGCATGCTCAACATAACGTTTTACGTTTAATGTTCTAAAATTAAGGAGCTCAAAAACTCCCTAATACCTAATAATTTCTCTGTTGCATATTTCCCGAGATTTGTCCAGGTCGAGTGTGCGACAAAGAAACTCTTATGCGTTCACCCAGGTGTTTTCATTCGCCCTCGCATATTGCCTACCACCACCATTCTCGATATCACACGGTATGGTTATGAATACACTAGAGAACCAATAAGATTCCACGTTAGAAGTATTTCTGTGCGGAAATATGTACATTTCTAAAAGACGCTCCGATTGGTTGGTAATGGATTTTTATGATGTCGCCATAACGAATGTAGCGTGGTACGAGAAATAGCGTTTAAACGAATGTGTTCAATTCGTATTTGCAAAATTTGCTAATCAGGGTGCTAAGTTTCGTGTAAATTCAAAGTACTCAAGTGTTCATTATAAGTTTGCTAACATATGGTGACGATTTGAAGTCATGGAAGTTTCGCAGAAATTGCATTTCGACGCATGCGACATCGAGGACGAGGAGCTGAACATCAGCTGTCGTACAAATAGCTCGGGGTGCGATGTCGAGGATGTTTTGGACTCCTCCGCTGAGGATTTCGGGTGTACGTTGCTCCCTCAACCGAGAAAATTATCGTTCAGTTCCGTGATGGATTGTAGTGATGGTGAAACGAATCATCATGTCCCATGTAATAACAATAAAACTCCGGCCATCTCTGTGACAGGTTAGATGAGAAAAGTTTAGATTTTCTGTTAATTCGATTGGAAATGCTTATTCCGATATGAGTGGAGTTGTTACATATTTTTTTTTGTTGGCGTAATTTTTGCAACTACCTAACACCAAGTTGCCGAAAAGATATCTACAGTCACAGATGTCTAAGTGTACCGCGCATCGTATCTAATGTCCCGGCTTTTGGATATCTCCGGCGTGTTCATAAGTTCTCTTTTAAGCGTCTCCAGTATGTCTGTAACCTGTCTTTTCGGTGATTATAAGTATTCATCCCCGTGGCGTACGAAAAATTGCCTTTAACCCTTTATAGGTCATTGGGAAATATATGTCCCACCACCTTTACAGGCAACGATCTTTGGTTCTTATAATTCCTAGATAGTTATCATTTATTTCGAACAAAGTGACCTTTAGGATAAATATTTCCCACCCATTTTTTTTGGCAAAAACACTTTTTTTCAAAATAAGCTTGTATTCGTTATTAGAACTGGTTGTGGAATTTACCATCGAAAGTTTAGCTTTAACTCTGTGGTACTAAGTCAAAACCCGATATGTCAAAAAAAAAAGGGGGTTTTTTGTTTTTACTGTCAATATGTACAGTCAGCAATGAAGAATATGATGGCAAAACCCGATATGGCTCCAAATCACCTACAACTTGTAGGTTAACAAAATAATATTCCGATTACGTTCCACGCCCATTGAATTGGTCGGTGGTTTGAAGTGTCTCGTGAAAAATCAACTTTCTTGACATATCGGGTTTTAACTTAGTACCACAGAACTACTTTTGCCTTATAACGGGCTTAACCTTCAACTACTCGCGATGGTGTAAAAAGTACACCAAATCCATGCATTAGTAATGGAACGTTTTAGGGCGCGAGTAGTTAAAGGTTAAGTTGACTTTTTGTACAGCCGCAAAGGCATCCCAAAGTAGACGTCTTTTCGGTGACTAAAAGTAGTCATTTCTATGGCGTATGAGAAGTTGTCTTAACACATTGCCCTGCCCTGTGCCTGTTGGATTGAGTGCCGGCCCTGCAATAATGCGGTTTTGAAAGCCTGTCGCTCGATCGCTGGCCCCGCGATGTTGCGGAATTTGTTTTGCTTGTATGAGGGTAGTCCCAGAAGTACCTGACCTAACAAAGAAAACGCAAAAAATTTGAAAAAAATATCTTTATTTCTCACTATAAAAAGGGGATTGAAGCTATTGAACAATTGCTGGGAAAAGTGTATCGAGCTGAAAGGAGACTATGTTGAGAAATAAAGATATTTTTTTCCAAATTTTTTGTGTTTTCTTTGTTAGGTCAGGTACTTCTGGGACTACCCTTATACAAGCAAAACAAATTCCGTAACATCGCGGGGCCGGCGCTCAATGTGTTAAGTTGATTTTTCATACGCCTGCAAAGGCATCCCTAAAAAGTCATCTTTTAGATGCCTTTTCGACAAGCGTGTTACTTTGGTATGACGGTGTCTGCTTAATCAACGGAAACTGAATAACGTATGTCCATGTTCAAACCTAACAGTTTTCAATACATTCTCCATTTGATGGATACGCTGCTATGACCAGATTGAATGTAGACAGGTTATAACTATAATTACTTGCCAACTATTTCTACTTGAGAAAGTAATAACGGTCTTATGAAAGGTGGATGAAAGAAACTGTTAAGGGCCCTCTTTCGAGGTATAGAGCAAAATATATCTGTGATCATTTATACATTGAAATGCAGCATTTTCGTGGAAAAAATATTCAAAAGATGTGGTATTCTCTCACAAAAATTGCAAAGGAATCAAAGGGAAAACTGACAGTTGTTATACTTTAAGCAAAATTAGGATTTTTGGGTACTTACTATAAAAATCGAGCTGCATTGTGTCACATATCCCATCTGGTACTATCGAAAAAAACTTATTTCCACAGCCACACTGTTATCATTTACGAGAAATCATGTTATTCTGATTCCATGTAATCTAGAGTTTTCTTGCAATGCATCCATCTATGAAACTGTCATTGTATTTTCAATCATCTAGTCTCAGAATGGTCAGAGTCCCTTTTTTCTTGATCCCAGTCACAAATATTTCTACAAACCGAAAATCTATAAGTACGCTTTCTCTTGATTCAGAGCGATAATATTCATCGAATTTGAAGCATATCATTTGTCAAAATCAAGGAAAGACATTCTAAGGGAATTTCAACTTCCTATAACATAACATATAACATTATTGGTAGAAAAATGGGAAATGGCACTCAGAACATTCTGAAACTAGTCAGTCGAAACCGCTATGACAGTTTCATAAATAGATCTATCACCAAAAAGCTCCTGATTACATGAAATCAGAATAACACTATTTTTCGTAAAAGATAACGGTATGGCCGTGGAAATAAGTTTTGTTGGATAGTACGAGATGGAATAGGTGACACAATGCAGCTAGATTTTATGGTAAGTACTCAAAAATCCTAATATTGCTTGAAGTATAGCGGCTGTTATTTTTCCGTTCAATTCTTTCGCGATTTTCGTGAGTGAATAACACATTTTTTGGTATCTTTTCCACAAAAGCGCTACATTGCAATGTATAAATGATCACCCAGAATCGATAACAGTTGGTCTGTATACGTAAGTCTTTAGAAATTAGGATAATGTGTAAATTACAGCGATGGAGACATAAGGGTTTGCGTCCGAGACAATCTTGCCAACCTATTTTGCTCTAAACCTGGAAAGAGGGCTCTTAATATAGGGTGCTATTGCTTATTGTGTTAGAAACAGAGGTTGATTATACGCCTAAGTTTATTCGAAGCTTATTTTTTTAACAACAAAAGTCTTGAATTAAGGGGTGTCTTTCAATTCTGGAGACTTAAAAAACAGCTCAGAGGAATTTTTGAGGTGATAATCAGGACACACCTCCGATTGAAAAAAATCTACGCCGATTTATGTCAATTCAACGCTAAAGTACGGAATTTGAAACACATTTGTAGTTTTCCGTAGTATGACGTCATATTCCTTAGTTAATTGTATGGAATTTGCAGTTTTCCATAGTACGGTGGCATATTCCGTAGTTAGCCGTTAATGAACATAGAATTGCGCTATTATTATGATTAACAGTGTATAATTATTATTCGTCAATTGAAGTAATCCATAGTTTTTTTATAGAAGTGCATAGATTTTGAACTCTGAAACTACAAATATCTATGGCAGTCTATAAAGGTCTATGATCAATTACGCTATACTATGGAAAATTACAGATATTCCAAATTCCGTACTTTTTAGCGTAAAATTGATATAGGTACGTAAAAAAAAATCGCCGTAGATTTTTTCCCGCCAGGGACAAATTCAACAGGTGAAAATCGCTCAATCAGTGCTCGATCCTCATTGGTTAATATTTAATGTCATCCGATAAACATCGAATTCTTACTCAGGAATCACATCTGCTAGACTAGTGTGCCTTAAATAAAATTTAATATTTCTTAAAAGCCAAAAAAATTGAAAATATTCCATATTTCTCACGCGTCCCGAAATAACTACGCAGATAACAGCTACGAAGCTGGAAGACATTTTCTAAGATTTAGGGAAATAATTTCAAGGCCGCTAGTGCAACTAAAGCTGTGTTCCAATTCATCTTAGCACGTAGTATGTACTAGATACTAGACTACGTTTTACGTTCTTCGGATTTGACCAGCCTAGTCGTCCTGAGTACGACCAAAATGTCGCCATCTGGCGGGTGAGATTGAACATAGCGGGAAGTAAAGTGTCCAGACAATCATACGAATCATCCAATAGATCGATTAAATTTTGAAAAAATGAAACTGTGGTGAGCTTTTTCTTTGAACAATATACGTTGGAAAGTGTTTGTTTTTATATTGTCAAATAATTTCGGTAAGTACATTTTATCAAACGTTCGTGAGTTCGGTGTTTTGTTGGCTTGTTGAGGTTATGTTTCACTTGTATCTTTACACATACAAGTATTCATACGATTCATATATACAAAATTCACCGTATGCACTCGTATGCTTGGAACTTGGAACTTACCTCCCAAGTTTCTTTATTTCTCTACTGTTGCGCGCTAATAGTCATTTCAAAATCCGGACGCGGACGCTCAAGGGGAAGAGTAGCGTACTACGCGCATGTGCAGTCAGTATACTAGTAGACACGACTCCCAGCGACTCTTGTGTCGACTCGTGTCGACTAGTGTCGACTCTCCACCAGGGTAAAGCGGCCCTCACACGATCAGTATTACTGACAGTATTAATTATTGACAGTATTTCATAAGTATTTCATAATTCACCGCACACGATCAGTATTTATGTCAGTATAGATTTGTAGTTCGTAGAACGCCGTTGTTTTTCTGTACTATAATTTTAAAGAATGGACAAAAAACAAAAGGCTTGCATTGCAATTACATTATATTGTACAAGTTTAAGGTATTTCTATGGTTCTATGAGGAATCTCATGAAATTTTGCCAATCAAAAGACTGAAATATTACCCATCGATTCCCAAAATTTCAAAACGCTGAGCCATGTAGTTTAAAAGAAAATGTTAATTCAAAGTAGCATTTTCTACACTGACTTTCAATGGCTAACATGTAGAAGGACGGTACCTCAGTGACGTTTTGAGTTATAACTACAGAACCAATCTTACAATGTTAAAGAAAAACTAACGGCGAATAAAATGATATTGTAGGATTATGTTCACAAAAACTGGAAGTGCTGAGCTATATAGTTTCAGAGAAATTATAACTTAAAAACTGAGATTTTTCTTGAAACTGCAAAGTGGTGGAGACGAGTAACGATGATGTGGCAACAGTGCGCATAGCTGATTTAGCCCTCTCCTGTGAAGGCCATCACACAGAAAATTCCGTAAGACGTAAGACGTAAGCGAATAGACCAATCAGGATCAAGTATTCTCATGTCCGTAAGACGTAAAACGTAACGTCGAAAACTTTCGTCCGGTTGAAATTTTTACGGCGAAGGTCTTACGGACAACCAATCACAAAGTTTCCCGGGTTATTTGATATCATAGGCCCACAAAAATAAATGTTTTTCTCTGTATTTCGAACCAGACCAGGTGATTCTTGTAGATTGATGTACGCTAAAAACGAATCTGACTCTCAAATTTGCGTACCAGGTCAGAATTTCGAGGTACTTGAGGTTAAATGTACGAAAACGTGCGATTTTGGCCATATTTATAGCTCCGTACAATGAAAGTAAAAAATTTTTCTTAATTGCACATACAGCATTTGAAAGTGTTGTTTTTGAACTTTATAATACATTCCTTGATTGCTCCAAAACGATTTTATTAAGCTAAATTTCAATACGATAAGTCTATCCTTCAAGTTCACTACGCCACGCGTGCATACAGACGCTCTAGAGCTGTTTACATTTAACCTAAAATCTAGAAGTGTCAGTTTGATATTGTTAATAATTTCACGTCAATTGGGAAGAAAAGCTTAACAGTAAGTACATTTAATTATTGATTACACTCAGTTCCTATATATAATAAATAGAAAAGCCATACCTAGATTGACATAAGGATACAGTGAATCGCAATGTAAAATGCATGACGTAAAGAGTCAGAACTGTCGTATTCATCTGCTTTTTTCATAAAAAATATAAATAATAACATTCGACAATATTATTCTCGAGATATAGTTTGATGAACACGACGTGATAGCTTCTCTGAAATTTTATCACATAAATATCTCTTGAAGAACCCTGGAAAAAAATATTTTCATTTCCTATGTCTATTATACAGATAAAATTATTTTTCAGGTAGTTCAAACATGCCGAGCAACGATGAAATATTGTTGGGGATTTTGTTAGTGGCTACGAGTCTGCTTGTTTTAAAGAAGAAACGATCACGAAGATGGTTAAATCGTCGATGGTGGGTTCGACCAATAAATCGTATGCGTTCTGCACAAGGGGACTTTGAGAATTTGTTCCAGGAGATCCGGAAAAACATTTGTGGATCATTTCTGATCTCCTGGAACAAATTCTCAAAGTCCCCCTGTGCAGAACGCATACGATTTATTGGTCGAAGCCACCATCGGCGATTTAACCATCCTCGTGATCGTTTCTTCTTTAAAACAAGCAGACCCGTAGCCACTAACAAAATCCCCAACAATATTTCATCGTTGCTCGGCATGTTTGAACTACCTGAAAAATAATTTTATCTGTATAATAGGCATAGGAAATGAAAATATTTTTTTCCAGGGTTCTTCAAGAGATATTTATGTGATAAAATTTCAGAGAATGCTATCACGTCATGTTCATCAAACTATATCTCGAGAATAATATTGTCGAATGTTATTATTTATATTTATTATGAAAAAAGCAGATGAATCTGACAGTTCTGACTCTTCACGTCATGCATTTTACATTGCGGTTCACTGTATCCTTATGTCAATCTAGGAATGGCTTTTCTGTTTATTATATATAGGAACTGAGTGTAATCAATAATTAAATGTACTTACTGTTAAGCTTTTCTTCCCAATTGAAATGAAATTATTATCAAACTGTCACTTCTAGATTCTAAGTTATATGTAAATCGAGGGTGGGGACAGCGTCTTCGTTCAGGATTGGTAAAAGCTTACGTCTTACGCCGCGTTTGTGTGATGAACCTTACGTTTTACGTCTTACGTCTTACGTCTTACGTCTTACGGCTTACGGAATTTTCTGTGTGATGGCCTTGACTATGGGACTCAGTAGTACTTTTGCTACCGGAGAGGGGATAGCCAGTGGCATGGCGCGGTAGCCCCCACTACGGCACGTAGTAGCAGGCACATAGCGGTATTCTAAGAAGAGAGAAGCACTGTTGCCACTATTCTCGGGCCAGGCAGTGTATATGTGTGAGGTACACTTGTACACAGGAGGTCTCTGTGTAGCAAGGAGCTCAGAGTACAGAGTTACTCAAAAGTTTCGTTCGTGCGTAATACAGTTTGTGATCAGTTGTACTAAGTCCCGAAGCAAAAAATTTGAATACGACTGTCACCATTGAAATACCTTAAAGGATCGCAAAAAGAAAAAAATTGACGTAAAGTTTTATATCCTCTTTTTTTGTGTCCCAATCTGAATATTCTTTCGTTGTGATGTTCACAACTCGGGCCAATGCCCGGTCAATACCTATACAATATGTCCCGTGGATAACGCAAGTATTTGAATTTCCCTGTTATTTGACTTTGGTAGTGCTTGGAACGGTGCTGTAGTTAGAGTTGGCTTCAGAAGAGTGCGCTGCGTTCTTACGAGCCGTGTTTCAAGAGCGAAAAGTGTAAAACGTCTGATTTCCCGGGAACTGTCAATTCGGGAGATCGAAGCGTCTAACCTCGAAATTAACTGAATTTGTAAATAATGGTAAATAATGTGTAGAAGTGATGAGAAATAATCATACAGGTTTCGGAAACACGGCTCGTAAGAACGCAGCGCACTCTTCTGAAGCCAACTCTAAGGGGCCATCCATATATTACGTAAGACGTTTTTGGCCTCTTTTTGACCCCCCCTCACCCCAGTGTAAGATACTGTAAGATTCCAGAGGACCTCCCCCCCCCCTAAATCTTACATAAGACGTAACTTTTTAAAGTCATTCTTGAGCTTGCCGTTGATACTGCTTTCAAATGTCAGATGAATATTAGGAAGAGATTGACTATATTTCGAGACGGTCCTGCTAAACAATAGCATCATACATAGTCAGAACGAGGATGCTGTACATAGGAGCTGTTTAAATAGACTCTTCATTATTCGCTATTCTCTAATTGTTTATCAACAGCGTATTTTATCCGAGTGGAAGCCCAACACGATTGATGTAACGTTTATAGTCTACTACGGTATATTTCTTTATGCACTTCATCCTCGTTCTCACTCTTCGTATCAACGGAAAACATTAGAAAACATATATTCACTCAGTTGAAGTAACTTCATTTTTAAACTTCGTTTAATAAAATATATCCTCAGTAGAGACGTCCTGCTCCTCAACCCACTCGACGTCCTCCACTCCCGTTTCACTATTTCGGAAGATGCACATAAGCTCCCGATCACGACGCAATGCCACTCATGCAGGTCGCCTCTTCTCTGCTTGATCCTGGGTTTTGCACATTCTTTTATCTATTGTTACTGCATTAGTTGATGCAAAGTACAGCGCTTCTTTCAATCTGTATTGAGTGATTTGATAGCATTTTTGGCTAGGAATTTCTCACGTAAGATGAGGTCTAGACCCCCCCCCCCCCCCCCCCGCCTCCCCGCCCCATTGTAAGACACTGTAAGAAATATTCATACCCCCCTCTCCCCCTCAAACGTCTTACGTAATGTATGGATTGCCCCTAACTACAGCACCGTTCCAAGCACTACCGAAGTCAAATGTGGGGGAAATTCAAATACTTGCGTTATCCACGGGACATATTGTATACATCGATAAATCTTTTTAGTACGAATTTTTTGGTTTCTTCTTGTTCATTCCCGAAATCGGAGCCGGGTGAGCCTATGTACGACGGCACGGGCAACGTTGCTTCCATGGCTGCGCTTGAAATACTGTTCAATTACTGATGCTCTTGCACTCAATCAGTATTTTCATCAGTATTTTGGCTCCGCCCAAATACTTTCAGGATCCCGAAAGTATCATCAGTATACTGATAGTCCATCAGTATTTGCCCTCACACGGTCAGTAATATTGTCAGTATTTCGAAATACTGTCAGTAATACTGATCGTGTGAGGGCCGCTTAATGGAACGCTCGCCAGGCTAGTAGAGCGGTAAATTCGAATATTTTCTATACTAATTTATGACTGGAGGGGTATAGATGCAAAACCCGCCAAGTCACATTTATAGCAATTCCCATTTATAGCAATTTTATGAATATACTTATAGCATAAGTACTAGATTGATTAAAAAAAAAGCTTTTTTAATTAATTCTTTTGGCGGCACTTAAAACGTTAGTATTTAATGTAACTTTGAATATGTCGCCGGGTACACATTCTCACTCAATATTTAGGGGTGTCCCAATCGCTTTTTCTGATTTCCATTTGAATAGCACGGTGAAATTGTTGAATCATTGGTTTAGTGCTAATTCCTTCTACGGTAAAAAAATTTCCCCGTGAAAAATTAGAAAAATTGAGAGTTTTAGGTGTAATTGACGTAAAGAAGTATTGTTTTTGATTATTAAATAAAATTAAATGGTAATCACGGGGGAATAAATTGTGCAATTGATTCCCCTATAATTATCATTTAATTCTATTGAATAATTGAGAGTAGGTAATGTTTCTTTATGTCCATGACACCTGAAACTCAATTTTTCTAATTTTTCACGGGGAAATTTTCAACGTACCGCGGAGTTGAGGTATTCGCTCGTTCGTAATAGGGACCGTGCAAAAAGTATAGAGGGAGTTGTAGCGTCGATGCTTGCTGATATCAATTACTTTTCCAAATAATTAATATTTCAATAATTAAAAATTTCTCCCATATGAACACTTGTAAAATTTTCTTTCAAACATTCTGATTATTGCCATCAGGTGGCGTAGCAATCATCATGCACGGTCCCTATACCCGGTGAAAAACTAGTCTTTATATCTCTATGGTGAAAAGAACGTCTGCTCGAGCTCAGCAAACGAAAAAGCCGAAAAAATCTCGAGAAAGTTACTTCGTCGCGACTTTTCCCCCCCGCCACCTTTTGCGGATGCGTACTACGTACTAAGGGGCGGAGTCAGTACCGACCAAGTATATACTAAATGCAACTTTTGTCGGATTGGAACACAGCCTAAATTTATTGTAAGTATACAAATAATTCTAATACTGTCCAAAATATTTTCGCCTTTCAAATTTTGTTAGCCATCATGGGTGGTAATGGACATCGCCTACGATTTTTTTATTTAATAAAAAAATTATTAGACGACTTACAAAAAATCGCGCGCTAGTGGCCTAGTAGGGGAAGGTGGGGCAAAGTGGGGACCGTAACGTATTTCAAATTTTTTCATATATAAAAAAAGTTAATTTAGTTGTAAATAAAATTTGTATCTCTTCTCGATCGATATCGCTCTTGTGAAAAATGTTTAAATAGTATTATTCAATAATGTCTAAATATAATATACTATTAAAGAAAAAACTACTTTCTCCCCGCTTTGCCCTAAGGGCGGGGCAAAGTGGGGACCGGTCAAAAAACCATAGTAGACGGAATAAAAGCGATTTATTGTCACGAATCATTTAAGAAAAAAAACTCAGGTTAAATATACATTGAAAAATAATGACAATAAATCAAACGAATGAAAATTAGGTGAATAAACAAGGCGAGCGCCACATACACCGGTCAAAACGTTAAGATCCGCAGATTGCATGTCCTTTTCCGACCATCTTTGTTGAGAAGACTTTTTAAAAATAATTTCGGACCATGCTGAAACACGCACGTAAATAATTAATTCATTCGATATCAGTAAGAGGATGCCTTGAAACCTCCCCGCTTTGCCCCTCCTCACTTTGCCCCTGATGCACATTTTTAATTGACAGTTCGTTATTTGATCAAAAATCAACATAACGATACCATTCTAGGCTGTATTTGTTATCTAAAGAATTCCCTTCAACACCATGTAACTAATTTTGGTGCAGAAAAATTCTTTCATTACTTACTTGTGTTGTAATACCAGAAGATTCTTATATCAAGGCCAAAAAACCAGGTGCGTGTTCCATAACTTCGTTATGTAATGTCAGACTGAGCTGCAACGTCCAAAACTAACACCAGGGCATTTTGTTAACTAAATTCATACTGTTTTTGTTAGATATCGCTGTTCTTCACGCGAATTATCGACAACTCCCCGCTTTGCCCCGCTCCTCACTTTACCCCACCTTCGCCTAGTAGTTAAATACGATCGATAAAAATTGATTTCAGCGCATATAAATAAGCAGAGAAAGAGATATTTCGGAACTACTGATTTGTGTAAATTTTGCCAGCACACAATAATGTTAAAAGATACCTCTTAAGGCTTCTCTTCTCAGGTTTTCTCGCGTCTTCATATCAGCAGCAGTGCCTCTGACATACACCTTGAAGAATGAAGACTATAATTTAAACGATATCTTAATTTCAGAAAACTTTCGTATATGCAAACGACCATTTACAGATTCTAATGCAGTGTTTTTTGTAAATAAACAGTCAAAAAACTTATTCACTGATTAAAATCGTAAGGGATTTGATAGAAAAATTGATAGCCATAATAGTTTCAGCAATGTTAGGCTTTGTAGTACTTACGCTAAAATCAAGTTGCATTGTGTGCCAGTGAATTCTGATTTCCATTAAATCTATACAGGGTGTTCGGAAAAAACACCGACACAGAAATAGGGGTGATAGGTTACGTCATTACAAGTATTTTGATATAAGGGACCTATACCCGCAAGCGCCCCCCCCCCCCCCCCCTTCTGGAGATATCAACTTTTCAAGTTTATAACGACCGAGGTTGATCAAAGTAGAATAATATTGAGTTTTTTGTCTACCTGTACAATTGAAAAACAAATGAAAACTCCTTGTATCCGCATCATCTTCGAAAAGTTCAAGGACTTGAGCCAAGCGGTTATCCTTTCCGCAAGCAGTTTGCGCAGTGGCACATCTATCCAGAATCGTTTCCGATGTTGCATGGACATGGGTGGCCGTCATTTTGAGCATTTGCTGTAGTACATTGTTTTTGTATCTCGTAAAATTAAATATTTGTTACCATCTTGATACGTTTCTTATTCTACTTTGATCAACCTCGGTCGTTATAAACTTGAAAAGTTGATATCTCTAGAAGGGGGCGCTTGCGGGTATAGGTCCCTTATATCAAAATACTTGTAATGACGTAACCTATCACCCCTATTTCTGTGTCGGTGTTTTTTCCGAACACCCTGTATATATAAAAATGAATGTTTATCTGTCTGTTTGTCTGTATGTTTCTTATGCCTTCCTAAACCGTTCATCCGATTGCGATGAAACTTTGGGAAATGGTTGGACGCATGCCCGCGATGGTTTCTGAGTTAGTAAATCTTATACAGGGTGTTCAAAAAGTCCCGGTACGGCCGATTATCTCAGCGGGAAAACATTTTAGAGAAAAATGTTTAATACAAAACTTTAAGGATTTTCCCTTGGCTATCCAGTGGTCGTATTGGATTTGACCTTGACCGTGACCTTTAAGGTAATATCAAATGCCTTCCTAAACCGTTCATCCGATTGCGATGAAACTTTGGGGAATGGTTGGACGCATGCCCGCGAAGGTTTCTGAGTTAGTAAATCTTATATAGGGTGTTCAAAAAGTCCCGGTACGGCCGATTATCTCAGCGGGAAAACATTTTAGAGAAAAATGTTTAATACAAAACTTTAAGGATTTTCCCTTGGCTACCCAGTGGTCGTATTGGATTTGACCTTGACCGTGACCTTTAAGGTAATATCAAATGCCTTCCTAAACCGTTCATCCGATTGCGATGAAACTTTGGGGAATGGTTGGACGCATGCCCGCGAAGGTTTCTGAGTTAGTAAATCTTATATAGGGTGTTCAAAAAGTACCGGTACTGATGATTATTATGCCTTCCTAAACCGTTCATCTGATTGCGATGAAACTTTGAGGAATGGTTGGATGCATGCCCGCGAAGGTTTCTGAGTTAGTAAATCGTATACAGGGTGTTCAAAAAGTAGCGGTACGGATGATTATTATGCCTTCCTAAACCGTTCATCCGATTGCGATGAAACTTTGGAGAATGGTTGGACGCATGCCCGCGAAGGTTTCTGAGTTAGTAAATCTTATACAGGGTGTTCAAAAAGTCCCGGTACGGCCGATTATCTCAGCGGGAAAACATTTTAGAGAAAAATGTTTAATACAAAACTTTAAGGATTTTCCCTTGGCTACCCGGTGGTCGTATTGGATTTGACCTTGACCGTGACCTTTAAGGTAATATCAAATGCCTTCCTAAACCGTTCATCCGATTGCGATGAAACTTTGGGGAATGGTTGGACGCATGCCCGCGAAGGTTTCTGAGTTAGTAAATCTTATATAGGGTGTTCGAAAAGTACCGGTACTGATGCTTATTATGCCTTCCTAAACCGTTCATCCGATTGCGATGAAACTTTGAGGAATGGTTGGACGCATGCCCGCGAAGGTTTCTGAGTTAGTAAATCGTATACAGGGTGTTCAAAAAGTAGCGGTACGGATGATTATTATGCCTTCCTAAACCGTTCATCCGATTGCGATGAAACTTTGGAGAATGGTTGGACGCATGCCCGCGAAGGTTTCTGAGTTAATAAATCTTATACAGGGTGTTTAAAAAGTCCAGGCACAGCTGATTATCTCAGCGGGAAATCATTTTAGAGAAAAACGTTTAATATAAAACTTTTAGGATTTTTCCCTGGCTACCCAATGGTCATATTGGATTTGACATTGACAATGACCTTCTAGGTCAAATTGATTTTTTAAAATCCGAACCTCTATTTTATATACCGAAAATGAAAAGAGCGGGAAATTTCACGTTCAAATATGTCCTTGACCATTATTTCCACGTGACCTTTATGGTCAGCGGAGGTCAAATTGAGGTCAAGTACAGTTGGGCTTCGTACCATGAAAGCTATGGGCCCTATACAAATTCTTTTTGATAGTAGGATTTAGGATTTTTTTAGTGGCTGTACAATGGTGATATTGTATTTGACCTTGACCATGACCTTCATTTGGAATCTCTTACATCTGACATAATATTCCAAATCAGTTACACGAAAAATCCCTTAGTGCCAACCAAATTTAATCGAGGTAACAATCATCACTGGCAAATTCAAAGGCGAAGACGTCCTCATTCACGCATACCTATGATTTCCAACGATTTAACATTCGAATTCAAGCGGCTGCAGTTCCCTTTGCGTCTTGCTTTTGCTATTACCATCAACAAAGCACAAGATCAATCGTTGACTATTGCTGGCTTAAATTTGGAAAATTCATGTTTTTCACACGGCCAATTGTATGTGGCTTGCTCCAGAGTTGGCACACCGAAAAATTTACACGTTTTTACTCCAAATAAAAAAATAAAAAACATTGTCTATCCGCTGGCCTTAAGATAAATTAATAAAAGATATATACTTTCCAATTTAAATTAAATACATGTGGTTTTTTTAGCGTAGCATGGCTCCCTACCTATGAGTACAGATATCTGCTAAAAATTCATTAAATGACGATCAAAATCAATCCACAATCTACCCTTGCGAAGCTGGGACGGGCTGCTAGTAAATAATAAATGTTCCTGCTACACGTATATTTACAAAAAACGCTGCATTACGAAGCGTAAATGCTCGTGTAGAATTGATGACATTGATTCGCGTGTACAAAAGTTTTCTGAAATTGAGAAATTGTTTAAATTATAGTTTTTATTTCCTGGCGCGTGTGTCGAAGAGACTACTGTCAACACATAAAGATTCGCAGGACTCATAGTTGGTCGTTTCTCTCATTTTTACTCACTCATTTATACCATTTCACTTTTTCCTTATTTTTTCTTCAATAACTCACTTTTTTAAAGATCAAATTCTCTCTCTCTCTCTCTCTCTCTCTCTCTCTCTCTCTCCCTTCCCCCTCTGCCTTTTTCTATCCCTATCGTACCGTATCTTAATACGTATGACACCATTAAAAGTAAGAAAAGAGCCAGAGAAAACTCCGATAAAAATGTTCGAAGAAGCAAATGAAGAAATGAAAAAGGCAGTCAAGAAAGGTGATACGAATGATATACAGGTAGCTTAAAGTTTATTAGAGGCTGTGAAACGCTTAACACGTTAATAGTCCAGGACATTTAGCTTGAAAATCATGCAATCTTCTAAAAATCGAGCTCACCGAAATTTTTTTAACTGCTTATTATGATGTACCAATATATGCCTGAAAGTTACGCCACCGACGCACTGGAGCTTCGTGACATATAAGAGGTCAAAGGTCGCGGATTTTGTTATCTTGCTTCCTATCGTTCCAACGTGAAAAATATCTATTACAAAAGTTGAAGATCTCAATTTTGAATACCTAATAAAAAATATTTGACGTAAATACGCCTAACCGTTCTCGAGATATGTAGCTGAATATGTGGAAAAATGCAAAAATAGCCAAATTCTCAGGTCCCTATTTCCCGGAACGGTCTCGCCGACCGTTACTCAATTGTTTCAAGAATAATTTCGGGTTTTTATTTGACTATCGGGTTTTATATTCAGTCTCAACCGAGTTATAGGCCGAGTAAGACGGGAAAAGGGAAAAAACCTACTAGGGAAACCATATAAAAAAAACGCTCCGCGCATTCTACCTCAAAGGTGATGTGGAAATGAATGCTTCCACAAACTTCGCAGCATCGTATCTCGAAAACGGTAAGGTGTATCTGAAAAGTGTGTGGGGCCATTTAGTTAGATAATTTCATGATCTAACAGCATGAGTAAGACGGGAAAAGGGAAAAAAACCTACTAGGGAAACCATATAAAAAAAACGCGCCGCGCATTCTACCTTAAAGGTGATGTGGAAATGAATGCTTCCACAAACTTCGCAGCATCGTATCTCGAAAACGGTAAGATGTATCTGAAAAGTGTATGGAGCCATTTAGTTAGATAATTTCATGGTCTAACAGGAATAACTTTTTCCATTTTTGTGTGAGTCACAGAGAACGAGATAATAGCGTTAAAACAGATGTAGTATTTTTTGACCAAAACTTATCTTTCGTGTTTCATATCTCGAGAACAGGTAGGCGTACGAAAACCAAACTGCACTTTTTAGAAAGGGCGTTTATTCATAAAAACATAATTATATAGGTGTAATTGCCGTTTGAGTAGTAGGAAGAGAGAAGAATGCGGCGATACATGTTGCATACCCGAATTTAGCTATTTTTGAATTTTTCCACATATTCAGCTACATATCTCGAGAACGGTTAGGCGTATTTACGTCAAATATTTTTTTTAGGTATTAAAAATTGAGATCTTCAACTTTTGTAATAGGTATTTTTCACGTTGGAGCGATAGGAAGCGAGATAACAAAATCCGCGACCTTTGACCTCTTATATGTCACGAAGCTCCAGTGCGTCGGTGGCGTAACTTTCAGGCATATATTGGTACACCATAATAAGCAGTTTAAAAAAAATTTCGGTGAGCTCGATTTTTTGAAGATGATTACTAAATGTTCTGGACTATATCTGTTACCCAATAATCTAGCCCTCCTCTCTGGTGCTGGCATATGTATATTTTTTAAATGTATAGTTTAAGCCTTTAATAGTTCAATGTAAATATGTTGAAAAATGAAGTTTCCAACGAAATTAGTGTCAAAAGGGCCATGTCGGCCAAAGCCATCACGCGCACCACCGAACATATAGTCTAAGAGCCAGCGACGTTTTTGTGGTAGTGATTTTGTAAAGAAAAAATCTATTATAATATAAATCGTGAGGCGAACTTATTTTCTTTTCATATCGCTGAGTCTGGCACCCTTAATCCCTGGCTCCAGGGCGTAATGAGCATTTTTAGGGGGGTCGAAAATTCATATTTTGAAGTGATTTTGTAAAACAAAAATACATATTGAAAATCATTGTCATGAGCTCAGTATACTAAAACAGAAATTGCTAGATCATTTTATTATGCCTAACAGCTCGCCAGACGCCTCAATTTGTAATTTAAAAAATTGTTTTTTGAAGTCATAGTGTAATGTCTGGATTTTTTTTACATAAATAGATTATTTAATTCTAAGCCCCTCTCTAAAATGCCAGACGGATATTTCATGGCGAACATGTCAAACAAAAATGTTTAAGTATTGTAATTTCGTTATTTAAGAAGTCTCGTCAGTACTTTGCGGGGTGAGGTACGCGGGGCGAAACATCAAAGAAACCGACGGTTATTGCCAATCCTAGATAAGTTAATTTACAGAAGAAAAAATAGTAAATACATGGTTAGGCAGATTCAAGATCTGTTAATTTCAGATTTCTTATGCATTTTAAAGATGATGAATATGTTTATAATTTATTTTTTGCGTTAAATTGATTTTATTATAAAATTATAAAATGTGTGCAAGACGTGGCAACGGTGGATTAGAATATTCCGCAGTTGGTACTAGTTCTGTAGATAACGTAGAATATCTGATTTACCACACAGCGTTTACTCATAACCTAGAACAAGTGTAACTTCTCGTGAAAAGTAGCATGAGTGAAAAATATTCGAAGAAAAGAAAAAATGTTTAATTTTTTGAAACCCCAGAAGATTCGGTGGAACGGAAAATTTGTAACAGAAAAATATTATAGGAAAATGATTCAATGTCTACGAATGGGTCGTGGAGAGTCACCAGGGCCGCTTCTAGATGTTGAGACGCCTTCGTGCTTAGCGCTCTTTTCTGGAGAAGGTATGAGGCCTTTTGGCGCCTCATGGCTAGTGCACCTTCGTGCGTGGCACGAAATGGCCCCCGTTAGACGCGGCCCTGAGAGTCACAGCAAAACGTCATAGCCTCTGCGTTGCCACGATTTTGCATATGGCCGCCGGTTTTGCCTGAAAATTCGCGTTTTCCCTCACATTTTTTCTTATTATACAAAAACCGCTAAGTAAAAGTGATTTATTTCATGCAAAAACAAAACTACGCATCTTACCATATAATTTGAGCATATTTTGTGAATTTTCTGTCTTGCTAAAACTGTGTTTGACGTCTGTTTAGCAGTATGTGCATAAGCCACAATGTTAAAATGCCTACTTTTAAAAATTAATTACAAAGAAACGGTTAAGTGAAAATTGATTGGTTTTTGATTTTCATCTATAAGATACTTGGCTAAATACATGAAAAAAATCTAATAAAAATCTGTCTTGAAAAATTTCACTGACGAGACTCCTTAAGTATGGGCAGTCGCGGGAGCTGCGGGGAGCGGGGACGGTTAAGGAGTGGGGATTGAAGTCACTGAAGTCAATCCCCACTCCTCAACCATCCCCGCTCCCCGCAGCTCCCCGCGACGTCCCATACTTACAATTAGGAACGAAATTACAATACTTCAACATTTTTGTTGACATGTTCGCCATGAAATATCCGTCTGGCATTTTAGAGAGGGGCTTGGAATTAAATAATCTATTTATGTAAAAAAAGCCAGACATTACACTATGACTTCCAAAAATAATTTTTTTAATTACAAATTGAGGCGTCTGGTGAGCTGTTAGGCATAATAAAATGATCTAGCAATTTCCGTTTCAGTATATTGAGGTCATGACAATGATTTTCAATATGTTTTTTTGTTTTACAAAATAACTTCAAAAAATATGAATTTTCGACCCCCCTAAAAATGCTCATTACGCCCTGGCGCCAGGGATGCAGGGTGCCAGACTCAGCGATATGAAAAGAAAATAAGTTCGCCTCACGACTAAAATAGATTTTTTCTTTACAAAATCACTACCACAAAAACGTCGCTGGCTCTCCGTCTAATAGTCCAGTCTACGTTCGGTGCGCGCACCTAGCATACAAATTTGATTAGCGTTGCTGATGTCGCATATGCCGTCCAGAGCCGATACGCGCATTGAAAGTGTTAACACGTTCGTCTCATCTAGTAACTCATTCGCTGGGCCGACATTCACAAAATTCGTTTCTTTGAGATACAAACTCTTTTTGTAAATAACTTATATTATTTAGTGTTTACTATATTGTTATTTTCAATATTTCTCTATTCTTCCTCTTCTACCACCGGTGGTACATGACGGCCCCAAGGAGTGTGCACGTACTGCATGGAATATTAGCCCGGTCAAAATAGACATTCACCCTTGCATAAATTCCCAAGAAGCTAAAAATTTACATGAACGTTAGGGATACCATTATAATGAAATTGTGAAAAGTCCTCATCGATCCCGTGTGTGCAAAAAATTTTATGCAAGGTCAAAGTTCGCAAAAATGGGTTTTTTGGATTTATTAGCGAAACGGTTAGTTTTATGATAAAAATAGATCAGACAAAAATTGTAGATCATGCAATTCTCTGCAAAAATGGTTCGTACACTTTTTTCCTAAGATTCACCATTTCTGAGAAAAAGCCATTCTAAAGTTGTATTCTCCATAACATGCGTAACTACGCTGCCTATGTACTCGTACATCATTGGACGTATAATATAAGTAAAACTATTAGTCTGCGTGACTAATACATTAATATTAAATGATAATTCTAAAGGCGCGTCCTCATTGAGTCGACAGAGTCTATCGACAATGTCGACTCAGTGAGGACGCGCCTTTAGAATTATCATTCAATATTAATATATTAATCACGCAAACTAATATTGGGTTGGTGCATAATTATTGCGGCTTTTTTGGCAGCTTCTTTTTCTTTAAAAATTGGCATTTTGTTTATTTTTTTTTCATTAAAATAATCTTCTCTATTTAATTAATAAAATTCGTGTCGAAAATCATGTCCATATTCGTCATATTATGTTCTACCACTTCGAGAAAGATGGAAGGTGGCACAGTCATTTCGCGATCTCAACGAACTTTTCGGCGAGGGAACAATCAGCAAAAGCCAAGTTGAAAGATGGTTCAAAAAGTTCAAATCGGGCGATACAAACATTACAGATGAAGAAGGAAGAGGTCGACTATCTAATTTCAACGACCAGGCACTTTTGGCAGCCGTGGAAGAAGACGAAAGCTTGGCAATACGAATGCTGGCCGACGACTTTGATGTGGACCATTCGACCATTATTCGTCGTCTCAAAAAGCTCGGAAAAGTATGGAAATTGGCTGTATGGGTTCCCCACGAACTCTCCGACCACAGCAAAGCCGAACGTGTACGAATTTTCACTGATTTGCTGCAGCGAAACGAGCAAGCACCCTTCCTGAAGAATCTCGTCACTGGAGATGAATCGTGGCTTCTTTTCAAGAACGTCGTCTTCTTCCACGGCTGCCAAAAGTGCCTGGTCGTCGAAATCAGATGGTTGACCTCTTCCTTCGTCATCTGTAAGGTTTGTATCGCCCGATTGGAACTTTTTGAACTATCTTTTAATTTGGCTTTTGCTGATTGTTCCCTCGCAGAAAAGTTCGCTGAGATCGCGAAATGACTGTGCCGCCTTCCATTCTTTCTCGAAGTGGTAGAGCATAATGTGAGTGCACCGGTATTCGTTCATGTAAGATTTTTTTAGCGGGAAATGAAATATTTAATTATCATGGCCAAATATAGAAAGAAGAGTAAATATAATACAATGATGGACTCTTTTTCATCAATAAAAAAATTAAAAAATTTGAAAAGGGATTCATAATAATTAAATAATAAAATTTTAAAGTGAAGGGTAAAAAGGGTCAGTATTCGACCGTCTGTTTTCGCTCTGCGCCGGTACCGAATAACGTAATTTTACAATAATAAAATGTCTTTTTCAGCACTTCCAATAATTTTAATTTATATTATCATATATTATTCATCGATCTTAACATATTTTAATACGTTTGTTACTTACATTTTGTCGTATCCATCTGAACTACTGATTTCCAATCCTAACCTACTCTTCTAACGAAATACATTCAAAGCATGATGTTAGCGCCACGCATCGAAACAAATTAATAAATTTTAAACATTTAAAAATGTTAAATATTAAATTTTTCCATAAATGACCTTCGTTGGACGGATACCCATACACGGTCGGATACCGGTGCACTCACGGTATGACGAATATGGACATGATTTTCGACACGCATTTTATTAACTAAATAGAGAAGATTATTTCAATGAAAAAAAATAAACAAAATGCCAATTTTTAAAGAAAAAGCCGCCAAAAAATTCGCAATAATTATGCACCAACCCAATAGTTTTACTTATATTATACGCCCAATGATGTACATAGGCAGCGTAGTCATGCATATTATGGAGAATACAACTTTAAAATGGCTTTTTCTCAGAAATAGTTAATCTTAGGAAAAAAGTGTAAGGACTATTTTAGTAGAGAATTGCATGATCTACAATTTTTTTCTGAACTATTTTTATAAGAAAACTAACAGTTTCGCTAATAAATCCAAAAAACCCATTTTTGCGAACTTTGACCTTGCATAAAATTTTTTGCACACACGGATCGATGAGGACTTTTCACAATTTCATTATAATGGTATCCCTAACGTTCATGTAAATTTTTAGCTCCTTGGCAATTTATGCAAGGGTACCCCTATTTTTTAGGCTAACTTGACCGGGCTATATCCCGAGCAACCTAAGATGTTAATGCGTTTTAACAAAAAAAAAACAGTTAAACACGTATATTCTCTGCTTATTGTATACGTTTATAATAACGGAGTTGATATGTTGCTGATTCAGTTTATTTAGTAATATATGCTTTTTTAGAACGTATTTTTATTACATCATAACATTCTTCTTCAAGCCCGAGTGCGCCACCGGTGGTACATGGGCACACATATATTTACACAGGAATCGTATATCTAATATGGAAACCTTCTTAAGGGTTTACATGGGTTTCAGAGGCGAAAAAAAAGAGCTTATTCTCTCGATTTTTTTACTCTTACTACAGAAGAGTTTTTTTTCAGTTTTTTTGCATGTTATTATATAACTTTTGAAGAATATTTTTAAAAATTTTGATGAAAAAATATGATAAATTGAATTGATGGCAGTCGATTGTCGGAGGTGCCTCGACAAAAAGGTAGTTGGCGGTAGTCAAAATTACTTGCGACTGCTTCATCTGAAAAATAAAAAAAATATATTTTCTTTTAGTATTAGAGTAAAACTAGTCCCTGTGAACGAAGGATTTAAAAAAGAATGAAAATTGGGTTGTTGGCAGACCTTTTTACAAAAAAATGCATATTTCGGTGAAATTTGCTCCACATTTCTTTTTAAAATAATAGTTTTAATTGAAAGGAAAAAAAATCCTTCGTCCAAGTTCTTGTGAATTGTACCTGGAAGACCTGTGTAAAATTTCATCAAGATCGGTTGAGCAGTTCTCGAGAAATCTTGACAACCGACTTTGAAAACACAGTTTCGAGAAAAACGCGATATACCAGCGGCGCGCGTAGTCTGGCTAGCCTTGAGCGCGCAACTTCCCAAGACTGTATCTCCGAAACTATTACTCGGATCGACTTGAAAATTTAGGACAATATTCTAGAGATATTGTAGAAATTAATAAGACAATAAAAAAAATTCAATTCTTTGAATCCGTGAAACCCATGTAACCCCGTAAAAGAGTTATGATTTCACAATGCATATAAGCTAAATGAGGGGATGAGAAGCCAAGGGGTCCAAGTAGAAAAGCCAATTTTCCGAGATGCTCCACATTAAAGTATTTTTGTTCTTTAAGCTTTTGTTTTGTTAGCTGTATGAATAATTCATACAGCTTATACACTTGAGGCAAAGGAATTGCAGGTATTTTTGAAGAACAAAAATCACATATACAAATATCCATTTCAAATATACATTTGTACCACCGATGGCCAAGCACGGCTTTTCCAAAAACTTGACTTCTACCACGCGCAGTATAAGTCGGCGTGAATGTGTTAAGGACAGACGAAAAACAAAAACCCCACATTAAGAAAGATATATTTTCTAAGGTTCAGAAGAAAAAATAATTTCTTCTATTAAATCTCTACAAAAAATAATTCGATTATGGTCGGACGTTCTTATAATATTATCATCGATAAGTTTATTTGTGATTAGGGGAATGTCGTCAGAGCTCTTTCACACTATCCGTTTTTCTAACGGACCGGTGAAACTAACGGAACGGTGAAACTACCGGATGCGCAACGTAAGCTCTTTCACATTATCCGTTTTTTTAACGGACCGGTAAACTGACGGACCGTCAGATAATATGAATATGCATTTTTTAAAACAAAATTTATATTTTTTGATAACTTGTTTAAACAAATGCGTTTTAAACTATAATGTATCACTAGAACGCAAAATCAATAGCGATATTCCTATTCTACGGGTGAAAATATATAAGACAAACTTTTGTTTATCCTTTGCACTTCAAACCCCAACGAGAGATCGACATGGAAAATATTCTAACACGTTTTTTGCATTTTTTACAGATATCCGGCAATCATTTTGTCGGACAATCATTCCACTGCATTGTAAAATTAATTTCACACAAAATGAAAAAAAAATTAATGTTGGTAATGATGTTAACATGCTTCATAAAAATGACATGTTCAGAGATTCATGTCCGTCTTCGGAAACCTTCTCACAGTAGCTACATCACCACTGAACGACTTGTAGCAAATTGCATATAAATTTCCAACCGGAACAAATTAATACGGACGAGTGTGAATAGTCCCATAAGCCTTCATGTGTTTCTACTATACGGATCCGTTGTTTTCACCGTTCCGGTAACGGACGAGTAGAAACCCATCCGTTGGTGCGACGGTACCGGAACGTTTTTTTAACGCACGTCGATACGTGTGAACGCTCCAATGCAACTCAGTGTGTTTCTACAGTATCCGGTAGTTTCACCGTTCCGTTATAGGCCGGTCAAAATCGACACAAAAAATCGCTCAATTCGCAAAACATGATGTATCTCTGATTTTTTAGTATGTTGTTTGGATCCATTAGGGCGACGTATACCCAAGTTTGCAACTCTCAAAAAGTTATGGAAAAATTTTTACACCAAAAACCGCGAAATTTTTGGACTTTTTCAGATTCTGCTCTATATCTCCTAATCCATGCATTTTTCGCCGAAAGCTATTTTATACGTTTTTTAAGAGCATTAAATTTGTGATAAATTAAGTCCAACCGGAGCTCTGTAGATCAATTGGTTACCGAATTACGGCACTTTGAAAATAGGGCAGTTTTTTCAAAGATTGAAAATGTTAGTTTTAGACCTGCTTTGGACCGAAATTGCGTCGAAACCATTGATCCTACGAGTAGAACTTGACAATACAATTTGTAGGCAATTTAATTAGCTTTAAATTAAGCGCAGAGCGGGGTCTGTAAGCCTCGTAGTTCTCTCAAAATCTAAAAAAAAAACCCGTATAAGGTAAAATCACATTTTTCCAGAAATGTTCCATAACCTTTCCTATCTTTTGTTTTTTGGTTTGGTAATGAAAAAGAAGGAATGAAATCATTTTAAAAAACGGTGAAATGTATTTTAATATAAACATAAGTAATCAAAAGTGCAGTAACTTAATCAATCAATCAGTCAATCAAATTAGACACATAGTCAAATTCGTCGCTTTGTTTTTGATGGCCCTGGGCCGTCACTTTCGTTGCTCTCTTCAATAGGTAGGTCTTCTACTATTGGTGGGTCGCCGTCTTCGTCCCCTATAGGTAGGTACTCCAGTATTGGTGGATTGTCAGGGTTGTCTTAAAGCTTGTCATTATCGTCCTCTTCAATGATGATAAGGGTAGCGTTCTGGCACGTTTCCCCAGAGCAGGTAGTACACATCACAATATCTGAGCCCTGCTTTGAGGCAAGTGCAGCCACCTCTGCACCCCTTCTTGCGTTTGCAAGAGAGGAGTTTTAGGAGCTCTGCGGGGGCAGGAGCTTGCCGACTAGTAATGGGGATGAGTCCAGCCGAGGTCAATTCCCAACCCCAGTCGGTGGCCTCTTTCTCCACCCCTAACCACTTTTGCACCTGGTGGTATGTGCGGTAGTGGTGATACGACGCAGCCTCTGTGGTTGGGGGCAAACGGGCCAGATTCGCTTTGGCGTTGGCTGCTGTCTTCACAAAAATACGGAAGCGTACATCGTTGAGGGTACCTTCGTTTCGTCTCCTCCATATAGGGCAACTAGGCACTTGTCACCGGCTGCTGCGACTTGTTGGTGTGTGGCATCTGTCTGGAGGAAAACTCTTGCTTGGTCCACTAGGGCTTGATTTTGTCTGAAGTGGCTCCACATTTTCATCTTCCAATGCCAGAAGAGGGCAGAGGTTGTGTCGCACCCATTAAATGCGTGGATGAAAAATTCAAATCCAGGTGGTAACTTCACTTCCCCTTGGTTGAATGAGTTGGTGGAGAATTGGACGCAACCCGGCTCACCTCTACCACTCTTCTGGAAGTATACGTTTGTTTTAATGGAACCTAGACCGCAGAGGAGCACGAGCAAATCCACATCCTCTCCAAAGATGATGATGTGGTCATTGGAGGTACTTTTTTGCAAAGCAGTCACGACGATATCGCGGTCTGCGTCTTCTTTTGATATTTTTGTCTCAATCCCCTCGAGAGCAAAAGCAGAACAGAGAAGCTCAATGAGACGAACCTTTTTTTTGTCATTCGAGAGCATCTTCTCTTGGAGGACTATGATGATGGTCGATGCGTCAAACACAATTTCCGCTGATGCTGCAGAATACCGTCGTGATCGCTCTGCAAATTTGGTGCTCTTTTGGGCGCCATCCTCAGGATACCCGTCGAAGACTACACACACATTTCTCCCAAAGTGGTTAAATGAATCTCGAAGACGGATCGAATTGCGATAATGTTGCTACGACTGCTCGGAACGGAATGCCAGCTCCGGGCTCGTCATCCAGCGTCCCGCGGTTCCTGCCTTCTTACGTTCCCAGGTTTTTCGTGGTTAGTTTTGGAATTGGCTAACCCGTCGCTCGGTATCATCCCCATGTTTATGTTCCCAGCTCTCGGCATCGATGAGGAAACGCTCGAGGTGACGAGATGCGCTTGCCAGTCGAACTCGAGATTTATGTGGCCGACCCTCGGCGTCAACCATGTATCGAGTGTCGTATCTGTCTATGGAAACTCTCACATTTTGCATGTTTAAATCTCACTTCATGCAACAAAAAAGTGGTTAGGTACATTTCTGGAAAAATGTGATTTTACCTTATATGGGTTTTTTTTAAAGATTTTGAGAGAACTACGAGGGGAGACTTACAGACCCCGCTCTGCGCTTAATTGGCGGTACGGCGGGGAAAGTGGTATAAGTCTGAAATTATGAAAGTGAGATGTGTATTTTAAGCTTCTCCTGGCTTAGATTAACATTCGGAAAAAGCGATATAAGTTAGTAGACCTTGCCTAGGTAATACCCAGGTAAGGTCTATTAACTTACATCGTTTTTTCCGAATGTTAAATTAAGCCAGGAGAAGCTTAAAATACATATCTCATTTTCACAATTTCAGACTTATACCATTTTCCCCGCCGGACTGCCAATTTAAAGTTAATTAAATTGCCTACAAATTATATTCTCAAGTTCTACTCGTAGGATCAATGGTTTCGACGCAATTTCGGTCCAAAGCAGGCCTAAAACTAACATTTTCAATCTTTGGAAAAACTGCCCTATTTTCAAAGTGCCGTAATTCGGTAACCAATTGACCTACAGAGCTCCGATTGGGCTTAATTTATCACAAATTTAATGCTCTTAAAAAACGTATAGAATAGCTTTCGGCGAAAAATGCATGGATTAGGAGATATAGAGCAGAATCTGAAACAAGTCCAAAAATTTCGCGGTTTTTGGTGTGTAAAAATTTTTCCACAACTTTTTGAGAGTTGCAAACTTCGATATACATAGCCCTAATGGGTCCAAACAACATACAAAAAAATCAGAGATACATCATGTTTTGTTAATTTATTGTCGATTTTGACCGGCCTATACAAGCTTGGGGGAGCGCCGCGATTGGGAATGCAAGAGAAGCGGTACACACTCTGGAGGCTATAATGGTGAACTAGTTTCTGCCACATTACTTCCTAACCACACAATTGGGGGCTGTGAAACACCTTTTTATCGACTGTTTACCATTGATTTTTATTGATTTTGTGCCTCTCTTTTACCGTTTTTCTTTTGTAATTTGTTATTGTAATATTTTATGTGTTGGCCGTTATAATTTAGTGTTAGAAATTATCTTTTTAAAGGCAGAAACGACCGCTCTAAACATGTCGTCTAATAACGATTATTGTTGTGCCACAGTGTAATTCCTGGGCCAAAAAAGACACTGAAAGGAAATTAACTTAAGTTAATTTTCCTTATAAAGAAAATGCTAGGCAGGTTTATATAGAAAATGAGATTGAAAAGCATTTAATGGATCAAAGAAGAGCTTGGGTATGGAAACTGAAAATTGGCAACCAGGTGTCCGAATGTATGAAAGTGTGCTCTCTTCATTTTGTCAAGGATGATTATTTTAACAAAGGTAATAAATCACTATTGCAGTTCTGCAAAACTCTATTTTCTGGACAAAAATAATATAAATATAATAAATTAAAAATACAAAAACTATAATAAATTTTTGAAATTTAAAAAATATTCTATATTGAAGGGACAAGATTCAAACATTAATTCGTTAAGATTCTATCGAACTTAAATTTTCATATAATCAATAATATATTTTATTTCAATTTTTGGGAGTTTAACTTCATGTTATAGGTTAAAGGAAATGTTTCCTTTTTATTACAGGGTTAGCCACACAAAGAGGTCGATTATCTGTGGCATAACTAACAGGTTTACAAAAAAAAAAGTCCGGACTATTTGACCGGACCATGGTATTCCGAGGTATTTTTGCGTCCTGAATCCGATCCCGAGGTCATCTGAGCCCCATCACGTCAGAAAAACGAGATTTCGAAATAAATAAATAAGGAAATGGGACTGCCCTGAGCAGCACCCAGAGTATGACTCCAAGGTTCTAAGGCCATTAGGGTCAGTGCTGGGTCCACTGTCACAGTGAACGGATCGCCGGAATTGGATGCCTTGACAGGGAGATCGTAATCCGCGAGATACAACGATCATGGCAACATTTTATCCACTGGGGTGGTTCTGTGATAGTCCCGGTCGAGATTTAGGACTCCATTCCAATGTTTGGAAGGTATTCAAGACCTAAACAGCTACCCTCCAACTCAACAGGTCGCTTGAGAAATTGTCCCGGATCCAGTTCCAAAAAATGGTCATTTTAACCTCTAAATGACCTTCAAATCTCATTTTTCTGACGTGATGGGGCTCAGATGACCTCGGGATCGGATTCAGGACGCAAAAATACCTCGGAATACCATGGTCCGGTCAAATAGTCCGGACTTTTTTTTTTGTAAACCTGTGTAATCTTTCAGCCTCTATACTATGTGACGAAAGATTTTTATAAACATGATTTATGTTTTAATTACCATTACAATGCAACCTCTATCCAAATACACGCTAATTGGAACAGAGAAAATAGTCTGATCGAAGGAATTTCTGCAGGAATTTCAAGTCCAAACCGAAAATGCAGCAAATAAAAATAAAAAACAGATGAAAATTACAATTTTTTTCGGAGCCTCAGAAAAAAATTAATATTTTATTACGTATATATTCTCTTATTTTTTGTTATAATAAAATTAAAATGAAAAAAGTGGATTTTAGTGTATTTTCGTTAATCCGAACGATTCGATAATCCCAATAGAGTCTGGCAAAGAGGTGTTCGGATTAAAGAGGTTGTACTGTACTTAAGGGCTCGTTTAATTTTTTTTTACCATCCACGAAGCAGACCAAACGGAAAATTTGTTTTAGCCATTCATCAACAAAAGTCCTTCAAAGTGTTATAAGCTCGCTTACTATAAGAACCTTTTTTATAAAAACTGACCTCGGACTTGAACTGTAAGTACCATACTCCGACTCTTTTCTGTGTAATTATTAGATATTTTTTGTTATAAAATAATTTTTAAAAAACTTGATCACAAAAAGCAAGAAAATAACAAATTAACACCAAAATTCATGAACCGAAAGTGAGGTTGGAAAATAATGTGGCAGAAACTAGTTCCAGTAATAGCCACCTGGCGCTGCGATCTTAATTTGAATTCCCAATAGCGGCACGGGGGCGAAAGCCCCCCGGGGGTTAACGAGCGAAGCGAGTAGGGGGCGGAGCCGCCTAGTATCTAAAGAAATGAACACGTAGCCACACCAATGTTCTTTTCAGTCATCGAATAAAAAAGTCACTTTATAAACTTTGTAATTATTGTAATAGTAGCGCAAATAGCAACTCTGTGCTTCTTTAAATATAATTCCGTTTATAAAGTGATTGTTTATTCGATGACTGGAAAGAACATGGGCGTGGCTACATACTAATTTTTCTAGGTTTTTAAACAGTTTTGAGACTTGAAAAAGGGATTTATAAAATTATTGTTATTCACACAAAAAGTATGAATTATTAGTTTCCGTCGAGTTTTTTATTTTTTGTATAAAATAAAAGCGTTTCCGTGTGAATATGCTAAATTCTATTAAGCTGCAATTTTTGCTTTTAATGGTGATTTACTTTTTCAAACAAATTGATTTCCAAGTTTCTAAGTATTAATTATAGTTAATTTATAATTTTATAATAAAGTATAAAGTAAAAGTTAATTTATAATAAAGTATTAATTTATAATTTTTTAATTTTCAAAAATCATTCACGTACGTATTTCCAATGCAATTGATAACAATATATTCAATTTGAAGAAAGTTGAAAATTTGCTCCAAAATTAATAGATTTGGAATTGAAGAGCAACGAATTTAAAAAATAATAGACATGAATAAGTTAGCTTTTTTGCATCACTTACCCATTTTGCCATTATTATCTAGTGAAATCCAAGCATGGTATTGCTCCGTTGAAACTTTAGAAAATCGGCATAAAATAGTGCTTTTTGCAATCTCAAATTCTGTATTTTTATTTGAAACTCCTCACATACTCATTTGAAAAATATTGTATGTATATTTTCGGTTCGTTTGAAGTAAAATCAACATTTTTAAGTCCTTTGAGAATTCTTATAACTTTTTCTATACAATTTCTCATCTTTGAGTAAAAAGGTAGTAAATATGTCATCTTAAAGTCACTGAATTCTAATAAATCTGTAGTATTGTGTGATCAAATCTGATCGGAATGAAATTTATACCAGGTCAAATTCTACGATAGAGCTACGAGTACAAAAAAAATACTGCAGAATTGGAGACCATCAGGTCACAAGTTTGTTTAAACCACCAGGGCCCTGTAACACAAGCCCTACAAGTGTAACAAGTGTAGGACACATGGCTTTAGTGTATGCACGGTCGAAAGCGGTGGAATGGGGCAGAGTCGAGATAAGAGCGGTGTATTGGGGCAGGGTCGAGAGCGCTGTTGATAGTCCAGTCAAATTTCCGTTTAAATCGAAAAATGAGACATAATGGCGAAAACTTGGGAAAAGGTGTATTTTGATGTTATTAATGGAGGGAACATATTAAAAGAAGAATCCCCCCGGCAGTGTGTAAAAAAATTATTGTTGAAAAAATCGGTTCTTCGCTAATATTTTGAAAACTACGTGACCTATTGAAAAATAGTTAAGACAAAAGTTGTAGATAATAAAATTATCTACAAAAAAGCTCTTACACTTTTTACCCTATCTTCAACGTCTAAGAAGCTAGGACCTCCAGATGAGTTGAAATGTTCAAATATTCATAACAAATCCAAAAATGAAGATTTTTGCAATTTCTTTTTTTGTAACGTATTTAGAAAAATCTCATCATTTTTCCTAGCGAAACCAAATTTTGTTTTTCATTGTCGTTTACACATGATTGGTTTTTTAAATTTTAAATGCTTGAATTTACATAGAAATTTTCAATTAAAAAATTTTTTAATTATACCATCGTTTATTTCGGATTGTTTCTGAAGAAAAAGATAAATAGCAATTCAACGTATCTCACCTGGTTTGCTAGATATGCTAAATTGAAAAGGAGGGGGATTTTTGCGATGATCACTGACTACGCAAACTGTGCCAAACATATATAGTGTCGCACCGTTCTCACTCGCGTCGCCCTGACGTTTGTGTGCGCGCGCTGCTGCAGTTGCTGCGAGTGTCAGTGAGACTGAGGGTTGCTCTCGGCCTTCCGGACGTTGCAGGGGTTTCGTAGCATCCCGACCATGAATACCTCCCCAACCTAGTAGCTCAGGCAGTATGCATTATCTTATTTCCATTAGCTTCTTTCCAGCGCCTCCTAGGTGAACGGTTCTACTTTTGGTTGATCAACGAAATTGATTCAATTTCATTGAACAGTGCTTTGAGAAACAAATTTTTGAAAATCGTGTCGCGTGCGTGTTCCAAGTGTCAAGGATTGGCGTACATTATGTCACCAATGCTTCGATAGCGCAACGGTCAAGTTGCCGGGCTGGGAGTCTCGATGTCGTGGGTTCAAATCTTGTTGGTTTTTTTCTTTTTTCTTTATTAACTCTTTTTTTTTCGTTTAATTGCAACCACTTCTTGTTATAGAAAGTGGTTTACATTACCGAATATAATAATAGTTTCAATATTTTTTATAGTTTTACATTACTTTCTTCCTTATTGAGGTGAACCAATATTATTTATAAGAACAGTTGGAAACATCGTTGCATTTTTTTACTCTTACATTTCGTCATAGGAATTTTTGGCTGCCGAAGATTTTGTTCATGATTTTGGATGATAATAATTGTCGAAAAAACATTTGAAACACTGAATGAAACAATGAAATTTGCTTTTCCATAACGCTTTTAACCCTACGTTAGTCACGGGGTTGAAAAGAACGTATTTAGTCACGTGGGGGACCGGTGTCACCCACTGTTTATTTGCCCTATTTTTACATTTCTTGTTTAAAATCTTCATATTTTTCAATGCATTTTTACTTAACGGCATAAATATGACAGCTTATTTCACAAGATAAAAAAATGCATTGGACAAAACTATTTATAGAACAATGAAACTAATTTGCACAGCAATTTCTACACATTTCTTTCAAATGATCTCCGCAGACCCATTTCCTACACTTGCTGCAGAACTTCCTGGTGCTCTTGTCTCGTATCCTTCCACATATATAACATCTCCCTCGCGATGCTGTTCTGGGTTCAATTGGGTTGATAGGTTCTTCAACACCAAGGAGTATTTTGCACGTCTCTGTAGCTCTGTCGGAAGGTGTGCGTTCTGATATCTTCGTTCTATTTGTGGTTTGATCAAGTTCTAGCTGATTTTGCAAAAATTTAACGCGAGATATTCTCCTTCTCTTCTCCTTATAAGCGGATTAAGTAGCTGGCGGTTGGCGGTGATTAGCAAAATGATTTCGGTGATGTGTGACTCATTAGGAACCGTCCGGCAATTAGCATTCCGCGAAAGGTACGAAATTGTAAACGCATTCAAGGCCCCTGCTTTGGCCTTAACAATATATATTTCACAATATTCATGCTACAAGAAATATTGATAGAAGAAAAATAAACTGATTTACCTTTACAAATTCTCTGACCTGCTTATTCACGTGGAGGACACTTGTCACCCAAGAAAGTATTAACTTAAATACGGCAAAATAAGCAACGGTAATTTTGTGCGAATACCGTCAAATGCTTACTGATACGCTGCTAGAAAGCTATTAAAGGGGGCGGCATGCTAAATGGAAGCAGTCGAGAACTCTGAAAAGAAACAGAAGAGTGGGTGACATGCGTCACCCACGTGACTAACGTAGAGTTAAAGTGTAAATGTGCGTGTTGCAAAGTTCCATTCGTGAAAATAAATGCTTATGGTGTTAAAATACGGTTGTGCTTCAAATGTTTTTTCGACAACTATCATCCAAAATTATGAACAAAATCTTCGGCAGCCAAAAATTCCTATGACGAAATGTAAGAGTAAAAAAATGCAACGATGTTTCCAACTATTCTTACAAATAATATTGGTTCACCAAGGAAGAAAATAATGTAAAACTATGAAAAATATTGAAACTATTATTTTTTACTCGGTAATGTAAACCACTTTCTATAATAAGAAGTGGTTGCAATTAAATGAAAAAAAAGAGTTAATAAAGAAAAAAGAAAAAAAAACGAACAAGATTTGAACCCACGACATCGAGACTCCCAGCCCGGCAACTTGACCGTTTAGTCCAAGAGCTGGCGTACAAAATGTGCAAGAGTTTTCTCCTATCTGGTACAATTCTAGTGAATTACAATTGGGCTGTAAAACGTCACTGTACAGTTAGCCGGTCTGGTTTTGGGACACCTGGCGTTCGCGCGCCACCAAAGGTGTCAGAATAATTAGCTTCGTGCAACTGTTTTCTACTAGCTCCAAATTAATTTATAATTAGTTTATGCAATAAAAAACTCAAAACAAACAGTCAGCCAGCAAAAGAGTGGGACACGGCCAGTCAGCATTACTGTAAAGTTGTAGAAAAAATTAAGTTCATGCAAGTGTTTTCTCCAAACTCAAAATTTTAAATATGTTAATTAATTCAATAACAACTATAAATCAATCAGTCAGACCTCATTTATATAGAACCCACTCAGTCAGCAGTTCAGAGAAGTTGCGATAATAAGTACGCGCGACTTCTCAATAACAATCATAAGAATCATAATTTTACTGGAAATACTGTACTCATATCCAAAAAACATCATAAAAAATATGATAATTTAAACAAAATGAAAATTAACGATTACAATCAAGACATAAACAATGATTACACCAAAAGTAATGAAGGAAGGTGTAATGAAAGAAGAGGGATAATAACTATTCAATTTTCTTTTATTATTTCTTTTATTCAAATTTCAATTTTATGGTAAATGTACTCAAATAATATAGAAATCGCTTCAATGATTTTGACAACAGCAAAAAAATAATTGCGGGCCCCGCCAGGAAAGTGTATTAATAATATAGAGTCTAATTGACTTACCTCTTTTCAGATATATTAATTCTATCCCGCAGGACTTCTCTCACTTTCTTGCTCAAAGCCGTAAATTTTCTATAACATGGCACATGATAACCATTGATGTCATTGGGAACTGATGGCAGCACTACATTATTAAACGATAAACTATTATCCCGACGAATTTTTAAAAATGATTGGCATTTTGCAATACTACTTTCTGTTAAGGGCAGTATATTGTCTCCTTTTTTTCAAACAAAATACACAATGAACCACACATTTCTCCATAATATTTGCTTCACAACGCACGAATGTAGTGTCATCTGTCGCGTACCGAAGATTTTAATTCGTTTCTCCCCAACTAACACACAAATACATGCACCAGAGCCTTACACCTCGAATCCGCCCTGGCCCGAGAAAAACTGAGGAAACGTTTCTTTCTCTACAGCAGTGCTGGCAAAGATTCTTTATTCATTGTTCTCCGCTTCGCTCGAGATACAGTTGGTCGCCAGATGCCTTAACTACGTAGTCTCTTGTTTTAGAGCAAGGGTCATCCCTTGCGCGGATGATTGTTTTTGAGAAGTCGCGCGTACTTATTATCGCAACTTCTCTGAACTGCTGACTGTGTGGGTTCTATACAAATGAGGTCTGACTGGTTGATTTATAGTTGTTATTGAATGAATTAACATATTGAAAAATTTGAGTTTGGAGAAAACACTTGCATGAACTTAATTTTTTCTACAACTTTACAGTAATGCTGACTGGCCGTGTCCCACTCTTTTGCTGGCTGACTGTTTGTTTTGAGTTTTTTATTGCATAGACTAATTACAAATGAATTTGAAGCTAGTAGAAAACAGTTGCACGAACCTAATTATTCTGACACCTTTGGTGGCGCGCGAATGCCAGGTGTCCCAAAACCAGACCGGCTGACTGTACAGTGACGTTTTACAGCCCAATTGTAATTCACTAGAATTGTACCAGATAGGAGAAAACTCTTGCACATTTTGTACGCCAGCTCTCCGACTAGTTGCGCTATCGAAGCATTGGTGATATAATGTACGCCAATCCTTGACACTTGGAACACGCACGCGACACGATTTTCAAAAATTTGTTTCTCAAAGCACTGTTCAATGAAATTGAATCAATTTCGTTGATCAACCAAAAGTAGAACCGTTCACCTAGGAGGCGCTGGAAAGAAGCTAATGGAAATAAGATAATGCATACTGCCTGGGCTACTAGGCTGGCGAGGTATTCATGGTCGGGATGCTACAAAACCCCTGCAACGTCCGGAAGGCCGAGAGCAACCCTCAGAGCCACTTCACACGTGCCGGATAAACGCGGCCGGTCCCGGGCTGGCGCCGGGTCAGCTGCGACAACCCTTCACACGTATAGCCGGTTTTTTCCCGGTCGCTACTGCGCTACTAGACACTTTTAGCACGTCCTAAATTTTAAACGTGTCCGTATACGCATCTATCTGCGCATGCGCAGAATAGATACGGTGGTCTCGATGCGTTACGTTGCCCGTATCGTTACGGGCCTACCGTCGTATCCCTATCCGAACACGTATCCTGTCGCGTATGCAACTAGACTCGGTAACTTTCGAGAGTTACTAGATTTTATAGCGGTAAGATTCAAATATTAGTTTATCCTCTCTTAATTTCCGCCATTGTTCGCGACGGCGAGGCGGGCGTTATGTTAGGTAGGCGCAAGGCGCCTCGATGCCGCTCTTCAATTTCGGGTTAAACGTAATTGTGTGGAGGCTTCTACTACTACCTTACTACCCTAGTAGCAGAGGATATCTGTCAGATATCTACAAGATGTCTATATGTCTAGAAAATGATATCTATATTTGGTATAAATGTGGTCGAAATCTAGATATAGACAGCGCGTAGATGTCTGACAGATATCCTAAGTTGACAAGAATCGATATTCTGTGGTAAATATAATGATTGTTTAAAATTAAGAGTTAATACTATTAAACAAACTTAATTATAAAGCTCTATATTAGTCTTCTCATTCTTTAATAAAAAACTTTAAAACGAATTAGCAGCTAGCATTTTATTAGAAAACGAGAAGGCCCTCTACTGCTTTGTAATCCCTTTTTTAAATATTATTAATGTTATATTTTATGAATTATTATATTTACCGCAGAATACCGATTCTTGTCAACTTAGGATATCTGTCAGACATCTACGCGCTGTCTATATCTAGATTTCGACCACATTTATACCAAATATAGATATCATTTTCTAGACATATAGACATCTTGTAGATGTCTGACAGATATCCTCTGCTACTAGGGTAAAACCCTCCTAAGAAATAGATCAATAGGACTGTATATAGGGGAAGGTGGGCAAGTTGACGAGGTTAAGCGAAAACAGCCTACAAAAAATAACACAATATTTTAATTTTAAACAAAGGAGTATATTATTAAAGATGCATGATTCAACTATTATTTGCAACCATAAAAATAAAAAAAGTTATCCAAAAAGGGTACAAAAAGGAAACATTACAATTGCTGTGCATTTTCGTCATCTTACCCCATCTACGGGGCAAGATGACGAACATATTGGGGCAAGATGACGACTATACACAAAAGTCACATTTAAACGGGCCATGCTTTTCATATCCAGTGCAAGCTTCATGCCACCACGATTCGCACAATCCACGCTTTATCCAGTCTTCGGATGGAGGCTCATATCCTGGATATGAAATGTCTTTGTGTTTAGCAGAATGAATTAACGATCTAGTCGAAGATTTCTGAAACACGTCCTTTTTTACTCTCAACTTTTTTTGCTTTCTTAACATCTTTGCTATTTTGTTCTCTTTCTTTCTGTTCTAGTTCTTCTTTGTTTAAAGTAGCAGTTAGTATAGAGGCTTTTTGTGTTTCTTTCTCTTAGTTTTTTTACAGAGGGCGATTATATTTTGGAAAGGGTCTAATTTCAATCAACTTACGAAGGGTAGGTTCTGGTATGTATTTCAGAGAGTCCACTGGCATTATTCACTGTCATATTTTCTTCCAGAACAGCATGGATGGCAACGATTAAATTGTATTCCGACCAAGACCGATGATTGCTTTCTTTCTTATAATTTCTTACCATCTCCAAAAAATATATAAAATTAATGTGAAATGAGAGAATTTAGTGGCTAGCTATTAATTTTTCTCATTTCATTTTAATTAACAGACGTTATCTTCTTTCATGAAATAACATTTATAAAATAAGGGGCAAGATGAGTTCGTCATCTTACCCCCGTCAACTTGCCCCCACTAGTAGAATTTTAAAGAAAATTATTTTTTTTAATAGAAACACATGTTTTTATGTCGAAGTTTAACTGTACTCTACTTATACTAATCCTACTTAATATAATTAGCTATTTGCCAGTAAAATTCTTACCTTTGTTTTTTTGTAAATCGTTATTTTGATTGAGAACGATTTTATAACACTATAGGTTAAAACACGCTCGATTCTGTAATCCCGGCTAAATTAACACTGGCGCCATTTATGTTCGTATGGTATAGTTACGTCCTAGGAAGGTTGTCATAGCCAGTTTGCTTTGCAGAAATCTTCTCTCGGTTTTTGTAAATAACGAATTCGTCATCTTGCCCCGTTCGTCATCTTGCCCCACCTTACCCTACTTGTTAAGGAAACTCGAGTTACAACAATCGGGTCAGGAATTTGTAGAGCCCTGGCTAGCCTCGGTATATCCCTTCTACTAAACCTAAACATGGCAAAGCTGAGGCTATCGTTATAAAAGGCAAGATCAAAATTTCCATAGAGAGCTGCCCGGTTACTCAGGAAGTCCCCATCGTGTAAAATATGCCCTTAACTAGATTGTCCAAATTGTCGTCATCTTCATCGGCCTTATCAATTAGGATGGGGTGAAGTATATCGTCCATAATTATGTACAATAATTAGGGTAAACCACCCAGTTATTGGACGCCTTGAGAGATCGGAGTTAACGAGAGAGGAGATCTTAAGTGAGGGGGCGTCAAGCAAGAAGGTATCGTGGCTAAGAACGATAGACCAGAGGAAGAAAGAGAAGGAGAAAGAGAAAACGCGCACAAAATACATGATACAGAGGAATGATAACGGTTTACGTAAAGAGAAGTATGCATGGAAAGAATTGTGGAATGCTGGTATGGGAGGAACACTGTAGGGAATACCTATGTTTGTTACTTGCCAAGTCCTTTTCTAGGCCAGTGGGCCGAAATAAACTATCTACCTATCTATTGGACACCTTGCAGTTATTAGACAGTCTAATTTAAATGAATGAAAACAAGATTTTTAGTTCTTACTTAAATAAATATTATCAATAAAAAGTAAGAACACTCTGTCCAATAACTAAGTTCTTTGCCAGTTTTTTTTGAGGTTATTGCTTTTGGTTTCGTATACGTATGGGTAGATCGATGCTTGCTTAAACGGTTATTTTGTGGCCAACGTAAGTCGATAAGTTTACGGATACGGATAGGGATACGGAGAAAATTTTAGGGTTTGCTAAAAGTGTCTACTATCCTACTACGTACCACCCGTACCCCGTATCGAGTGGGCGTGGCCGGCGACTACCCGGTTTGGGTGCCGTCGGCCCGGTGCCGGGTAGGATCACCCGGCACGTGTGAAACGATGCATACTAGCCTATAGAACACGATCCCCACCACCCGGCGCCGGCCCGGGACCGGCCGCGTTTATCCGGCACGTGTGAAGTGGCTCTCAGTCTCACTGACACTCGCAGACAACTGCAGCAGCGCGCGCACACAAACATCAGGGCGACGCGAGTGAGAACGGTGCGACACTATAATATGTTTGGCACAGTTGCGTAGTCAGTGGTGATCATCGCATAAATCCCCCTCCTTTTCAATTGAGCATATCTAGCAAACCAGGTGAGATACGTTGAATTGCTATTTATCTTTTTCTTCAGAAACAATCCGAAATAAACGATGGTATAATTAAAAAATGTTTTAATTGAAATTTCTATGTAAATTCAAGCATTTAAAACTTTAAAAACCAATCATGTGTAAACAACAATGAAAAACTAAATTTGGTTTCGCTAGGAAAAATGATGAGATTTTTCTAAATAGGTTACAAAAAAAGAAATTGCAAAAATCTTCATTTTTGGATTTGTTATGAATATTTGAACATTTCAACTCATCTGGAGGTCCTAGCTTCTTAGGCGTTGAAGATAGGGTAAAAAGTGTAATAGCTTTTTTGTAGATAATTTTATTATCTACAACTTTTGTCTTAACTATTTTTCAATAGGTCACGTAGTTTTCAAAATATTAGCGAAGAACCGATTTTTTCAACAATAAATAATTTTTTTACACACTTTGCCGGGGGGGGGGGGATTCTTCTTTTAATATGTTCCCTCCATTAATAACATCGAAACACACCTTTTCCCAAGTTTTCGCCATTATGTCTCATTTTTCGATTTAAACGGAAATTTGACTGGACTATGAGTGAGGCACGGTCGAGAACGCTGGAGTGTGTGGGTTTCGTCTCCCATGAGAGAGCGCGAAGACTTATAGGAAATTCTACCCACGATGTCAGCTATAGGTAGAAATTTTCTTACACTTTTAGAAAAATCGGTGCCACAGACTTGTAAGTGTTCACGTTGAGTTACAGGACAGCTCTATAAGTGTAGAAAATTCTCCATAAGATTCCATTATACAGGTTACGGTCTTATAAATCCTACAAATAATTTTCTACACTTGTAACACTTGTAGAGCTCTTCTTTTAATATGTTCCCTCCATTAATAACATCAAAACACACCTTTTCCCAAGTTTTCGCCACTATGTCTCATTTTTCGATTTAAACGGAAATTTGACTGGACTACATGTGGGTTTTTGATGGTCCGAGAAACTTTTTTATATAATACAGAGATATACTAAACGATCAATCTACCACAAACTGCACCAGGTTTCTATTGATATTAACTTACATAAAAAAATTATTTCATATTTTAATCTTGGAAATCGATTCGTGACCATACTACTTTAAAGAGACTCAAAACTATATCGTCCCCTTAATGCTACAACTAGGTAACTCGAATTTTCGGTATTCAAATTATGCACTTATTGTATGCATATATTAGTCGCTTTAGTGACTGTATCTATATCGTACTACTGGATTTCTAACCTTAAATATACGACAGAACTTATCTCGTTGTAGCACCGAAAAGAGCGTACAAAGTTGGGTACAAAGTAGGTAACTGAAAATACCAAAAATTTGAGTTACCTAGTTGTAGTATTAAGGGGACGATATGATAAATCTTCAGTATATAAATTTTTACATGTAATATTATTTGTCATTCCTCAATATTACGAGTATATGTATTCTTATTTATATAATTGATTCTGCAATGCGTTCTACGCCATAAAAATAAGATTTTACACGAGAGGAAAATATTTCATATTTTTTATTCTCTTCTTTTAGACACCGATAGTTCAGAAATTTTTCTTTATTTTACGACTTATGTATATGAAAGCGTCAAATGGAACTTATGAAGAGATTCTAAAATTCAAACCATTTGACATAGAACATCTTGCAGTACTAGATGTGATAAGATTAGTGACATAGTACGTATTGCTCGTAATACAAGATTCAGGCCTTGCAATGTCTCCCTATTTACCCTAAAAAAGTACCCTAATATTGTAAAATATCCCTAAAATCACCCTACTTTAACCCTCTATGGGCCGAATTTGTCTACAACTCGCACGGCATTTGTTTTGTTATCTCAGGCTGATGGCACTGCTAACCGTCATCAATATTGGTACCTGTTTGTTGTAAGCAGAGACATTATAAAATCAAGATGTAAACGCCATCTCATGAACAAAATTAAAATTATTTGGTGAAATATCGATATATTAGCATGTTACCTCAAAGTGTTACACGGGCGCATAGAGGGTTAAATAATTTGAACGAGGATGTAAGGACACCCAAACAGCGTACGAGCTAAAATTAGTTCTGTATCCGAAGATGCTTGCCACGTGGAACAGTACACCTTAATACGATTAACGATACTTTTCACTGACACTTTGCGAATTTTGTAACATAATGATAAACAGTCAGCTGTCAGCCCCGGTCGCTGTTATTCGGACTAACCTGAGCTCAGCTGACTGCCGGGTGGATGAGAAAAAGAGGAACATAGCTGTCAGTCAATACTTAGCCCATCGATCTTTCGTTGGTCGGCGGTATAAGTATAGGACAAATTAAGGGGTTAGGGGTAGTCAGCGACGCCAAAAAATGAGTATTTTCATGAATTTTTTTCAGTCAATAATTAAGTGTACTTTATGACATTAGAAATACTACGTTAATATACATAGTTTAAACGTAATATGTTGAAAACTTGAGAAAGGAAAATTTAATATAACGGCAGTTATCGCCATGTTTGTTGGACCCCGTCCGACGATACGTGTTTTACGGTGACCATCATAGATCGTAACTGGATCATCTGAAATCAATCGGACAAAGAAAAATCATTAGTTTAATAGTTAATCTTGTGCTTAATCGAAGCTTTTTTTTTGAACAGAAGCAAAATGGCAGCATCTGAAAGTTGATTTTCAATTTTTCGAGGAAAAAAACGCTCGTTTACTATTTATAAAAAATAGTAGTTTTCATCAGAAAAAGAAATCCTTCGATTAAGCACGAGTTTTTTATGTCTACAACAACCTATACAAATTGTATTGAAATCTGTCGAGTGGTTTTCTAATGAGAGTGGCAACCGACTTTGAAAACACAGTTTCGAGAAAAATGCGTTTAAAGTTTTACACTCGTTTTATGTATAGACATATTAGTTATTTGATAACTTACATTAAATCGTCTATTCCTGGGCCATATAACAGCTCTTCTGCCGACGTGGTAACTTCCAATAAGTCAATTTGCAGTTGTCTACGTTGCATTCTGACTTCTCGAGTGTTCTGGTTCGCGCGTTGATTCGCCACCTTTATGCGCTCATGGTCCGCTCTCTTCCGATGAAGATTTGATCCACTGGTGATCCCCATTGCGTCCATAATACTCAATAAGGAACACGTACCTTCATTAAAAAGGCAGGCAGCAACATATGCAGCTATTTCGACGATAGTAGAATTGCTACTTAGCGTTTTAGGACTTATTTTTCACACCAATTGATTGAAGCTCTCGTTATTGTTTTGATTAAACCCACCGACACATCTTGAAAGTAACTTCTCAGAACTAAGGTCTTTATAAATTGGCTTAATGACACTCAAAACATCAGGAGGTAAAGAGGGATAATCGTGAATATAAGAAGCAAGCTCCCCATTTGCTTCAGCGCGCTAGTACTGGGCTCTTTACTAATTCGGAGATATCTCGAAAACTATTCATTAGATTGACTTGAAATTTTCAGAGAATATTTTCGAAATATCGTACTTTAAGAACCTGAAAAAAAAAGAAAATCGATTTTTTGAAAATTCTAACTACCCCTAACCCCTTAAGCCACTCCTCTCTCAAACCCCTTGACTGGGACATACGGTATATAATGATAGTGTTTAACCTTTCGTTGCTCACGTGGGGTGTAGGAGACACCCCAGCCTCCTTTTTTTGCATGCCACGCCTAGAGTTTTTCTTTCGAGGTTGGCACTTTCAGTACCTTTCGAGAACATTTCATTAAAGAATTTGTCACCAAAAGCGCAAGACAAAACCGATTTGTTTATCCGACAGAACGCTGCAGTGTTAAAAAGTGATTTTTAACAATCTGTAATTAACTTAATATTTAATATTTTTCTATAAAACTTGTTCCAATTTGTTAATTTGTCCTTCGTTAATAAAACGAGAGTACGATAACTATCCTCAGTCTATTATTGATACTATTTTTTAATAAAAATCGGTAGGGAGATCCGAGCGTCTGAAAACCGAGACCTCATATACCGAGACTTCGAGTTTTATTTTCAATTATAAAATTACGAAATTTATTTTTTTTTAATATTGAGATCATTAGGCAATATCTCAAGCTTTAAAATAAAAAAAAGTTAAAAAAATTTCAATTTTTCACTAAGAAAACGTTAATTTTTAACTGGGGTTTAGGGTACACCCCAGGTGAGCTCTTATGTTTCAAAAACCCACGTGAGTAACGAAAGGTTAATACCATTTTAATTGTAGTAAAAGGTAATGTTTATTTAATTAAAACCTATACAAAGATTGTTTGTCCATAGGTCCCGCAGGAATCAGGATCCCTCATCGCGAAGGTATACCAGCATCTAGGTTATCAATGGCGTGTAGTCCGCCGTATAAGCGAGTTCGTGCTTTGCGACTCTTCGACTCGCCAGCGACCCCGAAAACACTAATAGAGAAGAGTGCAATGCATACACCATTGCCATCGAAATGCACTCGACTTTTTCCTCTGGACAAACCCAGGCCAGTGGCCTCGTGTTATCAAAGTAAATCTGACAAACCTGCAGCTAATGTTAATCCGTTCACACCAAATGGAATGTTACTTACTGCGAGAAAGAGAACCAGATCCAAACGTAGTCTTAATGGGTGAGTTCCCTGAGGTGTAAAATTGTGGAACATTATATTTGAATGTGCATGTGCATACCTATTTATCGAGAATAACAGGGTAGAGCATTGTGAGATGTTTGTCACTTAACCCTTAAGGGTAGAAACTGTAAACGTTCCTCAAAATATTCTAAGCCTATACTGCCGTCGTAACAAAGAGTGCCGTATCTACATTTTTTGTCATTTTTAGTTATATAATTATGGTTTAACCTTTAACTACACGCGCTGGTGTACTGTGTACACCACTCTGTTTAAAACTACCGCCATTTTTGAATACGAACAGCTGAGCCGCCGCCGCGCTACCTAACCTTTCATTATTATCTAAGTCAACACTACGTGCAGTATCACTGCAGCAGCCTGATTAGTAAAGTCGTTGTACATCGAAATTAGCAGCAATCCGTTGTGGTGCCTAAAATATACCACGCGTGTACTTTGTATCATGTAAGTATATATTTATTATTGTACAGATTTCCTGGTTTTTGGGTGTATATTTTTATGTATAATTTAATATATTCTCAAATAATTTGATTCTCTAGTATTTTATTCCTTTTTTAGGGATCAAATAAAAGTTAGAGATCCAAAAAGTCTTACTAAAGATGAGCTCCAAGTAATGGCTCAAGCAATATTTGATAACGAGTCTGAGGAAGAAGTAGGAGGAGATGCAGATACGTCAGAGGAAGAGGTTATAGAAGAAGGAAATGCGGATATGTCAGATGAAGAATATAAAGAAGAAAGTGATTACAGTTTGGCTTCAGTAGAAGAGTTTAGCGAAGAAGATGAGGAAGGAAACAATTCAAATAATATCGACCTTATTGAAGATTACTATGTGGCTAAAGATAAAAAACTTACTGGAAGAAAAACCCCATCGTAAGTAAATATAGCAAAACGAAAAAAAAAATTTAGTAAAAATATTTTCCGGGCCAAAAACATATGCAAGATCTATCACAGATGAGAGGAGTGCATTCGAAAAATTGTTTACCGACGATATTATTCAAAATATTGTTGATTGTACAAATCTGGAAATTGAAAAACTGCGACCGAACTATGACCGACAACGAGATGTAAAAAATGTTACAAAAAATGAACTTTTGGCTTTTTTCGGACTATTATTTTTGGCAGGGCTAAAGAAGCAAAATCACACACATTTTCTTGAATTGTGGACCACTGATGGGACTGGTTCAGAAATTTTTCGAGCTTGTATGGGTTGCAATCGATTTTTATTTATACTGACCGCCTTGAGATTTGACGACAAAAATACAAGAATTGACAGAAAAAAGTCTGATAAACTCGCGGCCATTAGATTTGTGTTAGATCGGTTTGCAGAGAACTGTGCCAAAAGTTATTCTATAGGTGCTGAGGTAACAATTGATGAAATGTTAATACCTTTTAGAGGAAGATGTAGTTTTTTACAATACATTCCAAGCAAACCAGCAAAATATGGATTAAAAGTTTTTGTGTTATGTGATGCGCAAACATTCTACGTTACAAACTTTGAAGTATATTGTGGAAAACAGCCAGAGGGCCCCTATCAAAACTCAAATACTCCATCTGATATTACCCATCGGTTGCTCCAGTCATGGAAAGGAGAAAACAGAAACCTTACCTGTGATAATTGGTACACCAGTTACGAATTGGCTAAAAGTCTATTGAAAGATAAAGTAACAATGGTGGGAACCGTAAAAAAAATAAAAGGGAGCTCCCATTAGAGTTTTTGCCAAACAAAAATAGACCTCCAAATACATCTATTTTTGGATTCCAAAAAGATATAACTATTGTGTCTTATGTGCCCAAGAAAAATAAATCTGTGATTCTCATTTCAACTATGCACGATGATTCAACAATAGACCCTCAAACAAATAAGCCAAATATAATTTTGGATTACAATTTACACAAGGAGGCGTTGACACAGTGGATAAAATGTGCAGCACGTATTCTGTGTCTAGAAGACAAGAAGATGGCCTTTGGTTCTATTTTTGCAACTTCTGAATATATCAGGCATAAACAGTCAGATCTTGTATAACGCGACCCACATAAATAACCCACACAAATACAGAATGAATTTTCTAAAAGCCCTATCTATTTCTTTGATGAAGCCGTACCTGGCGGAAAGGGCTGAACTAAAATCTCTACCCTTCGACATTCAGCTATTTCTCAAAAAATACAAGAATCAGCCAGAAGAAGAGCCGGAAAATGAACCACCTGCAAAAGTAAGGGGAAGGTGCTTTTGCTGTGGCAGACAAAAAAATAGAGTCACTACTATTTCATGCCAAACATGTAATAAATCAGTTTGCAAGCAACATGCAATAACCACTTGTCCAGACTGCCAAAATCAACCAGATGTCGATGAATAGTAAAATGCAGAGAAGGTCTACTTGGGAAATGACTACATGCTAGGAATTTCTTATACATAATTAGTTTAGTTTACTAGTTTCCGTTCATATCTATAACGTTTAATGTTGTTATTACATGTATTATTATTAAGTATTAAATATGTGTTGTTTTTAACATCAAAATTTTATTTGCTATTATTTTGTTTTTTAGAAATACAGGTATACATATTTTTTGAAAGAACATTTAATAAATTAATTTTTAGCACTATTTCTTTTACTGGTATAAAATACACCATGCGTGTACTTATTTACAATTTTAGAGCGCGTGTAGTTAAGTGTGTTTTTGTACCTAAACCCAGTAGATGAACATCTTAGAAGTATTTTTTCAGCTGGTGTATGAAATACACCACGCGTGTAGTTATGTGATATTTTTGAGCGCGTGTAGTTAAAGGTTAAGGGTAATTCGGTAGTGCGGAATCTGTTTTTTCAACTTAAAAAGCCGTATCTGCACTCCAAATACCTTAAAATGCACATACGTTTTTCCGATTATGACGCAACCTTTCATATTGGTACCTTGTAAAACCTTAACCAACAAATGTAACTTATAATACCATATCTAACATTTACGAGATACTATTCTAAAGTTCTATGAAAACTACGTAAGCAAAGTGTAACTTAAAAAACCGTATCACATTATACAAGCTTAAAAATGGAGCAAATCACATTCATGACTTCTTCTCAAAACTCTGATATTGTAGATACGGCTCTCTTTGTTACGACGGCAGTATACTCGTATCGAATTGTTATCTCTTTTACTACAACATTGTAAAAATTAAAATTCGTAGTCTACTTTTTTTTATACATTAATTACCTTCTGATAATATTTTTGGCAGTTTCATGCGAATTGCGAAACTATCGAATACGAATATTTCTCATCAACGAAAATTTGAAGAATGAGTTAAAACACTGCATTGGATTCTTTATCGAGATATATTTTGTTTCCTGATTATATAAAAGATGAAAAGATACTGTTTACCCAATAATTTGTCTAATTAGAAACAGAAGAGAAAAGAACGAAAGGAATAGAACTTTTTTTTAATTGAGTTGATGCACAAGTCTATGAATTTTTAAAAATTATTCTTATTTTGGTCAAAAATGAAGTTAAAAATTTCATTAAAATATATAGTACAGTTAAAAATTAGGCGAATTTAACCAGTTTTATCGAATTTACGGGTCACCTTTAACTTAGAATTATAGCTTTTAAAGACGCGGTTATAGAAATTGCATTTTTTATTTTTGGTGTCCATATTTACAGAATTCTCGTAGAAAATACTATAGCGTAATTTCTTGCGGGCTATAAATCACTTTATTTTTGACATAATTTAAAGAAAAACCGGGTAAATGTGGACCACTGGAAGAAAAGTTATAATAATTGAAAAAAGAAGCTCCAAGAATGCAAAAAAAATGTTTTTTTTTTGATTTTGGTAAAGAAATGTTAAGATGACAAAAAGCAGTAAAAAGAATTGGCTCACATCTTTTAACCAAAATATGAATGGTTTTCAAAAAGAATGCTTACACGCTTATACATCAACTTATTATTAAATAGCAAATGTATCATTAATTTTATGCATTTTAGTTGTAATGATTTGTAAATCATTTTGTAATTTTTTTTTTCAACGACAGCTCCCCTGATATTCGAATACCCAAGTTCGATCTGGTCGACTCTGAGGAGTCCGATAACGAAGTTGAACAGCCAACGAAGCGCGTGGCACTACAGGAATCCAACATACCCAGGTACCATCAAGAATTCCATGAATTAGGATTGATCGGCACTGGAGAATTTGGTTCAGTTTACAAATGCATCAATCGATTGGACGGCTGCATCTACGCTATCAAAAAAAGCATCAAACCTGTCGCTGGTAGCGTTAACGAAAAGAATGCTTTGAACGAAGTTTATGCACATGCCGTGCTAGGCAAACACCAGCACGTCGTGCGTTATTATTCGGCTTGGGCGGAGGATAATCATATGATTATACAAAATGAATATTGCAACGGAGGCAGTCTAGCAGATGCGATTTCCAGCCTGCAGCAAGAGAAAAGATTTTTTTCTGAGGCTGAAATGCGGCAGTTGTTGTTGCATGTTGCCGAAGGTTTGCGATATATTCATAGTATGCAGTTAGTGCACATGGACATCAAGCCGGGTAATATTTTTATCTCGAAGGAGAAGAGGTTACTTGCTGTTAATTATGATTCGGCTGATGACGGATTCGATGAAGAAGAGACTGTCGAGGAGGAGATCACGTATAAGATCGGTGATCTGGGACACGTTACTTCGATAAGTAATCCACAGGTCGAAGAGGGCGACTGCAGGTACCTACCAACAGAGATTTTGCACGAAGACTTTATGCATCTTCCAAAGGCAGATATTTTCGCGTTGGGACTGACTGTATACGAGGCGGGAGGAGGAGGGCCGTTACCAAAAAATGGACCGCAATGGCATGACATCAGAAATGGTAATCTTCAAGAGCTATCCCACTATAGTCGAGATCTCAACGAATTACTCAAGGTAAGTACGCTTTGGGTATACGTTTCTTCACTAAAGTAACGATGGATCGGAGTCATTGATATAAAAAATACATTATCACATATAAATCGGTATCTTCATCTATTGTTAGGGTGGTCGATCAAAAAATCGGGAAGTTATAGTGAAATTAAAAATTTGGAAAATTCAGGGAACAGATTGGGAGTATTATCATAAATCGCGCGGATAATTTTAGATTATTCTCTACTTACATTCCTGCTTAGCTTAAAATCGTGGATTTCAATATTTCTTAAGGGGACAAAGAGTCAAAGATGATTGATATTTCATGTTTCAATGTCAGCAATATGATTAAAGCCGTCCACATGATTATCATGGATTTTGAAAATATGAAAAACTTAGAAAAGTCATATAATTTTTCATAAAATCTTGTATTACTTGTATAAATGTGTTTATTTTTCTAAATGTATTTGTTATCTATTCTTTTCTTTCTTAAGAAAATAGATTCACACAATAGGGGCGATGTGGAATAGATTTAAATCTATTCTCTCTCTCTCTCTCCTTATCGTTCATCGCAAAGTATGCGTTCCTCACTTGCGACATATGCTTTCTTTACTTAAATGTAGCAATGCGCAAATATTTGTTATTTTTCTTTATTAATTATTGTATATTATTTCATCATAGCTAGTTTAAAACGCTTTCTAAAGTTGTTTAAATCATCTGAAAAATCAGCATTCCTGGGTCTGGAAACCTTGAAATGTACATTTTGAAAACGAAAATTGTGATAATCTCGGTTCTAGTTTCCTCCAATTTTAAGCAATTTTAAAATAAGGAGTTCCGTCATGCATTAAAAATTGCTACTCTAATCGTAAACTACCAACAACTCTCGTAGACACAAGGAAGGACTCGTATACATAACTCATAGCTTTTTTATTTATGCTATGATCGACGAAGCCAGACGAGATTGTCAGATGTTAATCGTGCAAAATTTCTACAGATTTGTTATTGTTATTAAAAAGGACAAAATGTTAATGTTATCTTCTTGAAAAATTAAAGTGGAACGCTTTTAATTTTGCCTTAGTAGAAGAAGCATTAGTGCATGTACACACGAGGCGCGTTTTTCAACGCGCGCTTTGCCAACGTGCGTTTCGCAGTACTATGAAGTGCGTTTGCATGACATGTAGGTGTACACATTGAGGAGCGCACTTCGAGGTACACCTAGCGTCAATGATTCTGACCGACCCGCTTTGAGTGACGGTACTTCAATCGAGTCGATCGTAGTTGAACGGTACAAGCGGATCTTCTTTTGCCGTGAAACACCAATCAAATTTAAGGGGGAACGCCACTGTGATGGCCCGAAAAATGACCGTTTTTCGTGAATTGTTTTGAAAGGGTTAATAAATAGTTAAAGGGATGCGGTTTGTTGCATGCTATTAAGTAAACTTTCAACTTCATTCATATAAATTTTTATTTAAAAATATTCAAAATTGACAATGTTATTAACATGAATGTAACCCTCGGAAAAATGAACCGCCCTCCATTGTCCCACGTGTTTCGGTATGAAGGATTATAATCCTTCCTTTCAAAAAAATTCACGAAAAACGGTCATTTTTCAGGCCGTCGCAGTGGCGTTCCCCCTTAACCTTCATGACAAAACATTAAGATTTACTCGTATTTGTTAGCTACGATCGACTCGATAAGAGTATCGTCACCCAAAGCGGGTCGATCAGAATTATTGACCGCAGGTGTACACCTCTTGTTATTGGACCATTCTGTCGAGCGCGCTCTTTTGCATCGTACGGTTGTATTTTGTACAGTACAATAGATTTAGAACAGGAACGATACGATATTGAATTATTTATTGAACAGATTCGGAAAAGACTTGCCATTTGGGACATGGAATGCTCGGAATATAAAAAAAGGTAATTGAAAAACGAGCCTGGGAGGAGATAGTGGAATTTTTTGTGATTCAGGAGATCCTCCGGCAAAAATAAAGTGGGGTAGTTAATATAAAAATGTATTAATAATTACCTTAAACTATGCTATCTTGCCATTGTAGCTTTCCTTCATGTGCAAAATAATTAGCAAATTTTGCTCTTGCTAATGTAGCAGACGAACTTTCTACAGAGTACTTAGCGTAGAGTTAGGGAGAGCGCCCACTAAAGTGGCGTAGCATGTGACATGGCACCGACATGGCAATACGCCTCTTGCGTATCTCGAAAGTGCGCCGAAAGCGCCGCGTAGTGGCCAAGATTGGCACAAATGGGTTACACTGTCAACCAATCAGACCTTCCGGCTTGTGCTTATACAGGCAAACCTAAGTGTACATGTGACCACATGTATAGTCGTACACCCCCGTGCCGTGTAACCCAGTACAGCACTTTTTGCTCACCAGGCGAGTAAGGCGGCGCCACCACCGATGCGCACAATGCGTATAGCATGACAGTGGCGTTGAATGATTTTCAGTAGAACGCAGGTCGAAGTGTAGTGACAGTGCAAACGAATCGGTGCAAACCGAATGCTATGTTATAACATATACAGGGTGTCCGTAAAGTATGGAAACGGTTGAATATCTCGAAAAGTACGCTTCAGAACGGGAAACGAAAAAATACGTCTCCGATATTTTTTTAAAAACTATCAAATGATACCAAAATTGATCCCACACCCCAACCCCTGTGGGTGGGGCAAGGGGAAGCTTCAAAATCTTAAATAGGAACCCCCACTTTTGATTGCATATTCGCATTCTACATTAAAAACTACATAACTTTTATTTGAAGCAGTTTTTTCGATTCATGGCAGATGGCGCTATAATCGACGAAATTCAATTTTTTCGGTTTTTGCAATTGAGAGTCGATTTATTCGATTCTGCAATACAATTGCGATAGAAATTTACATTTTTTATTCTCATACTTGATATTTTTGTTAAAAATTTAATTTAGTTTTGCAAATTTGAAGTGCAGATGCGTTCTGTACCTGAAATTCCCCGTGACGCACTAAGTTCCGTTAGAGGAAATAAGCTAATTACTCAAGGATAATCCCTTTCGGAATACATCGAGGTTCGAGGGTCCGGAAGGCCCGGCAATTAGCGGTACCTGTTTACGTGTACTCAGGTTAACGGATATCATTAAAACGGACTACTAGTGAAAGAATAGCTACGATTCCCGGAATATACCGTCCGCCGGGGGAATTCCAGGTACAGAACGCATCTGCACTTCAAATTTGCAAAACTAAATTAAATTTTTAACAAAAATATCAAGTATGAGAATAAAAAATGTAAATTTCTATCGCAATTGTATTGCAGAATCGAATAAATCGACTCTCAATTGCAAAAACCGAAAAAATTGAATTTCGTCGATTATAGCGCCATCTGCCGCGAATCGAAAAAAATGTTTCAAATAAAAGTTATGTAGTTTTTAATGTAGAATGCGAATATGCAATCAAAAGTTGGGGTTCCTATTTAAGATTTTGAAGCTTCCCCCTGCCTCACCCACAGGGGTTGGGGTGTGGGATCAATCTTGGTATCATTTGATAGTTTTAAAAGAAATATCGGATACGTATTTTTTCGTTTCCCGTTCTGAAGCGTACTTTTCGAGATATTCAACCGTTTCCATACTTTACGGACACCCTGTATATTAGACTGATTCAAAAAAAAAAGCTTTTTTAATTAATTCTCTTGGCGGGCACTTAAAACGTTAGTATTTAATGTAACTTTGAATATGCCGCCGGGTGCACATTCTCACTCAATAGACACTTTTAGCACGTCCTAAATTTTAAACGTATCCGTATACGCATCTATCTGCGCATGCGCAGAATAGATACGGTGGTCTCGATGCGTTACGTTGCCCGTATCCTTACGGGCCTACCGTCGTATCCTTATCCGAACACGTATCCTGTCGCGTATGCAACTAGACTCGGTAACTTTCGAGAGTTACTAGATTTTATAGCGGTAAGATTCAAATATTAGTTCATCCTCTTAATTTCCGCCATTGGTCGCGACGGCGAGGCGGGCGTTATGTTAGGTAGGCGCAAGGCGCCTCGATGCCGCTCTTCAATTTCGAGTTAAACGTAATTGTGGAGGCTTCTACTACTACCTTACTACCCTAGTAGCAGAGGATATCTGTCAGATATCTACAAGATGTCTATATGTCTAGAAAATGATATCTATATTTGGTAAAAAGGTGGTCGAAATCTAGATATAGACAGCGCGTAGATGTCTGACAGATATCCTAAGTTGACAAGAATCGATATTCTGTGGTAAATATAATGATTGTTTAAAATTAAGAGTTAATACTATTAAACAAACTTAATTATAAAGCTCTATATTAGTCTTCTCATTCTTTAATAAAAAACTTTAAAACGAATTAGCAGCTAGCATTTTATTAGAAAACGAGAAGGCCCTCTAGTGCTTTGTAATCCCTTTTTTAAATATTATTAATCTTATATTTTATGAAATTATTATATTTACCGCAGAATATCGATTCTTGTCAACTTAGGATATCTGTCAGACATCTACGCGCTGTCTATATCTAGATTTCGACCACATTTATACCAAATATAGATATCATTTTCTAGACATATAAACATCTTGTAGATGTCTGACAGATATCCTCTGCTACTAGGGTAAAACCCTCCTAAGAAATAGATCAATAGGACTGTATATACTTGTTAAGGAAACTCGAGTTATAACAATCGGGTCAGGAATTTGTAGAGCCGTGGCTAGCCTCGGTATATCCCTTCTACTAAACCTAAACATGGCAAAGCTGAGGCTATCGTTATGAAAGGCAAGATCAAAATTTCCATAGAGAGCTGCCCAGTTACTCAGGAGGTCCCCATCGTGTAAAATATGCCCTTAACTAGATCGTCCAAATTGTCATCATCTTCATCGGCCTTATCAATTAGGATGGGGTGAAGTATATCGTCCATAATTATGTACAATAATTAGGGTAAACCACCCAGTTATTGGTCACCTTGAGAGAACGGAGTTAACGAGAGAGGAGATCTTAAGTGAGGGGGCGTCAAGCAAGAAGGTATCATGGCTAAGAACGATAAACCAGAGGAAGAAAGAGAAGGAGAAAGAGAAAACGCGCACAAAATACATGATACAGAGGAATGATAACGGTTTACGTAAAGAGAAGTATGCATGGGAAGAATTGTGGAATGCTGGTATGGGAGGAACACTGTAGGGAATATGTTTGTTACTCGCCAAGTCCTTTTCTAGGCCAGTGGGCCGAAATAAACTATCTACCTATCTATTGGACACCTTGCAGTTATTAGACAGTCTAATTTAAATGAATAAAAACAAGATTTTTAGCTCTTACTTAAATAAATATTATCAATAAAAAAATAAGAACACTGTCCAATAACTAAGTTCTTTGACAGTTTTTTTGAGGTTATTGCTTTCGGTTTCGTATACGTATGGGTAGATCGATGCTTGCTTAAACGGTTATTTTGCGGCCAACGTAAGTCGATAAGTTTACGGATACGGATAGGGATACGGAGAAAATTTTAGGGTTTGCTAAAAGTGTCTACTATTTAGTGGTGTCTCAATCGCTTTTTCTCATTTCCATTTGAATAACACGGTGAAAGTTTTGAATCATTGGTTTAATGCTAATTCCTTCTACGGTAACAAAATTTCCCCGTGAAAAATTAGAAAAATTGAGAGTTTTAGGTGTTATTGATGTAAATAAATATTATTTTTAATTATTAAATAGAATTAAATTATAATTATGGGGGAACAAATATTTTATTTAATAATTAAAAATAATATTTCTTTATGTCAATTACATCTAAAACTCAATTTTTCTAATTTTTCACGCGGAAATTTTTTACCGTAGAAGGAATTAGGATTAAACCAATGATTCAAAACTTCCACCGCGTTATTCAAATGGAAATCAGAAAAAGCGATTGAGACACCCCTAAATATTGAGTGAGAATGTTCACCCGACGGCATATTCAAAATTACATTAAAAACTAACGTTTTAAGTGCCCGCCAAGAGAATTAATTAAAAAAGCTTTTTTTTGGATCAGTCTAATATATATCTATATATATAAAAATGAATGTTTGTCTGTGTCTGTCTGTCTGTCTGTCTGTCTGTCTGTGTGTATGTCTCGTATGCCTTCCTAAACCGTTCATCCGATTGCGATGAAATTTTGGGAAATGGTTGGACGCATGCCTGCGATGGTTTCTGAGTTAGTAAATCTTATACAGGGTGTTCAAAAAGTCCCGGTACGGCCGATTATCTCAGCGGGAAAACATTTTAGAGAAAAATGTTTAATACAAAACTTTAAGGATTTTCCCTTGGCTACCCAGTGGTCGTATTGGATTTGACCTTGACCGTGACCTTTAAGGTAATATCAAATGCCTTCCTAAACCGTTCATCCGATTGCGATGAAACTTTGGGGAATGGTTGGACGCATGCCCGCGAAGGTTTCTGAATTAGTAAATCTTATAAAAGGTGTTCAAAAAGTACCGGTACTGATGATTATTATGCCTTCCTAAACCGTTCATCCGATTGCGATGAAAAGTTGGGAAATGGTTGGACGCATGCCCGCGAAGGCTTCTGAGTTAGTAAATCTTATACAGGGTGTTCAAAAAGTACCGGTACGGATGATTATTATGCCTTCCTAAACCGTTCATCCGATTGCGATGAAAATTTGGGGAACAGTTGGACGCATATCCGCGAAGGTTTCTGAGTTAGTAAATCTTATACAGGGTGTTCAAAAAGTCGAACTATACTTGACCTAAATTTGACCTCCGCTGACAATAAAGGTAACATGAAAAAAATGGTCAAGGACACATTTGAACGTGAAAAAAAATTAATTGGACCTCGATATAACCTTGAAGGTCATGGTCAAGGTCAAATCCAATATGACCATTGCGTAGCCCGGGAAAAATACTAAAAGTTTTGTATTAAAAATGTATTTAAACAATGGTGGACGGACAAAATCAATCCACAATCTACCCGTGCGAGGCCGGGACGGGCTGCTAGTATGTTATAACATAGCATTCGGTTTGCACCGATTCGTTAAAATTACCGAAACGGTGAGTAGGTATACCCCATAGTGTGTGAACGGGCTTTTATAGTCCAAGAGCCAGAGCCAAAAAAGGTCTCTGAATTTAATAAGCCCAGTTTTTTTTTATAGTTTATTACAGTGGTTGTGTAGACAAACATACTGCGGTCACAGTCAAGCGAAAGCTGGGGCATATGTCTCAGGGACGCTATCAAAGTTTTCGTTCCTGCCGGGGTAATAATTTGAATTTAATAAAGTTGAAAATCGGTATACAACTTGTATATTGCATATAAATAAAGGTTACGAAGTCAGTCAGCTGAATGTGGGGGCGGAGCTGGTCAGTCAGCAAAAAAAGAAATGTAAATTTCGTGCGCGCTCGGCGTTGCAGGCGATTTCAAATCAGAGTATAGGAAAGAGCGCAGGTATACTCGTAGGGGGGGGGGGGGGGGGGTAAGAGACAATAGCTCGGAGTCTGTTCCGTCGCACCGAGCGTACACATAGGTCGTAAATATCACGGACAATTCGTTAACAGCCATCTCCCGCAGTACCCGCTTTAACCGGTACTAGTCCAGTGCATTTAGGAATATTTTATAGGTGTGACCCAAAAATTTCAGATACATTTTTGCTTTTGTTGCTCATTCGAAAGGGTCTTCGATGGAGACCTTAACCCTGAATTTGCGCATTGCCCAAATTGCCCCGTCCGCCGCCATCTTGGATTCTTTTTTTTTTTCAACTACTCATATCTCGCGTTCTAATAATCCCACAGCAGTCGCTTTGGGGTCATTGGATTCGTCAGGATTTACTCTTTAATTGAATTTATATCAAGTAAAACTCTACAACGTACTGGAAAAAAGTTATTCGCGTTCAAAGTTGTTTGCCAAAAGTTCTTGCGCCCGGGTTTTCCGCGCGTAGTTCTTTTCCAGTGCATCAGAGACCCCTATCGATGCTTAACTATTTAAACTAGACTCAATTTTCAGTATTACAAAAAAAGAATCATCCCGATCGGTTGATTCCTCGCCCGCCAATCCACGCTCGAAGTTGCGCTGTTTATTATCGTGCTATTTTGAAGCCTCTAATACTCGCACGTCGCGCTTTGGCGAGTTCGCGGTTCGCGCTGCATTTCTCGCTTTTGTAACTAATATAACGCAAATTACTTAAGATCAACGACATATTCGTTAAATCTATGCTAAGAACACGCGTTTTACATTAATTTTTTACTTAAAGGGTCTAGCCGGATAAGCACTTGAAAAGTGCCCCTAAAGGAAATAACACGAAATGGGCACCAAAACACTCTCTCGGACGTGACAAAAATTTTAGCAATTTTACTATTCCAAAAAGTCAAGAAGGAGCTGAGATTTTTCGAGAAATGTAGTTGAATATTAAAAATTTCTTGCTGCTCACGTAATGGTCCAAAAAATTGGAAAAAAATTCTGGAATATAGGCATCCTTAAAGGGAACTCAGAAAAAAATATTGTGTAGTATTTGGCGCAAAATTCAAAATTTTTAAAAATAAACAATTTTAAAAAGTGCTCTTTCCACCACTTCTTGAAAAGGCTGGGCTTTACATATGTTGTAGATCTTGATGTTCTGATCAAAAGTTATCATTGCCGCAACAACGGAAAATGGGCAGTTTTTGAGTTTTGAGACCTTAAAGTTCATACTTTTTGCTCTCCGTCATACGGTCTATTGGATCGAAATAATCATGTAAAATCAGGTTTTCTGTGAATTTTGCTAAAAATCACGTATTTTTGTAGTTGGTGAGCTACCGATTCAGGTATCACCCGGTCAGACAAAAATAAGTATATAGTTCTGGGGGGGAGACTTTAAAGTTACCGCTTTTTACTCGAAACCATACGCTTTTTTTTAGCCAATTCAAGCACGCATTTAAGATCATCTGCGATCTTGTGAGCACGTATTTGCCTCCGTATACTTATGCGCAAGTGTGTGCGTGCGCGTGCACAGATTAAAATTTTTTAATGTCTGATTTATCCACTTTTTTCTAATTTTGTCCGTGTATCTACATTGTTTGAGGGCACAAATCTTATGGAAACTGGTTCAGTACTGAAATCGTCACGTACTTCACATATATATTGTAGTTTATGACATCCTGATCAAAAGGTACCATTGCCATACACTCAAAAAATGTAACTGTGGATCAGGAGGTCATAAACTACAATATATGTGATGTACGCGAGGATTTCAGTACTGAACCAGTTTCCATAAGATTTGTGTCCTAAAACAAAGCAGATACACGGACAAAATTTTTTTCTGAGTTCCCTTTAAGGATCCCTATGTTCCAGAATTTTTTCTAATTCTTTGGTCCATTACGTGAGCAGCAAGAAATTTTTAATATTTAACTATATTTCTCGAAAAATCTCAGCTCCTTCTTGACTTTTTGGAATAGTAAAATTGCTAAAATTTTTTCACGTCCGAGAGAGTGTTTTGGTGCCCATTTCGTGTTATTTCCTTTAGGGGCACTTTTCAAGTGCTTATCCGGCTAGACCTTTTAAGTAAAAAATTAATGTAAAACGCGTGTTCTTAGCATAGATTTAACGAATATGTCGTTGATTTTAAGTAAATTGCGTTATATTAGTTACAAAAGCGAGAAATGCAGCGCGAACCGCGAACTCGACAAAGCGCGACGCGCGAGTATTAGAGGCTTCAAAATAGCACGATAATAAACAGCGCCACTTCAAGCGTGGATTGGCGGGCGAGGAATCAACCGATCGGGATGATTCTTTTTTTGTAATACTGCAAATTGAGTCTAGTTTAAATAGTTAAGTATCGATCGAGGTCTCTGATGCACTGGAAAAGAACTACGCGCGGAAAACCCGGGCGCAAGAACTTTTGGCAAACAACTTTTAACTTTGAACGCTAATAACTTTTTTCCAGTACGTTGTAGAGTTTTACTTGATATAAACTCAATTAAAGAGTAAATCCTGACGAATCCAACGACCCCAAAGCGACTGCTGTGGGATTATTAGAACGCGAGATATGAGTAGTTGAAAAAAAAAGAATCCAAGATGGCGGCGGACGGGGCAATTTGGGCAATGCGCAAATTCAGGGTTAAGGTCTCCATCGAAGACCCTTTCGAATGAGCAACAAAAGAAAAAATGTATCTGAAATTTTTGGGTCAATTCCTAAATGCACTGGACTATACCGTCATAAAAGTGATCCGAGCCGGCTAAAGGAGAGGAGTGTCCGATGCCGCGGATGAACAATTGGGGAATTTTGATACTTAGTTTTTCCATTTCGCCAGCGTCATCGACATTCTTCCCCTGGCCGATCAGGGTGCGTCGCGTCGCGTCACGTTAGCCCACGCTATCCCTTCCATTGGGCTACGATGCGAATATATAAATCGGGGCTAAAAGCGTGTCCTTCAATGTACTATCAACCATCAAGTATCGTGTCTCAATTCGTGTTGTATTGAACAATGGTTAAACCGTAGTGAGTGACGCATGTGTTTCGTTTCAAAATGAACAAAATTTGTGTATTCTGCCTCAAGAAGCATCAGCTATTAATATCATTTACAGAGAAGACTTTAACAAATTGTAAAGCAATTTTACGAATTCGTGCAAAATATAATTTAACGTATGACACAATATATCTTTGCCATCGAATCCAGGACAAATTGAGTGTTACCATGTAGTTTGCTACAGAAAGTTTACAGCTTTAAGTAAAAAGTATAGACAAGAGTTAAGGTAAGATACAATTCAATATAAACATTTTGTGCATGCTCAAAATAGTTTATTTCGTACTTATTATCGATATGACTTGAACACCTATTGAAGTAAGAAGTTGCGTTGTTGACGTTTAAGCGAAATCAACGAATTTGATGATTCGGAGGCAGAATTTGATAATGAATGAGTTATTAAAATATTATTTGTAAAGTCTATTCTGTACATATATAATACATTTTCAATATTATTATATTATAATTAATTAATAGCCTATTGAATCTAGTTCGTTAAATAATAATTTATATATTCGTATCGTAGCCCAATGGAGGGGATAGCGTGGGCTAACGTGACGCGACGCGACGCGACACGCCCTGATCGGCCAGAGGAGGGATGTCGATGACGCTGGCGAAATGGAAAAACTAAGTATCAAAATTCCCCAATTGTCCATCGGTGGCATCGGGCACTCCTCTCCTTTAGCCGGCTCGGATCACTTTTATGACGGTACCGGTCAAAGCGGGTACTGCGGGAGATGGCTGTTAACGAATTGTCCGTGATATTTATGACCTATGTATGCTCGGTGCGACGGAACAGACCCCGAGCTATTGTCTCTTACCCCCCCCCCCCCCCTCCTACGAGTATACCAGCGCTCTTTCCTATACTCTGATTTGAAATCGCCTGCAACGCCGAGCGCGCGCGAAATTTACATTTCTTTTTTTGCTGACTGACCAGCTCCGCCCCCACATTCAGCTGACTGACTTCGTAACCTTTATTTATATGCAATATACAAGTTGTATACCGATTTTCAACCTTATTAAATTCAAATTATTACCCCTGCAGGAACGACAACTTTGATAGCGTCCCTGAGACATATGCCCCAGCTTTCGCTTGACTGACCGCAGTATGTTTGTCTACACAACCACTGTAATAAACTATAAAAAACTGGGCTTATTAAATTCAGAGACCTTTTTTGGCTCTGGCTCTCCGACTATTAGTAGCACGTCGCAAAAAGTAGAACCGGTAGAAGCAGTGACGTGACATGCCACTAGCACGTTTCTGGTTGCGCTATTTCAGCGTGCGCTGATTCATTTCTTACCGCTGGTTTCAACTCGAAGTAACATGCTAGATGCATGTTACTTGCCATGTTGCTGCCACGTCACATGCCACGCCACTTTGGTGGGCGCTCTCCCTTAGGCGCTTTGTATGTACCGTATGCCCGCGACCAAAGCACCCATAGCAAAATTGCGAGTTTTGCATGAGCGCCCCTGTGGGTCGCCTCGTCCAATAGAATCACCGGAGAAGCGTGACTGCGTGCGCATTCACACTTCTCCGGTGATTCTATTGGACGAGGCGACCCACAGGGGCGCTCATGCAAAACTCGCAATTTTGCTATGGGTGCTTTGATCGCGGACATACGGTACGTGCCTTTACCGTCACTACGAATAGCTGCTTCCTTTATAGGCGGCGAGCGAATTTGCTACTAGCGCCACCATCTGCGATTTTGTACAATTTCCACGGGAATGAGTTGACCGCGACGTGCCAGCTGTCAATCCTGTTCCATCGCAACGAGCGACGGAATTAGGAGGGTCGATTCGTGCTTCTTGGTAGCATCGACCGCAAATAATTCGCCGACTAGAATTAATCGCGTCGTAGGCGAAACGAATATTTCGATAAACATACCTAGGTCGTAAATGTCGCAGTTCCGAACTTTTCTCCGAAGGTAATTTTAGAGCGATTTGTAGCAAGCCATCTCTCCATTCACATTCTCTACTTGTTTTAGTTTCACTATTTTCGGTGTTTACAAAAATTACGAGCACACTGATATGTTTACATAACCCTGCAACCCCAGGTAGGCAGTTACATGTCGATTTGAGCACATTTCTGTCTGTGTCTACCTGAAAAATCAAACCATTGTCTAAAACACATCGAGCAGCAGACATTTCACCAATTTTTACCACGAATACTGCTAAATTTTCGCTTTGTCGTATTTCCCGTTCGGTCATTTATTGGAATTTGTCATTGCTCCCTTTTACAAAACCAACTTAGAATTCGAAATATAGCTGTATTTATTAGCGTGGGCGCTGCAGGAAATGGCAATTCTGACCTGTCCGGGAATTAACCTGCCGGGAACGGATTCGCAATCACGTTCGCCGAAACATACCGCCCGCCTCGACGTTGCGGTCGATGTAGAGATTAGATCTAGATTGGCGCGTTACTTAGGTTGCGATGATAGTGAGCGGTAAGAAATGACCCTGTGAGACCGTGACGTTAGACCTTGAAGAAACGAATATAATATTTTTATTTAAACGTGTATATGGAAGATAGAAGAAGATAGATAACGGTATTTATTAGAATGGGTATTGCGGAAAGCGGTTCATTACGACTCGTCCAGTAATAGACTGAGAGCTGGCGGCCGCTGAGGTGGTTCGATAACACCTCCGGCTAGAATTTTATGTGGTTGGGGGAACCATCAGGAAGTGTTATCTTCAAGGATTTTGCTCAAAACCGCCGCAAAAAACACGTCAGACGATTCAAAAATGAAAAAAATTCTGCTAAAAAATATTCGTACCTCCGGCTAAAAATTTATATGTTACCTGTTTGAAGGCCACCGATGATGTATGCAAATCGTCAGACGTCTAGGTCACTGATAAAGGGGTGTCAGACGCCCTTAAATTGTAATTTTGGGCGCTATTTTATTGGCGGAGCGTTTCGTCCCGGAGTCGGCCTGTGGAATCGACTAGGCCGACTCCTGCCTTACTGACGAGTCAACAGGCCGACTCCGGGACGAAACGCTCCGCTGATAAAATAACGCCAAAAATTACAATTTGAGAGCATCTGACCCCTTTATCAATGACCTAGCCGCCTGACGATTTGCATACATCATCTGTCACCTTCAAACAGGTAACATATAAATTTTTAGCCGGAGGTACGAATATTTTTTTTAGCAGAATTTTTTTCATTTTTGAATCGTCTGACGTGTTTTTTGCGGCGGTTTTGAGGAAAATCCTTGAAGATGACACTTCCTGATGGTTCCCCCAACCATACCAAATTCTAGCCGGAGGTGTTATCGAACCACCTCCGCGGCCGCCAGCTCTCAGTCTATTACTGGACGAGTCGTAATTAACCGCTTTCCGCAATACCCATTCTAATAAATACCGTTATCTATCTTCTTCTATCTTCCCTATACACGTTTAAATGAAAATATTATATTCGTTTCTTCAAGGTCTAACGTCGCGGTCTCACAGGGTCATAAACTGGGCGAGAGCACTACCTGTATTGTGCATGTGTCACGTCAATGTCGACACGTTGAGACCGCGTCGTAAGATCTCCGAAAGTTCTTTACCGATTGCTTTGAAATTTGGACATAATGTTGCATTCGAATACGCGCGTTTTTTTATATACCTACTCCTTAAGGGGGTAAATGAATAAAAATGTATCTTAAATTTCCGAAAGTTTTTCACCGATTGCTTTGAAATTTTAATACAACGTTGCATTTGAATACGCACGTTTTTTTTATATATCTGCTATCTATATACCAACTCCCTTAAGAGAGTAAAATAAAGAATGAGATTATTTCGTGATTCACGCGGACAAAGTCGCGAGGGGAAAGCTATTGACTACTTACTTCTAAAGTAACTGAATATGGATTAAGAGTTACTGATGTATCACACGGCCTTCTATCACAGAAATTTAGGTTATACCACATTTGCGCTCACTCACATTTAAAACATGTTTAGAAGACCATGTTTAGACATGTTTACTAATTTTAGGCCATTTTTATACGAAGCATCATTATGATGCATAAATTTTATAGCCTGAAAGCCGAAATAAATTATAGTATCCATTGCCAGCAAGTTGACATTGACACATCAGGTCCTACGGTCACTTAACTACAAGGCCGGGTGTCCACCGGATCGGGCCGACCACAATTGGGCCGATCGCTGGGCACTTGGGTATATATATACATGCCGATTGGGTATATATAGATATACTCAAGCGCTCAGCGATCGGCCCGATTCTGGTCGGCCCAACCCGGTGGACACCCGACCTAAGTGACTCTGGTCAGTTCCCGTAATAAATGTTTCGGTTCGCCGCGGAGAGGCGCTGCTAAACAATATTCGCTCGCCGCCTATACTCATGCATTACGCCTCTACTATATACCTAATACAACTAATTCCTAAGACTATTGAATCGCGTAGCTAGTACAAAAGAGGTAATAAATTACCAATCCAAAAGATAAACCCATTTTAAATTCGAAACTTGCGTGCTGTTGCGATATAGTTGCGATATCAGTTTGATCGCAGTCGTCGTTAACACGTTGAGCCCCGGTGTATAAACTGTTTCGGGGTCCCCGGGACCGGCATTTTTTGCCGTCTGAATATATATGATGTTGCCGTGGGTAGCGCATGTACCACGCGGTCCCGTGGGACTTTTAGGATGTGGGTCAAATTTTATCCACCCGGGGCTCAACGTGTTAATCACTTTGCTCTGTAGTTAGAACTCTTTACTGCCTATGAGGCGATCTACTGTACAATCTCTAAAGTTGTCAATTGAAGAACTTAAAATTATTATTGCTCATAGTTTTCGATGTCCAGGTCTTCCACTCCATAATTTCTGGTGTCCAGGTCTTTGGCCCCGTAGTAGGAGACCTGGACACCGGAAACTGTGAGGTGGAAAAATGATTTTCGTGACAGTAGTGATTAACAACATAACAACACCGTGTACATAACAACATTGATTTTTGACTTCAAACATTTGACACGCTCCAGATGAGAATATTTTTGGAAAAGGCAACGCTTGGCCTACTCATCAATTGTACGTTGGATTGCATGCAACAGGCGCAAACGGGTGGAAACTTAACCCTGGATATCTCGGACTTCCGGTTCTGCAAATCGAATTTTCGATGGCTTGTTGTATTCGCGTTGATGATTACATTACTTCTGTATTATAATAAATAACTGTTATGAGTAAAAACTGAAAGATACACGCCGGTTCTTGGAATCGGGAATGAATATTAAAAAATTATTAGGCACGTTTTGTGCGCCAAGTTAAACGGTTCAACTTTTGTTAAAGAAGTTTTTCTGAAATCACGTTCGTTTAGGAGATCAAGAGACACGGCAGTGTCTCGCGGCATGTTCGTTCAAGTAGTTCGTCAGAACGACGACGATAGCGTTGTCGCCGCGGGCACCCGTGTATCTTTACAGGTATATGCTACTGTCCACGGTGGTTGGGATACCTAGTATAGTTTCCGAGATATTTGCATAAATTCATTGTTTAAATAATTTATTGACTCACATTATTCGATAATACCATCGCGGATGAGATTTCAAATTCTCCGAGGTACTTTCATACTCGTAATACTTCCGCCGTTTAGTCGTATCACCGTTTCCGAGATATTTTCAATTGTTCATTGTTTAAATCATTATTCATATAATGATTATATTCATTTATAGACGAATTCTTGTTATTGAAATTTCAGAAATATTAATGTTTAGGAAAAACTGGTTTTATGTGTATCTTTCAAACATGACATTTTTTTCCAGCGCAAAGAAAATGAAAATGAATATAAAAATTAGAAATAAACTAGATTAAAGAGATTTAATCCTTAATTAGGCGCATGGGGTCAAGACAATTTCAAATTGAGAAAAAAAAGGGGTTCGAGTGTTTGGAGCGCGCCAGCGTTCTTTCTAGCTTCCTACCTCCCCGCGGGGAACGCAAATTAGTCGCGGCCAGAACATCACAAAGTTATGTTTTTGTTTCTTAAAGTTAATTATAATAAAGATTAAAGTTACGTTTTTGTTTTTTAAAGTTAATTATAATAAAGAACTTTAATATTTTTGATAATAAGTACTTCGTTTTATTTATTTCTAACACTCAATTTTCAATTATTTTTTTGGGGTCACTAGAGACCCCGTGCGACTAATTGTGTGATTTTCTTAATGTGCCTAATTAAGGGTTAAAAAAACGGTTCCTGGCAGGAAAATAATGTATACATATAAAGAGAAAACTCTTTATATGTATACATTATTTTCCTGCAGGATTCATAGGACGTCGCTACATAGTATCGTACATTTTCTTTTGCAGTTAATGATTCACCCCAATCCTGAAATGCGGCCGTCGGCGGTATCTCTCATTCAACATAGAGTTTTGTGTCCACTTGGCAATAAAACGAAGGCCCAACTCCGGCGGGAACTAAACGCCGAGAAACTAAAGAACGAAATTTTGTCGAAACAACTCCAGGAGGCGGCGAAGTGCCTGAAAACTATTGCACCGAACATGGCTGCCATCAATAATACAATGAATCCTGGCGGATACAGGTTGAGACCTACGCCAACTAGGACCTCATCACGAGCTGTAGGCAAGAAAGTTAATCGCAGTAATAGCACCACGAATTTTTAAATATCTTCCGCATCGCGTACTGACATTAAAATAGCTAGAGAGAAGAACGTGTCTAAAAAGGGAAGGAGTGGTGCCCGGTGGTGCCTTAATATTGTGATATCCAATTAATTCTAGTTTTTAAGTCAAAGCGTCATTGAAATTTCCAATAGAACAGTATGCAGGGTTAAAATTACACGTATTCGTAGGAATTTGAGGTAACGTTGTTTTGCTCTATCTTCTCCATCGATTTGAGAGGTCATCTATATATCAACCCTTTATGATGATCGCAATCGTTCGCAAATGCCAATTAATTCGTTCGATCGATTGTCGCGGCGTTTACGAAGACGTATTATCTGCTTCTCTCAGAAACTTCGTGCCATAAAGTTCTATCACTTGAGCATGCATCTAATGAAATGGGATAGGACTCGCGAATTCAATACCAAATCTAAAAAGTTTGTGTGGTATCTACATCACAATGCGGGTCGACAAACATTTTTGACTTTTAAGATTTCGATTTGTAATCTGTTGATTTTATTTACTGTTTCATACATTAGTCGTTTTATAAAAAAGTTTTTGACTTAATACTCTTCATATGCTATGTGACTAGAATGTCTTTTTATTTAGTATCCATTATACATTTTTTCCGACTGGGAACAATACATCGAATAAATTACGGATGACATACGTTTTCTTTCAGTTAAAACATGTTTAATCGATCGATTCGTACGAGACCTGATGACAGTTACGTCCAACAAAAGCATTTTTTATCCATGCGATGGTGACGTACGTTCGTCGAAGTACGTGAAGATTAGTAGTCACGTCGTATAGTATCAAATCGTGTGTAGCAAGAAATCGGCAGAATTTTACATTTTTGTGCCTGCCTATCGGCTATACATCTTGAATGAATCTCTGCAATGTAATGTCGATCATCAAGCCTAAAGCGAATACGACGAACCTCCCTTTCCTTTCCTCTTACCGACGTGTTTGAATAAAGAAAAGTATTGCTACGCGCAATTTATTTTATTTTTATTCCTCGTAGAGTAACAAAAAAAATATTTATAATTGAAACAATTTTTTAGTGTTGGTGTCGTTTTTCTTTATAAGTCGATCTCTCGAACGTTTTATTCAGTCCGTTCTTCTAAACGCCGTGAAGTCGTGGTGTTGTCAATCGGAACTATTTTCGAACACCAGGAAATGGATTTATCGAGTGTTAATATAATAATAAGATTATTTTTTGGATTTTCTCATGTCGTTGGATAATTTCCAAACATGAACACTAAGACTGCTTTTTTTAAGTATCGTAGTTTCTTATATTTTTATATCTTCTTATATTTAATCTGATTTAAGTCATTTTTTAATTTATCATCAGATACATTCGTGATAAGATATTTTCAGCTCGTTTTCCGATCCGTTTTGTAAACCAGTTTTGGTTGTTTTTCTTTTATGACACTGACTCGAAGGAGAATTGGTTTTAGCAGTGTTTCATTTTTTACACAATAACATTGTCGACAAAATGAGACCTTACTTTTTGTCAAATATGAAGTCAGCTGGATTATTTTGCACGTGTATTTCTAAAGTGATAAACCTTAAAAAAGATAATTTTTATAAATGACTGAACTATCGATGACCTTAGTAAACAAATAAACAAGTAAGTTATGTCACTTTAGAAAACGCATATGCAATAATATAATCCCGGGTCGCTAATAATTCCAAATTTTTCGTTTGTTCTGCTTTAGCATGTAACATTTTTAGAAAAAATTAAGTCAAAGTTATTAAATCGCATTTTAGTTTGCATTAACCTTCAATCTTCTCGAAAAGTTGAAATTCTATCCCATTCTGCTTATGGAATCAGATTAAGTATCAGAAAATTTATAATAATTATCGATTGTCTTTTGGGAAGCACTAAAGGCTAGATTACTTATCCTGCCTTAAATATGGGCTAAATTTTTTCGAGCATGCATGACGCTGCTCATATATAGTAAGCGTTTTTTTTTCACAAAAGCTTAGCGAGCTGGCCATTTATTACTTATGGATTTGGATTCAATTTCAAGAGGTTTCTAATAGTCATTGGTTATGTTAACGTAATGCAAAGTTCGAAAAGGATTCAGATGGTATAGAGATGTGCGCGGCGCTGGGTCATTATAATAAGCCTTGAACCTATATTTCTTTGTATTAAGAATTGCATCGCGAAACACAATCAGTTATTATCGATTTTTATTTCTAATGAACCTAAACCTGTAAGTACGAAGTAGGTGACACGTCAAGTTCTAGGAACATAAAAGGCGCTCGCTTTACACGAGCAATAGCGTGCACTCTCGATGAAATTTAGTTTATATTTATTCGAACTTTATTGCATCACTAAAGACTTGATATACATTGTTTTAAAACATTCTTATTATACGTTGTTTTAAAACTGAGTGTCAATTCCTAAGTAAAATGTGAATAGTTTTTCAAGTTTTTGAGAAAGTGAAATTGAACATCCTCTTAAGTACGATTTTCATGACTTCAACCTAATATTTCTCAAAAATGTAATATGCTAGAATATAATAGAGAAAATATTTTAAACCTGTAATCTCTCTCTCTCTCCAAGATCTACATAATCCACCTGGTTTTAATTCTAATGGCCTTTTTCGTCACTGGTGTATAATCGACCCCCTAGATATTTTAATGTAATTTGACCCTGTATACGATAAACAAAGGACGAAAATTTGTGTCCACAAAATCTTAAACGGTTCGAGTTCTATTGTTTCCCTAAGAACATATTTCTAAAATTAAATTATTTTTATGACATTTTTAATAGTCACATTTTATCAGCATTTTGTAGAATCGTCCAATATACTAACTACAGCATCCTATACATATAATATATACCGGGTGTTCTCAAACCTGTGACCCAGAAGAAAACCCTATATTCATTAAGAAATTGCGGACATAATGCAATTGATTTGTTGAAATCCGTTAAGAATTTACGGAGATATTAATTATTAAATAGTAATTAATATTTTGAATTTATTCGGCATTGATGACGTTATATCAAGGCTCATGAAGATAATGTTTATAAAAACGATAGCAATTGCGATTATCTTCTATATGACGTCATCAGTGCCGAATAAATTCAAAATATTAATTACTTTTTAATAATTAATTTCTTCGTAAATTCTTAACGGATTTCAATAAAATCAATTGCATTATGTTCGTAATTTTTTAATGAACATAGGGTTTTCCTCTGGGTTAGAGGTTTGAGAACACCCTGTATGACTAATTATATATATGTAATCAGTTATATGTATTTATGTATTAGATGTACAACTTTGCTTTCGCCGTTTTTCCTATGGCGAGGCGTGAGGAAAACGACGGAAGCAAAGTTGTACACCTAATATTATATAGGATATACAATTCATATCGATGTATATTAATCAGGAAATGAAAGTTTTTTTTAGTTTCGACAATATGGCTTATTAAATCGACCGTGACACGGTGGTTCGCTTCTCGACGCAATAGCTTCAGTCCAGTGACGATCCAGTTTGCTTGTCGTTGCACAATCACTGACTCAGGGGAGTACGTAATCAATGCGTATTTCGAGTAAACTATTTAAAAGAGACTTTCTACAATCTTGTAACCTAATAATGTCTGAGCGCGAAACTACTTGAACGAACACGCCGCGACACTGCCGTGTCTCTTGATCCGATTTAAAAACTATTGAAATGCATTTCAAGTTTTTTTTTCCATTTGTCCAATGATATCTGAAAACAATATTCGAGATTCTGGTTGGAGCAGATATTACGAGATTTACTCGAACTAGAAATTCGAATATCATATAGACATCGTTAGAGAACAATTTGAAAAAGAAACCGTAGAATGTATTTGGTCGATCTGTGGTAGAATATACACCGTGTCCGTCAGAATACGTAATAATCTAAGAGCCAGTGAATATCGACAAGTAGTTATTTAGTTCTGGCTAATTCGCATTTATTATCATTCTATCGTGTGATTTCGAGGATGATGATCATAGCGTATGCGAGTGCGAGTGAGAACATGTGGTGGGTGCATAAGAATCTCTGTTGCACATTTCCCTAGATTTGTCCAGTTCGAGTGTGCGACAGAGAAACTCTTATGCGTTCCACCCGGGTGTTCTCATTCGCACTTGCATATTGCCTATGATCATCATCCTCAAAATCACATGGTATTGCATAAGCTGATGATGCTATCGCAATTTTGCCTGGTCAACCCCTTAGCTAAAGAGGATAATTTGCCCCTCAAAGATGCAAAATAAAAATGAAAATATCGTCATTTAGTTCCAGCTGAAAGTTTCCAAGGTTCTTCTTGATGGCCAACGAAATGCCCTACCCGATTGGCAGAATATTCGGTCATTGCGAAGGGGGTTGCAGAACACCCTAAAGATAGTATGAGTGATAGCCAATTTTTCTTGTCATTTACTTCAGCTCTAAATTTTAATACGTTATTGCACATGTATGTATTAAAGCATGTTTCTTGAGAGAGGCAGAATAAAATTCCGTTGCCGACTGGCAGATATGAAATCCCCTGGCAGACTGCTGTTAAGTATGCTATTATATAATATGGTGTATACTTGGCGCGAGATTCTACCGTATAGCATGCCGTTTTACTTTTTAATGGCAGAAAAGAAATTTCTCCAAATATAAATTATGATTTATAAAAATGAATTAAAATTATGTCTCGCTATAATTAATTCAGTGAGTTCAAATTATGTCGGGACATAATAAAAATTCACCAAATTATTATTATCCCACAACATAATAGTAAATAATTTGATGAATTTTTATTATGTCCCGACATAATTTTAATTTATTGAATTATTATTGTCGTTACATAATAAAAATTCGTGACTAACACATGTCCCGACATAACTAACTCACTGAATTATTATTATGTCGGTACATAATTTTAATTCATTTTTATAAATTATAATTTATATTTGGCGAAATTTCTTTTGTGCCATGAAAAAGTAAAACGGGATACCATACGGTACCCACACAGCACCGCATATTGCTACAAGATTGCAGCAATGTAACTCTGCAAACTTTACAATATTGCAATTGCATTGCATATCGTTGCCGCAGCGTTGCAGAAATCTTGCAGCAACCTTGAAATGTCCGCCAATTTTCATTGATTTGCAATATTCATATTTTATACTATAGAACTGTTGTTGAAAATTTGTTTTAGAGCACTACATAATATTTGGCATTAACATTGGTTTCTTAAAATTGTTGCAATATTAAAAAAAAAGAGAGAACCTGATCTTGCGGGACTTGAACCTGCAACTTTTCAACTTAAAAGCAACTCTTTTCCACTTCAGATAATTGTAAGTATTATAAGTTTCAATAAAATTTAACTCCGTAATATACCGAATTAATTGCTCATTAAATTAATTATTTTTCAACCAAGAATTTTTTTTATCAACATCTTTTTAGTTCAAGTGAAAATTAATGTCAAGAAATTGTTCTCTTAACTGAAGAATGGTAGGAACTTAGAATACATACATATTTGCATCAAAAAATAATTTCAGTAACATCATTGCAATATTGCTACAATCTTTCTGCAACGTTGCATCTGCAATAAAATATTGCAATGTTTCCGTAATCTTTCTGCATGGTTGTAAGCGCAATTGCAATATTGTAATATTATAGCAATATTGCGGCAATATATGGTGCTGTGTGGGTAGTGTCACGCCAAGTATACGAGTACACCACATTATAGCATAGTTAACGGCAGTTTGCCAGAGGGTTAGCACTGAAGTTTTGTGTTACTTCTCGAGAATTATGTTCTAATAGATATCTGCAATGTGGTGTATTAAAATTTTAAGTAGAACTAAATAGCAACAAAAATTAGTCATCGCCCATATGAGCCTTAGAATGTTCTGCCACTCCCTTTGCAATGATCGAAGAACCGAATGTTCTGCCAATCGGGTGAGGCATTACGTTGACCATAAAGAAGTATTTGCCTAATTTCAGCTGGAACTAAATGATATTTTTTTTATTTTACATCTTTGAAGAGAGAATTACTCTCTTTAGCAAAAGGGTTGGTCAGGCAGAATTGCGAAAGCATCATCAACATATACTAGAGAATGATAATAAATGTGAATTAGGCAGAATTAAATAAGTACCTGCCGATGTTCACTGGCTCTTCGACTATAACGAATGTATAAATTGCTTGCTATCAAGAGCGGTTGTATGTCAATTCCACTGGCGAGAGGTGGAGTGGGATTCTCCAGGGCTTTCAAGATTAGCTGACAACTGCATCTTAAGCGCGTATGAGCAGGCAACCCGTAGATGATCGATGTGTATTCTCACGGAGCTGCTGTGTTTAACAATTATAGTCTTATCGAATCTCTAATTCGATTCACCCTTGCATGTCACAAATCAATGACGTCAAAGAAATCCGAAGAATTATTGTACTGCTCAATTTCTTTTCAGAATAAAAACACGCAAAAAGGTCTGGTCGATATTCCTATATGCATTCAGTGTTACGACACCTAAAATGTGTTTCATATAATTTCGTCGTACAGCTCGATAGTTACTAATTAAAAATAACTTCGTATTTGTACACTAAGTTAATACTTATATTATTATGAAAAATATATACACGTAACTATCGTATATAATCTAGCCACTACCATTCATGCGCACGTACGTTAACGTGGCTGCATATATTATATGATTAGATGGAGAGGTAACCCTTGTATAGAACGTTAGAAACTAAAATTTTCAACACAAGAAACGCTAGCGAGGGTGGACCCCTAGCACGTAGCGATCAGGCGTTGTGTTAAGATGCTATGTTTAGTAATGCGTACTGTTGTTTATTCATTATTTTTAATATTATTATAACAAATACGAATAAATGAAAGCAGTGGTGAATATATTGCTTATTGTTATTCATAATAAATGGACAATATATGATTTTTTTCACAAGATGGTATTCTGCAAGATCAAGTAAGAAAGGGTACCTACATGAAAATATGTTGTAGTAGTGCTGTAATGAAGGATATGCGAAGAACCCTAATCTTAGTATTACATGGATAACCGATATAATGTCCAAAATGTATTCAATCGTGCCATTAGATCCGCCGTTTTTGTATTTCGAATGAGATTTTTCACTTCTCACATTTCCATTTTACCCAAGATTATTTACCCGATTGTATATCTTGAGGGTAAAAGAAATCAAACCACTAGGACATAATCATGGGAAAATTATACTGTACACCCGTGTTCACGGATTCTGTCGCTGGTGACTTTTTTTAAGTGTTATTTTTAAACGTATAACCAATGAACAATTAATTCTCATGTCCTCATTAGCTACGGTGGCGTCTACTATCGTTAATGAAAGCATGAGGATTGATTAATCATTGGTTAGTACGTTTAAAAATAACATTTAAAAAAAGTCACCAGCGACAGAATCCGTGAGCACGGGTGTACCTGTGAAAGATTCTTATATGAAAATTTATTGTATAGGTTCAAGAATCGGAATTTAACTATTTCATCACGTTCAATGAAAACCTTGCTGTTTTCACGTGGACCGACAGATCGCGGTTTATTGGTAAGAAACAAATCTCATAAAGATATTTATTGAAATCTTTGGATTTAACTTTTCTAATTGGACCACGTTATGCAAAAGTGGATTAAGCGACATTTTATATAATCCGAGAAAATTGAATCGTTTTTTTATTTTTTTTTAAGTTGTCACAAATTCGTTATTATAATTATCTATTAGGTTTGTTCCAACCGACGATTGCTGTACGGTTCTGGAACTGTCACGGAACTGGTGGGATCGTTTTAATGCGCAGGCGCGATGTTTGCACTGCTGGGAACTGGCAAGAGCGGTTGGAACGGTTTTGGAACCGTCCGTGAATCCCGCGTGAAGTGTCAGTCGTGTCCAAGCAACGATACAGTTAACACGATATGCTCTTGCGCATCTTTCCCAGGCCATATGACGTCACGCGAGAATCGTTTTCGAATAATAAGAGGTGTACAACCTTGCTTCCGCCGTTTTCGTCATATTGAGATATGAGAAAAACGGGGGACGCAAAGTTAAACAGTATGTCCCGTGGATAACGCAAGTATTTGAATTTCCCTGACATTTGACTTTGGTAGTGCTTGGAACGGCGCTGTAGTTAGAGTTGGCTTCAGAAGAGTGCACTGCGTTCTTACGAGCCGTGTTTCGAGAGCGAAAAGTGTAAAACGTCTGATTTCCCGGGAGTCTTGTCTTGTCCGCGCTCGAGTCAACACGTACCCTTGTGCTCTCTCTCTGGCTCCCAGTTTAGTGATACGGCCCTGGCGGCCCCCTGGCGGTTTCTCCCCGTTAGATTTGAATCAATCTCTCTGCCATCCCTCAACTTTTTGGTCATCCGTTCAATACCACATTCACACATTAAACATCGTCGGGCAACAACATTCATCAAACATCGCAGTGGACCACCCACACAATCTTGAGGGGTAAGCCGCCGCCTTCTGACCAGTTACAGGCTGGTCGAAATGGCGGGCAAAAATCGCTCAAATCAATCTTCTCCTCTTTCTCGCCACCCTAATAACCGCATCAAACCCCCGATCACCCAATGCTCCTCCAACTTGTCTTCCTCTAAACCAACTACATCCCCTAACAAACAAAACTCCCCTACGTCATTATCTGACTCCGACGAGACGATGGAGTTTACGCTGGACGAACATATCGTCCAAAGTAGCCTCCACGATCTTTGCGAACCAGTCAAGGAAAATATACCTCCCGCAGGTATAAAATCGAACTCCTCGCCTACCTCCGATACTGACCCCAACTACCATAACGGCAATCCCAGCGAGGGTCGGGTCAGGAAAAGACCACTCCAGGTAAACAACTCTAATCTGCATACTTCGCCTTCCGACCTCTCCCTCCGGTAGTGAGCCTCTACTCAAGAAAAGCACCGCATACCCCATCCCCTACAACCGTCCAATTCTTCCCACCGAAAATAGATACCCGTCGAATCACGAAGGCCCGTTCCGCGTCTACATCCAATCCGACCCGAACAAGCCCAATCTCATCATCAACAAATTAACAGTAGGAAGAATAACTACACAACTCTCAAAAGATGCCCTGGAAAGAGTAGATAACTTAGGGATCCATAAACTTGTGGCCACCTTCAACGATCTAACCAGTGCCAACAACTTAGTCGCGAACCAAGCCCTACGCCCCTATGGCTACATCAGCTACATTCCATCCCACTCCTTCTCCAAGCAAGGCATCATCAAAGGCATCCCACTTTCCTTTGACGAACAAGACGCTCCTTCGTTTAAATCCCCACTTAAAATTATCGGCGCACGACGGCTGAACAGAAATATCAGAGATAATCAGGGAGGCTTCGATTATACCTCTTCCTCTACACTCCTCTTAAACTTTGAGGGGAAAACCCTCCCAGAAAGCGTCACACTCTTTGGCGCCCACTTCAAGGTCGTGCCCTACTCTCCGCCCGTCTCCATCTGCTACAATTGCTACAGGCTCGGTCATCCAACTAAACTATGCCACAGCAAAGCAAGGTGCATTAAATGCGGATCCTCTCTCCGATCACCCATCGACTAACCCCTGCCCCTCTCCCCCCCAATCGGATAACTACTGCATCAACTGTAAATCCCTTGATTACAATACCTTAGACAAAACATGCCCTCTCTACATCCGACAAGAAAACATTAGAGCTTTAGCGCAGCACGACAATCTCTCTCTTATCGAGGCTAGCCGCATCCTAAACTCAAATACCTACTCTCCTCCCGCCCCTCTCTTAACCCTCCGTTAGTCGCTATGGGTCTGACCCTCCCAATATGACCAATAAACACACACAATAGCAATATTTCTATGCTACACTGGAACTGCCAAGGTATAAGAAACAAAAAAGACTTACTATTACAAATCTCATACCAATTCGATATTATTCTCCTTTCCGAAACCAAAATCCCCCTCTAAAAAAACCTCCACATCCCTGGCTTTTCCACCATGCAAAATAACCGCCTGACCAACCGAGGAGGAGGACTAGCTACTGCCATCCGCGACAACCTCCCCTTCACCGTCATACACACGATCCATAACTCCCCCAACACCTTAGAAACCCTATCAATTAAAGTCTACGCCGACTTTGATGAACTCCACATAGTTAATCTCTACCGTCCCCCCTATAATCCGTTCAACCATTCCAATAGGCATTTTGACTAGTTTGAAAATACATTACAAATTGTTATCATCTCTCTTTATTGCTATCTAATTAAACTTATTTCAGTAAAATAACGAAAATATATAAATGTTTAATATTAAAAATCTTAACTTCAAAAGTTGTCTTTTTAAAATGCGGCCATTTAATTAGAAACAATACGTGATTGGCTAACGGTTATTGTGACGTCACATAATTGTAAACAAACAGTTCACAACAACTTTTAGGTTACATTTGCTTTAGAATCGTTTTGTTTTGAGATTATTATTGGCACTGCACACCATTTGTAGTTCATTGTTTTTTAACAATTTTGTTTATTTTCAAAGAGAACAACTAATTCTAACAGCTGCTGCTTGACGTTCATTTGTGTTTACAATTATGTGACGTCAGAGGGATCACGTGATTAGAGAGGCCGCTAGCTTGTCGTTTTTGGCGCCTTTTTAGCTATTTAAATTTGTTCCTCGATTTTTAGTGAATATATTGCTTATTTCATTAGAAATATTCATACAGCTTGTACAAAATTATATAATAAACCATTTCTGGTGGTTTCTCAATAGTAGTCAAATAGCCTATTGGACCAGTCTGCTGGACTCTGTAGCTAACCTGGATAATGTAATAATTGCCGGCGACTTCAACTGCCATCATCAAGCCTGGGGCTCCAATCATTCCTGCTCTACTGCCAATCCCCTCGTTCATCTACTCGACTCTGATAATTCCGACCTGGTAATCCTCAACGACGGCTCCCACACTCACATTAACAAATCTACACACTCACTCTCTTGCATTGACCTAACTCTTGTTTCCTCATCCATTTGCCCATTAAACTATCCATAGGAGCTACAACGCGCTCTTTTCCTCCCACAACCCATGGCTACTACCTGAAGAAAACCGACTGGAACCTCTTCAAAAAATCGCTGTCCAGCGATCTGTCCAACCACTCCTAGAACCAGGCGTATCTGTCCCCCCTCAAAAAATACGATATCCTTATACACTCAATAGACTCTGCCATCATAAAGTCCTCCCCACCCCTCAAACCTCCTTCTAACCCCTCTCGCCGTAAATGGATCGCGCCCTGGTGGAACGATCGCTGCTCCGACGCCAGCTCCGAACGCAAAAAAGCTCTATCCAACTTCCAAAAAAACCCCAACCTCACTAATTGCATCACCCTCAAAAAAGCAGAAGCCAATGCGAGGAAAGTTTTCAAGCAAGAAAAAAAAGACTCATGGCGCCAGTTCTGTAAATCCTTAAGCTTCAACACCCCACTATCCACGGTCTGGAATAAGATCAAAGGCTTCAGAAATCGTTTCATTAAACCTCCCACACAATATACCAATGATACATCAACGAAATGGAAAACTTCATAAAAAATTTCTGCAAACCACCAACCCCTCCTTCCCCCCCTCCTCCCCCTCCTTCTTCCTCTGGAGGGGGCTCCAGCCGCCTTCATGTCTAACCCTAACGCCGGGTTCTCACTAGTCAATGTCATTGATCAATTTCGTTGAATCTAGGCCATTGAAAGAAAATAGAATAATATAAACAGTCGTTCAATGATATTGTTCAATGAAAATGCCTTTAGCCAGGTTCTCACTAGTCAACTTCATTGATCAATTTCGTTGAATCTAGGCCAATGAAAGAAAATAGATCAATATGAACATCCGTTCAACGATATTGTTCTATGAAAATGCCTTTCAGTGAAAGTGAAAAGCATTTCTACTTTTGGTTGAAACGAAATGGATTCAATGACATTGAACAGTGATTGCCCGTGAGAACAAGCATACAGTTGCGTTGATCGGCAAGTGCAACGGCGCCTCGCCCCTGTTCTCCAATTTCAAGTGCCTCACGGGAGGGCACCGCTCGCGACGACAAGGCGGGCGGTATTCTTCGGCAAGCAAAGTGCCTCGACCCCGTTCTCAAACTGCAGGAGCCTCGCGGGAGGGCATGGACATCGTCTTGCCTTTTGCTATCCTCGAACAAGTGTCAGCCAGCCAGAAATTTAGCACGTGCACTTATCCCGAGACGGCGCCAACCGGACGGCGCGAAATCTGCTTGCCTTTTCAGAGTTAGTTCTAATGTTACAGATCTCGATTTTCTTAGGATTTTCTTCTCCCACCGTCAAGAGGAAAAAACCAGCCCTTTTATGCCAAAGCGTACGCCTGCCTCGCTAGTCGCCTTCCAAGTCAGTCGTATCAAGAACTTCATACTATCGAGCAACCAAGTCCGTTGTTGCAAGATCTTCCAGCGATCTCTACGGGTGTCCGGCATCCCCTCTTTCTCCCAAATAGAGTTTCAATTTCGTTTTCATTAAACATATAGTCAACCGTTTGTGTTTATTGTGAAAAATGTCAAATTTTAAGTGGAGGGATAACCATATCTCAAGGTTTCTGGAATTATACCAGAAAGAAGAATGCACATGGAATAATAAAAGTGAGGAATATAAAAATTTAACAATGCGGGAAAAAAGTTATGAAAAAATACGTTCCGGAATGGAAATAGAAGCTCTGACTATTAACGATATAAAAAATAAAATTAAAAGTATCCGGACATCGTATAAAGTCGAACTAAATAAAATTCTAAAAGCTAATAAAAGTGGCGCAGGAACAGGCGATCTGTATCAACCCAAACTGTTTTGGTTTGCACAAGCAGATGTATTTTTAAGGAGTGTTTCTGTAGCGAAAGGAAGTCAATCAAACTTGGTAAGTAATAAAGAAACCATTTTTTAATCGTTTTTTATTATACCTATATGAATTGATAGAGTATTGTGACAATGAAAATGAAAAATAATATTGCTAATGATAATGAATAGTAATATTGCTTCAATATATGAATATTTGTTCATATTAATAATAAATGTAAATGTAATTAAATAACTAGATCATTTTCCATTGCCATGGCACTGCTTCTGTTGTGACAAATTTGTCAGCATAGAAATCACGTTTTTTCGCAGCATTTTTGCCGTAATGGTTACTGCCTACAGCTCCTAATGATTCTATTCCATCAAACCTATGTTTACGCCATTCACCTGGGATGATAGTACCACTTTCAATATCTTCCCTATCGACACTTCCCGTGGGGAAATATGTACGACTGGCGGTCTTACGGAGCCAGTTGTGCAGAGCACATGTTGCTTTAATAATCCATTCTGTTGTTTCGACTTTCACTGGTATAGATTTTTCGAATATCCGAAATCTTTCTACCAAAATACCAAAAGCATTTTCGGAAATTCTACGGGCTCGAGAAAGCCTATAATTAAAAATGCGTTGTTGCAAAGAAAGAGGGGCACTTCTAGGATATGGTTTCAGAAGATTTGTTCGCAATGGAAAAGCATCATCGCCCACGAAAACGCTGTTAGACGGTATATTGAGTAAATTCTGCTCTATAGCTTCATATAAAGATGATTTCGAAAATACCGTAGCATCATTTACTCTACCATTAGTGCCTACATCAATATACGTGAAGCAGTAGTTTGCATCAACTAACGCAAATAAAATGATGCTAAAACTATGTTTATAATTGTAATAATCTGATCCGGTGTGTGGTGGCTTGCGAATTACACAATGTTTACCATCCATTGCCCCGCAGCAAGTTGGAAAGTTCCATTTTTTGTCAAAATCATTTTCAATGTCATTCCACTCTTTCTCCGTAGAAGGAACCTGCAAAATAAAAATAAATCATGAAAACCAAAGTTTTGTAACATTATGAATTAATGTAACTTTTCAGGTTATCAAACACAAACAAGATAAAGACAATTCAGAACCCGGCACCCTAGACCCCGACTCTGAACTGATAACACCGAACAACACCGACGAACCAACCAACTTACAAGAAGATGAAAGTCATGAAACTATTATTGCGACCCCATCAACTTCCAAAGGCAAAGCTGCAACTAACACTAAAAGCGTGTGCCACTCAACTCCCCCGCAATCCTTACCAAAAAAGAAATGAAAAGGCGACGACTCAATTGAGGAAGCTATGGACAAATTGCAAAACATAGCAAATCAGTGCAAAGATACCGAGGATGATGAATTTGATCTTTTTTGTAAAAGTGTAGCATATCAACTGAAAAAAATGCCGCTTGAAAGAGCACTTGTATGTCAGGAAAAATTACAATCTGTTATGACCGAAGAGAGACTACACCAAATTACTTACGCGTCATCTCCACAAGATAGTAATTATTCAATTTACTCTACAGCAGCACCTTCGTGTCCGAATTCACCATTAGTTCAGCTATATACGCCTACCGAAGATATCATATCCCAAGCTTTACTGACCATTAATTAAATAAGTTTAATGCTCTCGAGTAAATATTATACTTCTCTTATATTACTTTTAGGCCAACTTTTTTCACTTTAATTTTTTCTTCGTTAAGAAACATGTACGAAATTATCAAACTTACCTTAATAAAGTCTTCTAAGCTGTTGTAAATTGCTTTACAAACATCTGGCAGAAATTGTGAAATACTGTTTTTGGGCACCCTGTATAGTGCACTCAGAGATGGAAAAGAATCTCCTGTTGCTAAATATCTTAAAACTATTTGTAATTTTAGTCGTGCTGGAAGAGCATCCCTCAATAAAGTATTTTTTTTTCTGTATCAATGGTGACACTTTCTGAAGTTCTTTAAATTTTTCTTCAGTCATTCTTAGATTGTTTCTGTATGTCTCCGAATCATCTCTAGCCAATTCTACTAACAGTTTCACTGATGCACCTTCATGTCTCCGTTTTGCAATCCATGGCCTCACCCACCAACGACGAGATTTTCTTTTTCTCCGGTTTCTGATAACTTTTCTCAAATATTCACACATAATAAGGACTCCCCAGAACGCACAACTTCCTTCCTTGTAGCCATCTTTAAGACTGTCACTTTCTAGACTGAATATTCAATGTCCTTGAATGGTGAACGAATTTTGCTTTCAATGAGATAGTTTACCCTCCATCAGGTGGCGCAAAAGTTATGTCTATTATAGAGCGAATTTTGAATGTACAATGCAAGTGTTTCTTTATTCACAGAAATATCATAATAGAAATGTACAGTTTAGAATAGTAAAAAATGTAAATTTGAAGATCTTATGATACGACGTAAAAATCGTTCTTGTATTGTTATTTGAAGTACGTGCTGTCTATTTACTCCAACCATAACCTCATCACTGCAGCGCATGTAACGGTTTACTAGTGCCAGCAGCGCTTGCTTTTCCTGAATACACACAACAATCGTATACGCAAAAATATAAGGGAGAAATGGTTAAATGCAGTGTGATATTTTGTTCTGCCATGGCTACTCATGTCTTTCCTAAAGATGAGTCTTGCAAAAGAAAATGGGACCGCATAATAAGTGAAGTGAATAAAAGCGATTTCACGTCATCCAAATGTTGTAGGTTATGCTCAGCGCATTTCAGGAAAGAAGATTTCAGAACAACTAATAGTTATACGGGTAAGAGAACATATATTTTGGAAGGATCATTATAGCTTTCTTATTGTGTATATTATTAAGAATGTATTACTATATTCATATTAGACATATGTTTACTTATATGTATAGGCACACGGTTTCAAAGGAAATACTTAAAAAGTAACACCATTCCTACGATATTCAACAATACAAGAAAAGTGAAGTCAAGTACTGTAAGAAAGGAGCTATTTGGCATCGAAGCTCTGCCAGACACTTTTTCAGAATTGAGGAAAGAAGATAATCTCGATGTGGAGTTCCTAACTGTAAAAGAAGAAGTCCCTCAGACTGGTGAAAATAATGGTAAGCTTCATGATTTTGTACATTCTTTCCATATATTTTTTCATGAGACCTTTTGGTTGAAATACATCTATATATTTTAAAGAAGTTTGTAACTCTCTTTAATATCACCAATGGAATTTCAAACTGCTTAGAAGGAATAAAGAACCGATTAATTCTAACTAAAATTTTGTTTCATTTTAGAAAATGCAAAGAAGAACATCGCATTTCCCAGTGAGAGAAATGCTGGTGATTCCATTCACCATAATGCAGAAGTGCAACAACCTGCTGATGTAGAATTATTGGAAACACTTTTTGAAAAAGTTGACCACATTGCTGTACTGGATCACTTTGAAGAACTGGGGTATAATATTGGCAATGCTCCCAGCAGCGATAGCGTTTCAGAAAGCCAATCTTTGCCAATTGAACTCGAGCCTCAAAAAGAAACATTTAATACTACTGGTATGCAAACAGAGGGAGGCTTTTACACTATTGAGTTATTTGTTGAAAACGACGAAGCAATTTCGTTTTATACGGGTCTTGAATCTTATAGAAAATTTAAAATGGTTTTTTCAACTCTTTCTCCAGAAGCGTATAACTTAAGTTACAGAAGACGATTTATTGAAAGAATTAGTGTAGAAAATCAATTATTTTTGGTCCTGATGCAACTGAGAAGAAATACTCCTTATTTTGAACTATCACAATTTTTTGGTATTAGTAAGGCATCCATATCAAACATTTTTTGTACATGGATTAATTTCTTGCATCAAATGTGGTCCATGTTGGATGTGTGACCTAGTAGAGAAATAGTGCAGTTTTATATGCCCGAATGCTTTAAGAAAAATTACCCCACGACACGAGTAATCATTGATGCAACCGAAGTGCCCATTGCTAAACCAAGTAAGCCAGTCGTACAGCAAGCAACATGGAGCACATATAAAAATAGAAACACTTTAAAATTTGTAATAGGATCGACTCCTGGTGGTTTATTGTCATATTGCTCACCAGCTTACGGTGGTAGTACGAGCGATCGGCAAATTTTCGAGCGCAGTGAATTGCGGCAAAATTTGGAAAGAAATGATAGTATTATGGCAGACAGGGGTTTCAACGTTCAAGATATTTGTGCAGAGAAGGATATCACTGTAAATATACCGACTTTTATGAAAGCAAAAGGGCAGTTACCAGCACTGACGGTTTTAAAAGACAGGAAACTATCATCTCACAGGATACATATTGAAAGATTGATAGGTCTTATGAAAACTTATACAATTCTGCAATCTCCGTTGAACGCTTATTTCGTGCCACTTGGAACACGAATTGTTCAAGTCTGTATAATGTTAAGTAATTTTAGGGAGGGTAGAGTTGGTTCATAAATTGTAAATTATGTTAGTAATATTGGAGTAATAATTATTGTTATGTATATAAAAATTATGCTCTGAATAATTTGTCATAAAAATAAATGTGAAACATTTTTATTTCATATAAAACTTCTTTTTTATTGAGAACTTTGCCATTGCAATTTCGTCCCGACATATACGTATATTATTTATCCCAGTATGTCTTTGGCAGGGACAGGTATACAATTTAAATACAAGTAATAATATAAAGTTTCTTAGGCATTTCAGCTAATAAAAAGCTATTGTTATTCTTATTTGAAAAATATTGCTCCGTAATCTTTGTACACATACTTTTCAAGGATGGCAGGCTGAAAGTAGTTTTCGTAAAAATGATGTAAGAAGCAAAACATCTGAGAGATGTAAAGTTCGTCACGAGGAACCTGTACCACACATAATTCTACGAATGTGTAAACTATGAGCAAAGCATGCAACCTATTCGTTACAAATAACTGTCCCTGTATTTGACTGAAATACGGGTGTTTTGAATCTAAATAGATTAAGCCATCTTCGCCTGTTTTCAAAAAGGGAATAGTTTCTCCAGTGATTTTTGAGAAACGTTGATTGTATGGACATTTTACTTCCACAAGAGTATCGTCTCCAATTAGTCCATCGAGGGACGCAGCGAGAAAAGGATATGTAGTATGTATGAAAAGCCCGCATGGATGAATCTTTATATTATAAGTATTTTCAAACAGTGCCAGAGCTTTCCTCTCATTAAATTTTCCATGCTCCGTTGCTTTGCTTTTAAACTGTACTGGATGCAGGAGCCTCCATGATAAAGATTTCTTTGATCCGTCAGTTTTAGTGCGACAAATATTGTAAAAATGACTAGCTGTTAGACGATGTCTCCTAAATTCAAACCATTGTTTGCTGGCTGCTTGCTGCAACGTGACGTGTTCTACTTCTAAAATATCATTTTCATCGACGTCCATTAGTTTCAAATCAAACAGCACTTGTTCTGGCGTACTCAACCGAGCATATGTATGATCCCATATGACTCCGTAAGTATTCGCAGGCATTAAATTTTGTTTATAATTCATAGCATTTCTGACATTTCCGGAATAGTTTGTAACGATATTTCGTACTCTGTCTCTATAAATTTGTGGGCTCGTTATGTTCCTTAAATTTGCTGGTTCAAATACCACATCATCTTCTGTGGGTACGGTGTGTTTTATATTCTCTGCTTTTAACGGTGACCCAAAGTAGTCGCGACTAGGTTTATGAAACGACTGAAGTTTCTGAGTCCCTACTTCATATAATTTAATTCTTTTCTCTCGATTCATATCTTCGATGGCCCAAAGAGGTACAGTGACGTGTTTACAATGGGCAGTAGTCCCGCTTCCTACTGAACATTCACAATGTGCATCTTCAACGCTACCATAAAAAGATAGATGTACCGTATGTCCGCGATCATTTGAACCATAGGAAAATTGCGAGTTTTGCATGAGCACCCCTTTGGGTCTCCTTGTCCAATAGAATCACCGGAGAAGCGTGAATGCGCATGCGTAGTCATCCGCGAGTGTGGCGTCGTCAGCAAGTTCAGATCGGTTATCGAAATAATCGATCTGAACTTGCTGACGACGCCACACTCGCGAATGACTACGCATGCGCATTCACGCTTCTCCGGTGATTCTATTGGACGAGGAGACCCAAAGGGGTGCTCATGCAAAACTCGCAATTTTCCTATGGTTCAAATGATCGCGGACATACGATATATTCACGAAGTATTGGGTATGTCTACGCATCTGTGCCTTGCATTGCCCCCGTAAATAGAAGTACTCATCATCAGTAGCAATTCTCGCATTCACGAGATAGTGCGATTCGTACATTTCCTTGCCAATGCTTTTGTGGACGGAAAATCTGAAAAGGAAAAACTATTACAATCTGCAAAAAATGTAGTTCAATGTGAACGTAGCATTTCAAGCAGTAAAGAATCATTTTATTCTATGTAATTAAGGTGTTCCGACAATTCTTTTAAGAAAATTATTTCAGTAACTGAAATAACATTACCTTTCCAAGTATAAAAGAATATGTTCCTTGCTTAATGGCGGTAGAACAGTGTCGCTGTTAATATCTTTGAATATATTAGACCGTGGTGTTGGAAAACTTAGTTCGGACTCCTGACTATCGTCGCATTGCTCATCGACATTATCGACGAAGTTATTATTTCGATCATAGAAAAGTAATCTAAAAATGTTTATAATTGATAATTGTCAAAATTATCCTACTTCTGAATGTTTTTTGTAACAAATATATTGAAAGACATAACCTAATATTCTTAGTTAAACTTACCTATCCTGTAGATTTTTCTTTCTACCCGACAACTTCGCACCTCGCTTTTTTAATTCTTCTTTCAATTCTTTTACTGACCAATTTTCATAAATATTTTTCTCCATGGTTTTCTTTACAAAATTGCACTTTATCCCAGTCTTTATCACAACTCTTGCTTGTATTTCGAGCGTAACTAGACATAGATAGCAACGACACCAAGCGGCCAAAAATTTGGGTAAACAACCCCATTCTATGTTCAGTCGCATAGATTCAATGGCATTGATCAATGAAGTTGTTCAATGACATTGATCAATGAAATTGACTAGTGAGAACCCGCCTCGAAGGCGGTATGTTTCAACCACGGATATATATATTATACACAGGATAGCCGATAGGGCGATTGGCGGCGTACCAAGTTGACCGTCGCGCATGATCGCCATGTTAAGTTTTTGTAGACTCTGTGACGTCAGTGTTGAACGCTAAATTCTGTCGAATTGTTGTCATCATAGTGTTGATATTGTGACTAGTAAAGTGAATAAGTACAGAAAAACAGTTCAGGTAACAATTACAGGTTGTTAAAAATGGGACGATGCTGTTTTTGCCATGCTCTGACAACTAAAAAAGTGGTCTCACATTTCATAGGTAAGTACTGTCCACTTACAAAATATATTTTTATGGTTATGGCATATAATGGCAATTTAATTTATATTTATATTTATCAATTAGGTTTCTCAAGGATCCGAAAAAATACCAAGAATTGATCAAAAATATCCCACTAATTGACTGGAAACCCACTAGAACTGATGTACTGTGTTCAAAACATTTTAAAAAAGATTGCTTTGACAAAACTGGAAGCTATGTGCGATTAAATTTTGATGCAATTCCGACAGTGTTTAACGACCCTCAATCGCTTTGTGTGTATTGTAAACGAGGAAAATGTTATAAAAACGGGATTTCATTTTTTCGGTACGTAATAATATTATATATAATGAAAAACTTAATCATTTCCGCAATCGATAGAACACTCTATGTACTTTCATTTACATTCTAACTTTGAGTGACATTGCCACCAAGTTTATCTAATTTGTATGAAAAATTTTTTGTTCCCCCTAGATTTCCTGTTGAGGAACCTGAAATGTTTCAACGTTGGTGCCACAATATGGGCAAAGAGAATTGAGAACCAAGAGAGAGGATAGCTATCTATGTTCACAACACTTTGAACCCTCATGTTTCAAAAAAATCAGGGGAAATATTTTAAACTAAAAAAAGGGAGTGTACCAACGATGAATCCTTTGAAAATATTCAAGGTAAAATTTTTTCAGTATAAATATCAACAATGGTTTATCCACGCAAGGTTATAACCTTGACTGATTTTTTTTGTTCAGATCCTAGACCCTTATCACCACAGTCATCGAACAATGCTGTTTTAATGCAAATACACAGTGATAATAAAATTGTGGATATTGATTAACATTCTACCAATCAAGTATCAGTGAATCCCAATGATGATTTATAAAAAACAAATGTATCAACTAATTGCTCCAATGATCAAGAGGAAATGTTGAATAATCTATTGACGCACAACACTGCTGTAATCGAAGAAAATGATTACCATTATTTGCACTGAAAACAATAAAATTTTACCACAGCAAGGAGTTGAAAAAATTGAGAGTAATTGTCACTGTGAGCATGGCCGAATGATATTTTAAAAAATCGGTAACCATCCAATTTATTTTTCTATTTTTTTTGCAAAAAATATAATAAAAGAAAAAATGTCATCGTGAAAAATTGATTTTTTGAGGTTAAAATACGGTACCGGGGTTAGTATTTCTTTATATAGGGGTGATCAATTTAATTGGGAAACCAATGCAATTTATTTCCATTCATTCGAACACGTCTTGTTATATTTATTTATTTATTTTCATACGACAGAATGGATATACGCGACCCTCGTGCGCGCTCGACAATTGTCACACACACGCTCGCGCGTGTCGGTGAGTGAACATTCGCGCAGGCGCGGTCTAACTTTACTTAACATGGCCGCCCATCAATGTCGTACGCGCAGCTCTATAGTGAGAGCATAGGCATCGGCTATTCAGTGTATAATATATAATCCGTGGTTTCAACGAACTTAAGGCCATCACACGTGAAAAAACGTAAGCAGTAAAGCTAAGAATCCACTACACTCGACTCGACTCGACTCGACACGACACGACTCGACACGACGCGTTTCTGATCGCATGATTTTCCATGTATTTAAATGGCGTAGAAATCCACTAGGCTCGACACGACTCGACTCGACTCGACTCGACACTTTTCTGGCTGGCCAGAAATTTGTCGCGTCGAGTCGAGTCGAGTCGAGTCGAGTCGAGCCTAGTGGACACGGTTTGCGTGCACATCGAGATATGGACCGATGAGCGAACAGTTGAATTGCGGCAGTCTTGCTTGGAAAGAGTTGAGAAGAACAGTTCGAAGATTTTACATTAATTTCGCAGAGGAATGGAGGAGGATCTCATTAATAAAGTTAGAGCATATGAGATGCTGTAAAATATACATAGTTTGAAATATAGAGACCAAAATATACGCAACGAAGCTTGAGAAGAAATCTCAAAAGCCTTGAATAGACCAAGTAAACATAAATAGGTATATAGTAAATTTCTATCTGTATAGATGTTACAGAGAAGCAATAATGGGAAAAATTATAGAGCCATACACGATGCATCCTTGTACGTTAAAATTTAAAAGGACGAAGCACTACCATCGTGTCGAGTAGCGTCGAGTCGTGTCGCGTCGTTTCCAGTGGACACACCACGCAAATTTTTGTCACCGTGTCGTGTCGAGTCGTGTCGTGTCGAGTCGAGTCGAGTCGAGTGTAGTGGATTCCTAGCTTAACAGTAAGGATTGACCAATCAGAAATATCATTCTTACAGAATTATGCTTAAACAGGCTTTCTGATTGGTCAATCCTTACTGTTACTGCTTACGTTTTTTCACGTGTGATGGCCTTTAAGCTGCTAATGAGCACGTAGCCCCGCACCTTTCCCGAAAAGTAGATGCTTCTAACTTCGATGCGCGACGGTAAATAACCGTCTAATCGTAGTGCGCATGTCAGTCCCCGCAGTTCATGCACAGCTTACACAGTTAGCCAACTCCCACGCGGCACCTTTGAAGTTAAAAACGCCGATCCGTTGACCTTGAGTCGTGCTGTCTCTTTCTGTTTCGGGAAAGATCAGGGCCGAACTGCGGTAGTCTCCGACTCGCTCGGGAGAAAAGTCAGGGTCGATACCAGCCCCCTGGGGCCCCTTTCTCGAATCACTCGCAAAGTTGCGTGCACGCACGTTGCGAGCGGTCTAAGATACGTATACGTTTCGAAGTGGCCTTCGCAGTGGCTTTCTCGAGCGGGAGTTGCGAGTACTCGTAACTAGAAACGTATACGTTTCTTTTGCGAGTGGTTAACGCTTGGCAACGTTGTAGGATGTACTAACAGTAGAATAAATATGGATTAGATGATACTAAATTTTCAGAATATATTGGTTTACTTCTTATGACATGCTTTTAGCGCGTAGTTTTGAATACTTTCTTATTACGTATCACACGATGCACGTATAAATATATTTCTATTAGTGTCCTTTGGATACTTATAATATTTGTTTATCCGTCCAACCGTCCATGAACAACTTATTTTAAAAACATTCACATTTTAATAATGTAATCAAACTTTCTTTATAATTTCCTGCTATTATATTTTTGTCAAAAGGATTTTATACATTTTATTTGAAATTCTGTAAAAATAGGTGGTGACTTGGTTGCTTTATACACTATAGAATTTGATCCTGATTAGATAATTTTTTAAGATGTTATCTGCAAAAGTTCAAAATTTTTATGCGATAACTTTTAAGCAGATAGAGCTATTTGCATACAACTCAGCCTTATTTACGTAGTTTGGATATACAATGGAGTTTGAACATTTTTCAAATTGCGCGAAATTAATTACAGTTAAATGTCCAAAGTATACGACATTTATTAATATAGAATATCTGTCTTAGAATTAATAAGCGACGCACACCAAATACACAATATGTATATGTATACATATAAGCACTCAGAAAAGAAGACAAGACGCAAAACGCTGAATTTTCTTTGTATATGAATGTAAGAAACTGGAATAATAGCATATGTATATATAATGATATAAACATTAAAATTTCTATAGTAAGGGAAAGTTATAATTTTGTATTGCCTCCTCCAATTTTATAATATATATTATCGATGTGTGTTACATGAAGAATTGAATTGTATGGAAAACTATTCATTTTTCAATTACAATGTATTATGTGATTCATAAAAAATAACAGACTTAGTTTAAGTAAGAATAGCGAATGAGTCCTAATGAATATTATCTCTATCTTATAATTAATACACCTTATTATGAAATCAATAGTCACGTAATACTATTGAATTGACACAGGAACCACCCACGAGTGAGATCGTGGAATTCCTTGAAACAGACGATCTGATGACGTTATACAGAAGTGGGGAAGAGTCAGCGCAGCTGGAAAGCTTCGAAGTAGAGGAGCCTCAGCAGGACTCAGCGCAGTTGGAGAGCGCTCACGCAGAAGAATCGCAGCAGGAAGCAGAAGCGAGTTTATCTACGGAAAATAGACATTTACAATCTAGCCAACCAAAGAAGAGACAAACGGCGCAGGAGCGCCTAAACAGAACGGCTCACGCAGCGGATTGTCTCCGCCACAGCCGAGCGTACATATCAACTGCGTAAGAACCATTATGAAATAATGCAAGACCTGAAAAGGCAAAAAGTAGCATTATTAGAAAGATTTGTTACGGCTGTAGAAACCTTAGTTTCAAGGCAGTAGATTCGAAGTACGAATTTGGAATAAAATAGAGTTACAATTATAATTATATATTCATTCATTCATTCATTCATTCATTCATTCATTCATTCATTCATTCATTTTCTCCGTGAAATTCCACTACGTTTCCTGTAAAAATGTCAAAGTATCTTGTTATACCTTCTCTAAAATATTTTGCTTTTCCCTGGAATACGCGGAAGTTTTCTCCGTTATGAAAAATGATTACGAATAATCCTTTGCCGCAATCTTCGACCAGCTGCTAATTGGGGATTTATCCTACGAGCAGCTGCAACATCTTGGTCCACAATATCCACAGGTGGCGGGTTGTCGATCATTCCAAAATCGAAACCTTCGTCTTCCTGGAACTCAGGTTGTATATTATGTTCGATGCACATATTATGAAGAATAACACAGGCGTTAACTATTTTTCCTGCTTTCTCCGGGGCATAGTGCAAAACTCTATGTTTCAGTAGGCAGCGGAATCTCATTTTAAGAACGCCATTGCATCTTTCTATGAGAGACCGACAACTCTTTTGGGACGCGTTGAAACGTCCTTCCGGAGTGCCAGGCTGAGGATTTGGCAAGGGTGTTATGAGCCACGGACGAAGCTGGTATCCAGAATCACCTTCACAAAATACGGTATAATGTAGCAATCGAATCACGTAAGTAAAAAGATAGCAATATAAGCAGTGTTTGAGAGAATTATACAAACCTAGTAAGAAAAACGTATTTCCTTCGTATCTCCTGTGCACTTCTTCCATAGCGCGTGACATATTGGAATTGTTCCAAATATGGTTGTCGTTGGAACTTCCAGGGAAACGTGCATTAACGTTCATGATCTTCAACCGCCAGTCACAAACCTTTAAAAAGTACATTTTTTAACTGCATTGCTTCGCGTACATTTAGAGTTTTGACTATGACTTCTTGAAAGACCTCCGATGCAAACGGGGGTTTCAAAGTAAACAATAAGAATTGTAGAACCATCCGAATCTTACCAATTGAACATTCAGAGAATGGTAACCTTTTCGGTTAACATAAAGGTGTTCCGGATGTAACGGGTCATGAATTTTCGGTGGATAGATCGCGACGTGTGTACAATCTACACATCCAACCACACCCGGAAAATTATGTGCTGCGTGAAACCTGTAAGTTTGGATATTTTGTAATGACAATGTAGGCGAACCACATTCATATACTTTATACAATAATTTTTGGAGAAAAATAACAAATGTGTAATTAAACATTACCACTTAATAAAATAAAATTTGATATAATATGCAATTGATTGAATTTCATAAGTCAACAATTTTACTGTAAATGTGATGGCTGGCTGAATAGTCTATACGAAGTTATAAACCAATAAATAACTTACTCGCTTCGAAGTTGTATTAAATCTTCCAATCTTCCAGGAAATCGAACCCATCGATTCATAAATGCAGGTTGATTCATAATATTGACAACCTCATTTATGCTCCTGCTGACGGATGCTGGACTGATGGAAATACCAAGATTGTATCCAATACATGGTTGGTAACTTCCACTCGCGAAAAAATTTAATGCCGTTAGTACCTATTACAGTGTAGAATATCGTATATTTTAACACAGAAATATTTTTATGGCATGAAAACAAAGAAAACTGCATCATACACAATTAATACCTTTACAGTACAACTTAGTGCTGAGGTACGTCCCGGCTGCTCCATAAAACATTCTAAGTCATGGATGAGATTTCGCACCAATGGCTTAGTCAGTCTAAATTGTTGCAAAAATTGCCTGTCGGTAAACTCATCAAATACGTCTACTCGTCTGTCGAAAACTCTTCTTGGCGGTTGTTGCGCAGCAGCTTCCACTTCTTCCAGACCATCCAATACAACCGCATGAATTATATCGTCTAATTCCGCCATACCTGTGATTAATAATACGTATTATTTATTATTATATTATTTATTATTATATATATATATATTATATATACAATTGACAGAGTAAGCAAATATTATATTTTAGGTTATTTTAGGAAGCTATGTACAACAGCTTTGCTCAATCTAAATTGTTTGGCGAACCTTATCATTTAATAGTATGAATTATATCGTTCATCATCCATTACCTTTTATTTACCTTCGCCAATTTTTCTTTCCTTTCAATTAACACTTTTTCCAACTCACTTTAACAACTTCACTTTCCCGCCATATAATACACAAGATACGTATACGTTTCGATGTTGCGAGTGGTCTAAACCACTCGCAGCATACCACTCGTAAAGATACGTATACGTTTCTCAAAGCGCTCGCAACGCGAACTCGAGAAAGCCACTTTCAGTTACGAGCGGTCGCAAGTCCGAAGTTACGTATACGTTTCTCTTGCGAGTGGTTCGAGAAAGGGGCCCCTGCAACTCTGCGTTTCACATGACCACACCGTTGTCGCCAACCGCGTGGTGGCGCAGTGTCGCTGGCCCGGCAGGCCCGGCTGAAAGCGGGCGAATGAGGTGTGAATGAAGGGGCTTAAGTGCAATGAAGCATTATTCCATTTTGTAATAAATATGTAGGGATAAGGAATTTTATGAAGTAATAGAAATAGTCCAATAAATGTTCGAACGAATTTTATATGAGCCAGCGCAGCCAACAGCCAGCAGTCAGCAGCAGCCAACACAGGGCCAGCGATAGGGCGCCACGTAGCGGATTAGTACGACTGGCGACAAAGCGTGGTCAAAGATATCTAATGGGAATACGTGTGAGTTGCAGGGGACTGGTCGATACTATAGGCTAGGCAAGTATCTCTAGTGGCGCCACGAGGTGGTCGAAGTTCGTAACCTTGGGGTGATAAGTGACCAATCAGGATCAAGTATTCCGTTGTGGTGGGTGACAGACAACGGAATACTTGATCCTGATTGGTCACTTATCACCCCAAAGTTTCGTGAACTATCCACGAGGTCGCGCGTGCGTCAATAATTTGAGATACTTGCCTAGCCTATAAGTAATTGTTTCATTTTACAAAAAGTACGGCCCTGAATTCTTTCCCGAGCAAGAGAGAGATAGCATGCGTCCAGGTTTAAAGGTCCGGCGTGGGAGTTGGCTAGCTGTGTAAGCTGTGGTTCATGCTCAGAACCAAGCATCGGATGGATAGTCACGGAATCGTTTTGCGAACGATACCACGGGTGGTTGGAACGCTTCGCAACACCGTACACGGACCCGTACATGGTACGGTTGGAACCGACTTTCTCTACTGCGCATGACGGGGACCGTTTAAAATGTACGGTTTTCGGTGCGGTTGGAACAAACCTAATATCTACAAGCTTGATTTTCGCAACTACAGCTGGGATATAATGAACTATACAGGGTGATTCGAAATGGGCGCACTTCCTCTCGTAGAGAGATTCTTCGCAAAAAACTGAACCGAAAGTTCCTGTACAAAATTTTTGTGCTCCGCACAAATTTGGTGAATTTTTTTACGACTCAGGTGGTGCTTTTCGAATATTAGGGTGCCTTCCGCCGCTCCGATGATTGATTTCAAAATTCTAGGCTGCAGAGGAGGCACGCTGGAATAACTACTGCGAGTTTCGCTGCCGTCTAAAATCTTGTCCCTTGAATCTGACTTTGGATTGGATATTTTCGAACTGGATTATCTTGTAAACTAGGCGGAGCACAACAATTTTGTACAGGAACTTTCGGTTCAGTTGTTTGCGAAGAATCTCTCTACGAGAGGAAGTGCGCCCATTTCGAATCACCCTGTATAATAATGTTTTTAAATTTTGATTATCAACCAATTTAATGTCTTGAAGGACCAAAATGTCGCTTAATTCGTTATAACTTTTTAAGGATTAAGCGCATTTTTTACTCTTCACAATGAATTAACCAACACATTTGTCTCTTAATTCTTCATTTCAAAACTACAAGTATCTACAAGTATGAAAAACAGTTTAAGAGAAGTAAGTACGTACAGCGATTATACATAGAAGATTCTATTGACTTATTATTAATTTTCAACTTCAAAATCTAAAAATCTATCAAAGCCATCAATATCACCAGAGATTCTCTCGTCACCTAATAAGTTTTCATTAAATTGTTTAACATCAGAAGGGATAAGATTTAACAGATTTTATGTCATTTAACTTGGGAGTGGATACCGGTTTCCCTTGGGGCCATAAAACGTTAAGGCTTGAAGAAAAAGAGGAGTTGGAGGAAGCAGCTCTTCTCAGAAGTTGTTTTTTCCTAATGTCTACTTCTTGCATAATCCCTTGGTGTTCTCTACTAAAAAAAATCTTAAACGGTTTATCCTTAAAAATCGAAATTTCCCTAGCTTTCAGCCAATTTATGGAATCGCCGTTTCAATCATTTTTTCTGTTTTTACTGTTTGTACGGGGAAAGAGTGAACTGCCGTGATTACTTCGTTTAACAAATATTAGGTTTTATAAGAAATCTCGCCTCAAAGAAATTTAGATTAATTTTACTTAAGCGAAGTGTCGATAGTTTAAAGTAAAAATTGAATATCCATTCAAACTCCGTAAGAAACTGTGAACATAACCGTTGTAATGAATGAGTTATAAATAAATTTTATTGCTTATGTGCAATTATTCTCTCTTTATTTATTACATCATCATCCTAACTCATGTACCAGGGATATGGAACGTATCAAAGTTTATCCCTTTTAACTATACGAGAGGGGCTTTACTGAAAAGCTTTGATATAAACCAAACCCTGTAATATTAATATTACTTTATAAGTATAGTACCCAGGGGTGTTTCCGCGATAACGCTCAACAAGAACGAGCCCGTTATGTACGAACATGCCAAGACGTTGACTCATCTGCATGGCTAAAAAGCCATACGCAAATGCAAAAGTGCTCTAACGTCCCACTCCATCTCCGTTAGTCTCGACAGCACCTCGAGCCCTAATCTTCATCTGCGCTTGTTGTTATTGTGGACGGAGCTGGTAGATTTTAGAAGTCTTGTCTGACGAATCTACAGCCACCGTTGATATCGAAGGTACGCTTCCGCCAGGCTGTCGCACCCTATCGCACGCCGATGATTTCCCCGCTGCTCTGTCTTTCTTTCTTCCAGGTATAGAAGCTTGCGAACGCTCCGTAAATTTATTGGCCTCCGGCGGTTTCACATTATCTGTAGATATTTCACAGAGGCATTTCTCGGAGCTATCGTCCGATCAATTACGGTAGTTGCATAGTGAGTGGAAGCTCGACTATCTTCGAGTCGTATTAGATACGGTCGATATAATAACCATTGAGGGCCTTGAGCTGGTCAAACTGGTCGACGACGAGCAAGTGAGGCTGGGAATGCTGCTCAACAAAGATTTTCTATCGGAATGGAATAGAACGTGGGCACTGAGCATCGAATCGGCCAAAGCCTGCTTCCCGTACGAACATTTATTTACCAAAGCGACCTAAAATCAATTGTTCAGCATGAAAAAGTGGTTCAAAGAAATTCATTCAATGACCGGGGAAATAACTGCAGGCGATAAATTATTACCCGTCGATTTGGTCATCAAGGTACGTTATACTTTCACGAGAAAATTCCAGCGATGTGCTGGTGGTTGGTGGTGATGACTACGCTGTATTTTAGATAAAGGAATAGGTCTTTCAAGTCAGTGACGATCATTCGAAGTGCGCCTACAGGACAATAACGATCTATTGGAGGACGAGTACAAGGAGAGCCTGAAGCGTCAAGCAATGCTGGATGCGAAGGTGCAGGAAATTTGCAGGACGCAACTGCTACTTTCACAACGCAAAGTCGAAAAGCTCAACGCACTTGGAGATACTAGCGCTGGCCGGTTCCTCTATCGATGATGCGGAAAGGGCCGTCGAAGCTATCCGCAAAATGGATCCCAAAACTCCTTGGCCGAAGGACGACCTCGAATTCACCACTCTTGTGTAATTTGCATTCCTTTTTATATGAATAAATTAAGTTTAATTCAAAAACAATGTTTAACCTGAAGGAATAAATGAATAAAGATGACGAATAAGAAAAATTTTAATTAATGATCTTTTAGTCAGTTCATTTTTAAATTTCTTAATGAGGTTGAAGGATTAAAAATAGAAAATAAATTTCTTATCATATTCATTGTTGAAACAAATTTGTTAGAAACCAATTTAAAAGGGAAATGTAAAAGCAGATGTCGTGCCGTAACGAGGCGGTCGCGACTTTCGTATAAATCGACCGCTTCCCTTATGACGAAATCGCGTCGCTGAGTTGTGAGAACGATACTCTTGTAACGAATTCGTATCGCGGAGCTGTGAGAGCGAGACTCTAAGGTCACAAGTCTATAATCGAATCGCAGGGAAGGTACTCGTCGACGAAGTAACTGAACGTACTTATAAAATGAATAGTAACGTTTATTCAAAACTCGAGGTAACGTGGATACAATCGTGGCTCACAGGAGACTAGCTCCAGGCGTTCGCCGGTCCTTTCTTAAGGACTCGGCGCGGACTAGGTGGGGGAACCAGGACCAAAGGGGCTGGGTCGTCGGCATCTTTGAGGTAAATCGCTTTGTGAGGTGCGACACAGAAAATAATTTAAAGATTTAATAATTATGAAAATTAAAGTGAAATAAAAATAAAGTAAAAATCATTTTTAAAAGGAGGTATTTGAGGAATATCAGAATATTGAGAAAAAAATTTAATAATTTCAAAATGACATTTTAATGTTATTCAAATTAACTAAAACGTTATACAGTATGTCCAATGGCTAGTCGAGCAGGTGCAGCGACCTGAATTTTCCTGAAACTTGACTTCGGCAGTGTTTTAGTTAAAGGTGGCTTTGGAAGATGGCGCGCATAGGAGCGAAACGTTTGAAATATCTAATTTCCCGATAGGTAAAAGCGGGAGGTAGATAAATGCGGGAGATCGAAGTGTAACCTCAAAATTGTGAATGCTGGAATAATGGTGAGTAATTGTTTGAAACTATAAGACATAATAATTCGGGTTTTTTTCGATGTTCAACTAAATAACACGACTGATACCTAATTGCAGAGATAAGCGACTGGCAGTCGTGGAGGAAGGGACTACCGTCAACGTGATCCTCGTCAGAGTGGTCGAGCTCTGCCTCGGCGACGAAAGGTGCAATTAAAATGAAATGAAAGCCTGAGTCAAGGTGAAAATTGGAAGGCGTGGAAAGAAAACGCGGCAGAGTCGCCAACAGAAGGAGTGAGTGAAGTGCGAAAGAAAAGTGCAGTGGCGCCGAAAAACGTCGCATGTAGAAGACAGTGACGAACAGCAGCAGCAGCTGGTCGACACTGCTCAACTCCGCACCAGCTCCTGAATGATATCTCGCCGATCGCGATACGCGGCAGCTCCTGTGGACAATGATTCCAGACACTCGAGTCGTAGTCGCAGCAAGGACAGCAGCAGCAGCAGCGTCGACGGCAGGGCCACCGTTGGAAAGCGAAGGCAATCCAAGACCGACTCGGATAGCTGTAAGAGAAAGACACATCGGCGGAAACATAAAATATCGAAGCAAGACTTGCAATGAGAGTGTGGTAAGAGGAAGAAGAAAAATGACAGAGACAAGGCGACGAGACGGAGGAGGAAGTCGTCATCACGAAGGGTTCCTTAGCTGTCACTACCACCGCCAACACTGCTTCTTCCTTTTTCAGTGAGGCTCCCGTTCTTCTCCACCGTTTACACTCCTGACGTGATGCCGCTGTCGGGTGTCACAGGAATTCGGCATGATTTACGACTGGGTGTAGACGGCCTGTTCTCTGGAACTGTTCGCACGGTGCTAGTACTGCTACCGTTTCAGGAACCCTTCGTGGTGACGACTTCCTCCTCCGTCTCGTCGCCTTGTCTCTGTCATTTTTCTTCTTCCTCTTACCACACTCTCATTGCAAGTCTTGCTTCGATATTTTATGTTTCCGCCGATGTGTCTTTCTCTTACAGCTATCCGAGTCGGTCTTGGATTGCCTTCGCTTTCCAACGGTGGCCCTGCCGTCGACGCTGCTGCTGCTGCTGTCCTTGCTGCGACTACGACTCGAGTGTCTGGAATCGTTGTCCACAGGAACTGTCGCGTATCGCGATCGGCGAGATATCATTCAGGAGCTGGTGCGGAGTTGAGCAGTGTCGACCAGCTGCTGCTGCTGTTCGTCACTGTCTTCTACATGCGACGTTTTTCGGCGCCACTGCACTTTTCTTTCGCACTTTACTCACTCCTTCTGTTGGCGACTCTGCCGCGTTTTCTTTCCACGCCTTCCAATTTTCACCTTGACTCAGGCTTTCATTTCATTTTAATTGCACCTTTCGTCGCCGAGGCAGAGCTCGACCACTCTGACGAGGATCACGTTGACGGTAGTCCCTTCCTCCACGACTGCCAGTCGCTTCTCTCTGCAATTAGGTATCAGTCGTCTTATTTAGTTGAACATCGAAAAAAAACCCGAATTATTATGTCTTATCGTTTCAAACAATTACTCACCATTATTCCAACATTCACAATTTTGAGGTTACACTTCGATCTCCCGCATTTATCTACCTCCCGCTTTTACCTATCGGGAAATTAGATATTTCAAACGTTTCGCTCGTATGCGCGCCATCTTCCAAAGCCACCTTTAACTAAAACACTGCCGAAGTCAAGTTTCAGGAAAATTCAGGTCGCTGCACCTGCTCGACTAGCCATTGGACATACGGTATATATATATATACATATTTATATATGTCTCAGGCAAATAGCAACTTTAGGCAGATAGTATCTGCCTAGGCAAATACTAACTGCCTGGACAAATAGCTTTATTATGTTTATTTCTGATTAAACACCATTTGCCTAGGCAAATAGTATCTGCCGGAACCGTTGTTAGGCAAATAGTATCTAGTCTATTTCAGTTCAATAATTTGTGGTTATGTGCATATCATAGGCCCGTTGCACACGTCCGTCTTTTAACCGTGCGGTACCGCTGCGGCGCCGGAATTGCGGTCGGTGATACCATAGATAGATTGTAGCGCTCTCTGCACACACACCTCCGGTGACGTTGCGGCGCCGTGCGTTCCTCTTGCGGCAGTCTTTCGCAGCAGTTCCCTGTTACGTCCTAGGGACATGATTTTAGGATTTTGTCGGGTTAAACAGCCACCACTATGCGTGGATGAAATAACTATTGCTTTATTTAGGTATTATTAAGTTTAAGAGGTTGTCAATGTAGGTAAAGTTGAAAAATTGCGCTCGCTGGATAACTTAGTGTATGTACCCGGTGCGGTAAGTCAGGGAGACCTGACTTCGAAGAAGGTTAAATGTGAAGTGAAGAGAACGTTGTGCCAGAGTCTGCTTCGAGAATAGAGGAGTTTTTAGATAGAGGAGGGATAGATGAATTCTAACTGGTTGGCCTGATCGAAAATTGTGATTAGAGGGATGAGATTGGTTGCAGTTGGAATATACCGTATGTCCGTCTCTGTACTGGCCAGTTTGAAAGTTACCTTCGGATAGGCTTGGTCGGTAATCGAGGCATTTACCGTATGTCCCACTCTGTACGGGCCAGTTTGAAGTTACCTTCGGGGAGGCTTGATCGGTATTTGAGTGATTTAATACCGGTAGAAGTCGAGTCGGTAGTTAGAGTTGGTGCCAATTCGGGAGATCGAAGCGTCTAACCTCGAAATTATGAATTTGTGAATAATGGTGAGTAATTTCCATTCCATTAAAATCCATAATTTCGAGGTTAGACCCTTCGATCTCCCGAATTGACACCAAATCTAACTACCGACTCGACTTCTACCGGTATTAAATCACTCAAGTACCGACCAAGCTTCCCCGAAGGTAAATTCAAACTGGCCCGTACAGAGTGGGACATACGGTATACCGTAATTATAATTATTTTCGTAATTTCCATTATTCGCAAATTCTCAATTTCGAGGATACACGCCTCGATCTCCCGAATTGACATCAACTCTAACTGCCAACTCGACTTCTACCGTATTAAATGACTCGAGTACCGACCAAGCCTATCCGAAGGTAACTTTCAAACTGTCCAGTACAGAGACGGACATACCGTATGTATCATGCCAAATTAAACAAGCAGATATACCGACATTGCCGAAACTTTACCGACGGTCAAGAATTTTATAGTTAGAGTTGGCTTGAGAAGAGTGCGCTGTGTGTGCTGCGTGAGAGCGAAAAGTGTCAAACGTCTGATTTCCTGATAGCTGTTAATTCAAGAGATCGAAGTGTTTCGTCTATTATTCAATACTTCGATTTTCCGAATTGACAGCTATCGGGAAATCAGACGTTTGACACTTTTCGCTCTCGCGCAGCACACACAGCGCACTCTTCTGAAGCCAACTCTAACTATAAAATTCTTGACCGTCGGTAAAGTTTCGGCAATGTCGGTATATCTGCGTGTTTAATTTGGGATGAGACATACGGTACGGTAGGTAGTGGGGTCTTTGTGGCGTTCGCAGAGCTCTGCCTTTCCCACGGCCGGACCTTCCTAGCGAGTGCGTTCGATTCAGAGTAGTAGACTAAACATCCGTAGTTATTCACACTCGCTGTTTAGGCTGGACCGTGGTGAGAATGAAATGAATGAGCTGTTAACGCTAAACAATAGAGTCGCTGTTCCTGCCAGACTAAGCCGTATAGTGTGAAAAAATAGATTGGTGGGTAATAAGTTAGTTCGAATAGGTGCACCTGAGAAAATATTAAATTGAGTTGCTATTGGGACGTAACACCTCCCTCCTTAGAGTTCAAGCGTCCCGCTTGAAGTTCGATTGGTTTCATCTTCGGCTTCCTGTTCTGTGTATTGGTTGAGTTTGTCCTTTTTCTAACGAGAAGTGATAGCGCCAAATATTGCTAGACTTACATTATATCTACATTACAATGTGTTGGTAGGAAATTCGTATGATTCAGAGTACAAGAGCGTATCTATGAGTAAGTAATCCTATGACTAAAGGTTTTACCGGTTAGTATATAAAATCTTAAAATCAAATGGAATAACGTATACAATAACAAAATGATTGTTTGGTACGAGCAATTACCGATAATTACGGTAAATAAAAAACTTATCGTTGATGTAACGATGGAATACTCAATATAGCAAAAATTTGAGGAAAGTCATAATTGCGATAAAATAGTTGATATAATAATATCGAGGAAAAAAAAAAGGTTCATGCTTTTCTTAAGTTCGAGATTAGATACATTTTTTTTACGCCATATATGATATATGTGATAGTCTTATTATATGCTTAAATTATTGTCTTAGGTCTATATGCTTAGCCTAAAATATGCCAAGCATGGCATGAGGATATTATCTTAATGAGCTATTTTTGCTCTATCGCAATGTACGATTTTCCGCTTATTTTTAGCTAACTCTATTTCTATATCGTTTTTTTCGGGAAATACTTCCGTAATTTTATACGGACCCTTATAATTGTCATCGAGTTTACCCGCTTTATGATCCTTAATTAAGTAAATTTCTTGACCGATTTGGAATTGAACTGGATGAGTTCTTTTATCGTAATAAATTTTTTATTTTTGTTTAGCTTTCTCTAAATTCTCGTGAGCATTTTTCCTAACTTCTTGAGTTTGCAATATCGTGTTTTTGAGATAGTTGTCATAAGTGAAGATTTCTTCTAAAGGTGGGAATTCCGATGGCATACGTGCATTTTTACCGTAAATGATTTCAAATGGAGTATAATTAGTGCCCTCGTGTTTGCTAGAATTATATGCGAAAGTTGCATGATCTAACCATTTGTCCCAATCTTTTTTCGTTACGTAATGCTTTAGGTAATCCACTAATACTTGATGACTTCGCTCTAATGAACCGTTAGACTGGGGGTGAAACGCTGTAGTTTTGATTTGTTTGATTTGGAAGGCTTTTGCTAATTGTTTCATTACTCGGCCAATGAAAGCGGCACCTTGATCCGTTAATATGACTCTCGGACATCCGTAGATGCAAATGAATTTGTAGACTAACGCGTTTGCTATATCCTCGGCTGTTGCTGTTTTCAAAGGTACTGCGACACAGAATTTAGATAAATCGTCTTGCATGGTCAAAATATACTTATGTCCGTCTACTGATTCATCGAAAGGCCCTACAATGTCTAATGATAGTTTGTCAAAAACGTCTATTGAAGTATTTGTGATGACCATGGGTTGCTTTGTTTTTATTCGAACTAGCTTTTTTCTTTGACAACTATTGCATTTTCGTATAAATTCTTCGATATCTTTCTTCATATTTGTCCAAAAATACTTTTGTCGGATTCGATTGTAAGTTTTTGTAACTCCTTTGTGTCCGGCTAATGGCGAATCGTGATTCTCCTGAATGATTTGATTTCTTAGTTCGATAGATGGAATTAGAATATTGTTTTTACAAAGAGTTATCTTAATTTGAGTATCAGAAAAAATTTCGTGAACTAAATTTTTTACTTTCATCCAACCAGATTCGTTGATTTGATCTTGATCTTGTGAGATGCTAGCTGACATTATTTGTTTTCGTTCCATTAAGGTTTTTAAAGTTTGAAAGGCTTTTCTGAAATTGTTCTCCTGTAACGAGTCTCTATCATTTTCTTGTATTACTAATGCAAAAACTGTCCGTTTTGAATTTCCTGTTAAAATTACGTCTCCTATTGAGTGTTTATGGACTGGACTTATCTTTTTCATTAAACCTTGTTCAAGAAGTTGTTTACCTATTTTGCTTGAAATTGTGCCATCTGCCGCTATAAAACATATATAGTTATCTTTTCTCATGATTAGATTATCGCGAGTTTCTAGAATATTATTTGTTGATTTCGAGTTTATGACGCCAGATTTTTCTATACCCGCGTTCTGAGTGAGGTTGGGTTTCGTTACATGGATCATTGTTTCGTGATTTTCGTCAGTTGATAAAGAGCTATCAGATTGCAATTGGAACGTTTGTATGTCTTCTAAGGTTTCGTATTTATTTCGCATGGATGATTGAGGTCTTTGAAAAGATCATGGGGATGTAGTAGCTTGATCATCGATTGGCGTTAGTGCTTCTGTACTATCAGATGGGGGGGGGGGGGGGGAAGGTTAGGGACGCGAGTGCGAACGGACGTGTGTCGAGAGTGGTGTGTCTTAAAGGCCGAAAAAGTGAGAAAATAGTTAAAGAAGAAGGTAGGGAGAGGCGAAGAAAGGGATAAGAAAGTGTGGAGAAGAGACTAGGGACAAGATCGTGATGCGGTGAGAAGGGTAAGAAAGGAGAAATAGGAAATAATTTCCTTGAGAAAGCGAGTGAGGTTAGGAGTGCGAAACGGGCACGGGGAAGGAGGAGAAGGGAAAGTTTAGCCAGCGGACGAAGAGGCGGACGGAGCAAGTGCGAAAGACGGACGACGAGGTGGCGCGCAAGCATGGCGGGTAATGTGAAAGGCAAGGAAGGAAAGAAGGCGGAGGGAAGCGCGAAAGGAGTCGGAAGGCCATCCAAAGCGGAACAACTGGAGAGAGCAAGGAGGTCTGAAAAGGATGTAGGCGTAATGCTTAGAGAGGCGAAGAAAAATGAAGAGAGGCGAGAAAATGGCGAGGAAGAGGATGAGGGCACAAGAAGTAAGGAAGGAGAAGAAGCAAAACGGAAAAGTATCGAGGAAATGTTCGAGAGCTTGATAAGCCGGTTTGAAGAATTGAAAGGAGATCTCAATGAGATGAAGGTAGAAATAGGGAGAGAGGTAGCGGCGAGTATCGGAGGGATAAGGAGGGAGATAGAGGAAAGGCAAGCAGTATGGCAGGAGGAAAAAGCAGAGATGAAAGAAAAGATGCAGGGAATGGAAAGGAGAATAGCAGCGCTAGAAGGGAGAGCAGGTGGAGGCGAGGCGGGCACAGAGCGGATAGAAAGATTCATGGAGCAGAAGGATAGAGAATTAAGGAAAAATAACATTGTGATCAGAGGGCTCCAGCTGGAAGGACAAGATGGAAAAAATGAAGTGGAAAAATTCCTGAAAGAAAAAGTAAAGGTGGAAGCGAAATTGAAGTGGGCCAAGATTGTTGGCAGAGAGAGGAAGATGGTGATCGTCGGGGTGGAAGACTGGGAGACAAAGAAGAGGATCATGGAAAAGAAGAGTAACCTGGGCAATGTACCAATCTTCATCGACCATGATTTGACAAGGAAGGAGAGAGAAATACAGAGGGAGATTTTGGAATGGGCGAGGCTGGAGAGGAGAAGAGGAGTACAGGTCAAAGTTGGCTTCCAGAAAGTGTGGAGCAATGGGCGTTGGAGAAGATGGCAGAGGGAAGAATGGGGAGAGAACAACCAGGATTTTTAGGCGAGCCACGAAAGAGGGGAACGGATGTAAGGAAACGAAGAATGCTTTTCTGGAACGTTGCAGGGGTAAAGAGGAAGGATAGAGACTTTTGGAAATTCGTTCAGGACTTCGACACTGTAGCACTAATAGAAACGTGGATAGAGGAGAAGGATTGGAGTAAACTAAAGGAGGTTTTGCCGAAAGGTTTTGTATGGAGCAGCCAGCATGCTAGGAGGGAGAAACTGAAGGGAAGGGCCAAAGGAGGGATCATTATGGGAGTGAGAGAAAGCGTGGTTGAAGCCAAAAAGAGGGAAGAAAGAGAGGGAATACAAGGTGAAGGCGTAATGGAGGTAAGTTTCAGGATTGCCAAAGAAAAATGGAGAGCTATCGCAGTCTATAGTAGCGAAGGAGTGGAGAAATTAGCGAAAACACTCGAAGAGAAAGTGAGCGAAGCGGAAGAAGAAAACCTTGTAATTGCGGGGGATTTTAATGCCAGGATGGGTATAGCGAGTTTGATGGGTTTTGATGGAGAAGAAATGGCAAGAAAATCGAAGGACGAAATAAGAAATGAGGAGGGCAGGAAGCTGGGAAAGTTAATTGAGGAGAAAGGCTGGATCCTACTCAACGGAAATTTTGTAGGCGATGAGGAAGGAGAGTGTACGTACACAGGAGGTAGAGGACCAACGGTAATCGATTACGCCATGGCGAATAGGGAAGCCTTCAATGAAATAAGAAGCTTCCGAGTAGGAGAAAGGACGGAGTCGGACCACCAGCCGCTGATAATTGAACTGGAAGAGGGGGGAGAAGTGTATTACGAGGAAGAGAAAGTTAAGCAAATCTGCATATGGGACGAGAATACAATTACCCAGTATAAGGATTATACAAGGGAGTTAGACTTAGGGAGCAAGGACATCGAGGAAGACTGGGAGGAGCTGCAGTCAAGGGTGGTCACCGGCATGCCGAAGAAAATGATACGATTAAAAAGAAGGAGAATTGGATGGAAAAACTGGTGGGATAAAGAGTGTACGAGAAAGAAAAGGGAGGCTGCGAGAGCATACAGAAAATGGAGGCAAGGTAGGAAGCGGAGAGAGGACTACCTGGAGAAGAAGATGGAGTTCAAGAAGTTATGTGAGCAGAAAGAAACGCAGCTGAAGAACCAGGAATTGGAAGAGATTAAAAACGTGAGAAAAGCAGCAGACGTATGGAAATATGTAAATAAAGGGAGGAGAAAGAAGGGGATTCCCAGCGATAAAGTACAAGCCGAGGAGTGGAGAGCACATTTCATGAAATTGCTGGAGGGAAGCCAGAGGCATGAAGGGAAAGGAAGGAGAAGAAACAGAGAGGGAGATACTGAAGAAGAGTTAACGGACGAGGAGATAGAAGAGCAAATAAAGAGTATGAAGAGAAATAAGGCGGCAGGTACGGATGGGATTCCGAACGAGGCATGGAAATTCAGCGAAGGTAAGGCCAGAAAGAAATTAAAGGAACTAGTGAAGAGAGTGTGGAGAGGAGAAGGCTTTCCAGAAAGTTGGAGAGAGGGCGCTATCTTCCCAATTTATAAAAAAGGAGACAGGGATGACCCGGCTAACTACAGAGGAATCACATTACTGAGTACGGCGTACAAGATATATGCGGCGGTTCTGGAAAAGAGACTGAGGACGGAGATAGAGGGAAAAGGAATTCTACCAGAGGAACAAGCAGGTTTCAGGGAGAAGAGATCGGCGCTCGACAACGTGTACGTGCTGCAGCACATAGTAGACAGAGAGGAAAAGAAGGATAAGGAGGGCCTTTGTATATTCTTTGTCGATCTTAAGGCGGCTTTTGACACGGTGAACAGGGAAAGAATGTGGAGCACGATGGAACAGAGAGGAGTTAGAAGAGGACTAATAGAAAGATGCATAGAGATCTACGAGGAGACAAAGGTAACCATATTGATAGAGGGAGAAGCTTCAGAACCCTTCTGGACGGAAAAGGGAGTGAGGCAAGGATGCCGGCTGAGCCCTTCGGTTTTTGCAATCTTCTTAGCAGACCTGGAAGAGACGCTGGAAAGAGGCATGGTAGGAGGAGTGGAATTGGGAGAAAGGAGAATTCACCACCTCGCCTATGCTGACGATATTGTGATGCTCGCAAAAAATGAAGAAGCGCTTAAAGGGATGATGTGGGTCTTGCAAAAGTATTTGTCAGAAAAGGAGCTGACCTTGAATGTGGATAAGTCGAAAGTAATGGTATGTAAGAAAGGGAGAGGGAAGGTAAGAAAGACAAGGTGGAAGTGGAAAGGTAAAGAAATAGAGGAGGTGAAGGAATTCAAATATCTAGGTTATGTATTTAAAAAGAATGGAGATAAAGCAGGACAGATCGGGGACTTAGTGAAAAAGGGCAACTTAGTACTTAGGCAAGTCTGGGGCATTGGGGAGCGTCTTTTCAGGGAAGATTTTATAAGGAGAATGTGGCTGTTTGATAAACTGGTGTGGAGTGTGGTTAGTTACGGAGTAGAAATATGGGGATGGAGAAGCTGGGAAGGGTTAGAAAAATTACAAAGAAAATATATAAAGTGGGTGCTAGGGCTAGAGAGATCGACGCCAGGATATATAGTGATAGAAGAATCAAAGAGGAAACTACTTAGGATAAGGGCGGGGAAAAGTGCGATGAGATTTGAGGAAAGAGTAAGGGAAGAAGGAGCTAGCGAGCTGATAAAGGAGTGTCTGCGAGAAAGAGATGAGGGGAAGGTAAGTGGCACCAGATCGGTAGAGGAGAGAAACGAATATCTAAGGAGATGCGGATATAGCGAGGCAGGGATTGCGGCTATGATAGAAGGACGTATAGCGAGTATAGCGTTGAGTGATAGAGATTGCGAGACACAAATGCAGGAACAGCGGGACAAAATATGGAGAGCGAGATATAACAAGAGGTATAGATACTTGTGTAGTAATGACAGGGCAAGTTACCTCAGGAGAGTAGGAGAGAGAGGGGACCTAAGAAGGATTGCTAGAGCAAGATGCGGAAACGAGGAAGAGGCAAATAAATACTGGATGGATGAGGAGAGAAGAAAATGTAAGCTCTGCGAGAAAGAAGGGGGCACGTTGGAGCACCTAATCAGGGATTGCGTTGAGATGCCGCGAGTAGATTTGGAAGTGGAAGAGCTATTAAATGAGGAAGGTAGCGAGAAGGCTAGGGAATGGTTAAAACAGCTGGAAAAGAGGAGGAAGCGGAAAAGCTAAAGCGTCGAGGGGGCAAAATGGCAAAGACCGGGAATAAATTATGAGTTACTATATTATAATTGTTTTATCTTATTATTAGGTATTATATTATAGTTATTTTATTTTATTATCAGTTATGTTATATGAAATATTTTTTACGTTAGCCTATATTAAGAGTAAATGTACCTATAGAGTTGTATAACCAACCTCCTTTCGTGGCTGTAAAGCCGAAATAAATCATCTATCTATCTATCTATCTACTATCAGATGGTATTGATTTAATTATTTTTGATTTCTTATTAACTTTCTTGCGATATTTCGTAATTTTCCTATCGTGATGATGTTGATTATCAGAACAACATGAACATTTCTTTGGTTTGTGAGGTCGGGTTGATTGTCTGATTACTGGAATTTGTTTGGGAGCAAGATTTTGAGAAGGATTTACATGCGAAGAGATGTTTTTTGGTGGAATGATTTGTTTTAATTCTATACGTTTTATACTGTCGTTCACGCCTGGGCTTGAGGAACTCTCCGACCAGTTCTCCTGCGCGTCGGCGTGTACGTCAGCGATAGTTGTAATAGTAATTGGACCAGCGTCACTGTCGCTCGAATCGCTTTTTAATTTTCGCAAATTTTCGTTAGATGTAGGTGGTTCTGTTGCTTCGAGAATATTAGATAAGGAAAGATTTGGTTTTGGGATAGCAACATTCAAATCTGTACTATCGTTAATAATTCCAGTAGGTCTTCGCTCACTCCTGAGTGGATAAAAAGTTGAGGAATATCTCGGAGATTCATAGATGTTTTGACGTTTTCGAGAGACAGGAGAAGGAGTGAGGGCGTCACTCTTCCTTATCAAAGGTGAAATTTTATCTAAAGATGATTCCGAAGATTTTTCGCGTTCTAAAGATTCAAGAGCTTCTTGTACTACCGGCGATTCCGGTATGTGAGAAGTTGACTTCATTTTTGGAGACTTTGTTGAATCGGTAAGCCTATAAACGTCGGTAACGTCTAGGTCTACCTTATCGATTTTCGAGGAAGAGTCTAAATTACGATTTACAGATATGATAGTATCATCATAATCTGGGAGAACAATTGATTGATTTTTGATTTTAAGAGAATGAGAAATGATTTCGGTTGCACTCGTGTTATCTTCATCCGAAGAAGAAGATGACGAACTCAGCCCATCGTAAGGCATGAATCGTTTGATTTCGAATTTTTGTTTCATGATTTTCGTAGATTTCTTATGAATAGGGCTAGGAGTAGTAGTGTGTTTGTATTTTCTTTTATATAAAACACGACAGTCGATAGGTTGATCAGACCCAGCGCCGTGGTTCGGTTGTTCCTTCAATGGCAACGACCGACCTTCTAGATTTGGTTGATTTAAGATTTTTGGAATTTCAAAACGAGGAAACCCTAAGAAATCATTCTCTGAATCAGATTTTGGATTTGGACTCTTTCTCGATACGTTAGCTTTGTGAGGAAAGCCTAGAAAATCTTCTGAACTTGAATTAGCGCTTGAAGTTATAATCTTTTGTTTTTTATGTTCACCATGAGAAGACGACGAGGAGTGCAATCTAGCGATTCCGGGAAGAATATCATTTGAGTGTCGCCACTTAATCTTTATAGGATAAATGTTCGCTGATGGTACAGGATTCCTTGACAGAGCATCGGCGTTGGTATTTATCTTACCTGCTTTATACTGGATTTTAAAGTCAAATTCTTTCAAGCGTTCTCTCCATCTCATTACACGCGATGTCGGGTCATTCATAGAATTTACCCATATTAGCGGTCTGTGATCGGTAATCAGTGTGAACTGTCTACCATAGAGATACGGCCTGAAAGTTTTGATTGCAAATATTGTAGCGAGCATTTCCTTTTCTGTGGTAGAGTAATTATATTCGTGCTTATTTAAAACTCTAGACGCATAAGAAACTGGGAGATCTTCTCCTATTTCACCTTGCGAAAGGATTGCTCCTACGGCGAATCCTGATGCATCGGTAGTGACTATAAATTCTTTTGAAAAGTCTGGGTATTGTAAAATTGGAGCGTTGCACAATTTGTCTCGGAGAATTTCGAATGCGATTTGGTGTTTGGGTTCCCATTTGAATTCTGAATTTTTGCTAGTCAAATCGGATAATGGTTTAGCAATTTTTGCGAAGTCTTTTATGAATTTTCGATAATAGCCTGCTAAACCTAAAAATTCTTTTACGTTTTTTTGCTTTTTTGGAACTGGAAAAGATTTTACAGCCTCTATTTTGCTTGAGTCTGGTTTAACGCCTTCCGCTGAGATGATATGCCCAAGGTATCTCACTTCCGTTCTTAAAAATTCACATTTGTCGGTTTGAAGAGTTAAATTGGCTTTTCTTAATCTTTCGGCAAGTTTTTTGAATTTGATATTATGTTCTTCAAGTGATCGCGCATAAATTACTATGTCGTCTAAGTAGACGAAAAGATCGTTACCTTGTAATCCGAGCAAAACTAAATCCATTAATCGTTGAAAAGTCGCAGGGGCGTTCTTTAAACCAAAAGGCATTCTATTAAACTCGTAGTGACCATGAGGTGTAGTGAAAGCTGTTTTATGTTTATCTTCTGCATCCATTTAAATTTGATGAAAACCCGAGGCCAAATCGAAAATTGAAAAATACTTAGCTCCACCCAGCTGATCTAAGATGTCTGATATTAGTGGCAAAGTATATGCATCTCCTACCGTATGTCCCACTCTGTACGGGCCAGTTTGAAGTTACCTTCGGGGAGGCTTGGTCGGTACTTGAGTCATTTAATACCGGTAGAAGTCGAGTCGGTAGTTAGAGTTGGTGTCAATTCGGGTGATCGAAGCGTCTAACTTCGAAATTATGAATTTGTGAATAATGGAAATTACTCACCATTATTCACAAATTCATAATTTCGAGGTTAGACGCTTCGATCTCCCGAATTGACACCAACTCTAACTACCGACTCGACTTCTACCGGTATTAAATGTTTCGATTACCGACCAAGCCTCCCTGAAGGTAACTTTCAAACTGGCCCGTACAGAGTGGGACATACGGTATTGTCTTCTCGTTTAGCTTTCGAAAGTCGATTACTAGTCGCCAGCGTTTATTACCTTTCGAGTCGGGTTTTTTTGGGGACAATCCATAACGGCGAGTTATACGGTGAATTTGATGGTTCTATGATATTCATTTTTAATAGTTCACTAACCTGTTTCTCTATTTCTTGCTTTTGAAAGGGAGGGTACCTGTATTGTCTAGTATTAATGGGCTGTTCTGTTGTTAGTCGAATTCTATGAGTTAGTGCGTTTGTCGCGCGTAGCGCTTCGCCGGGAATATGGAAGAGGTCAACGTACTCCTCTACGAGATCAGTAATCGCTTTACACTCTTCCGTACTTACGTGGTCTAAACGCAGTAATTGGAGGACTCTATCAACACGACCGGTACTATGTTCTAGAGCCTCACTAACTTGCAGATTATTTTCCTCGTCACTGCTCATGTCGAAAGGGTACAGAGGCACGACGGGTACTTCCACTGTTACATCCTCGTCTAGCGCGTTAATGGCATACAAGTACGCTTTCCCAAAAGTATTTTTTACGACAGCTTCGCCCATAAAAATCCCTTCTTGAGTTTTTATTCGCGGTAGGTAACCTTCATTAGAAGATCCATTTTCTAATCTAACGAACATTAGAGTTTTTTGTCTAGCCGGGAGTAGGAAACTTTCTTTATTCGCGAAAGGATAAGAAACTCGATTTAAAGTTACCGATTGATTTTCGAAGTCAACGCGTCCACGTTGGATATGTAATAGTTCCGCACCTATTATTGCGTCTTGTTCGAGAGGGAAGTCATCAGGGATTACATGGAAATTAATTCGGTAATTATTTAAGATAATTCCTATCCTCCCTAGCGTTCGCGGTCGATCGATTTCGGACACTCCATTTAATTCGTAGATGATTGTTTCATCAATCATTTCAGGATTTGCAATTTTATGAATTTTGATAAGATTCAATTGTGACCCTGAGTCTACTAAAAATTCGGAATTTCCACCTACTATTTCTTCTGAAGGAAGAAACAGAGTGGGAGATTTATAATTTGACGAGTTCGAACTAAGCTTACAATCTGCTGATTGAATGAGGATTTCGAATTTCCTTTGTATTATAGAATTTGGACGTTCCTCGTCGCTTCTACCTGCGGCGAGGACGTTTGCGCGTTTCCCGACTGGGCGGTTTGTTGTTGTTGTTGTTGTTGTTGCTGAGGCGGTGTTTGACGTTTTAAGTTATTGTAAGCGCGTTTTCTGCAATCTTTAATTAAATGCCCCTTTTTCTTGCAATAATTGCACTCAATGGTGATTTGATTAGGTTGAACTTGAGTCTGATTTCGACCTTGTGTCTGATCGTTAAGAAGCTGATAGCAGTGATTGGCATCATGCCCTTGTTTTTTGCAAAAGATACAAGTCCTATTGCCTAGATTTTGATTTGGGTTGATTGAACGAGATTTCTGTGAGTTAGGGTTTTGAGAGTTCGTATTTGGTCGCGAATTGTAAGAAGTCTGTGCGGTAAAACAGTTTCTGTTTATCGTCCTGTTCCGATAAATGATCGATCTCTACTTGCTCGGCAGCCAAAGCAGCGCTTCTGAGGCTATCGAAAGGTCCTTTCGGCATAAAAGGTTTATAAACTTTATAAATTCCAAAAAGAAAGGTTTCGGTCGCAACACACTCTGCTGAAATTTTCCGTCGCTCTTTTTGATCGGTGGTAGAGTTTTCTCGATCGATAGCTTCGAGTAGGTCCTCGAGATGTCGGCTGATTCTAAAGTTAAATTGCACTACTCCTTCATCTTTTCGCTGTTTAAATTGAGAGAATTCGGAAAAATATTTGCTGATCGACTTCTTTTCCGAAAAATGCGCTGATAATAAGCTGATCAATGCATCTATTGTTCGGACTCTCGCATAGTCTACTCGTGCTGCGGCCTCTCCTCTTAATTTACCTATTAAAATTTGTACGATATACCGTATGTCCGTCTCTGTACTGGCCAGTTTGAAAGTTACCTTCGGATGGGTTTGGTCGGTAATCGAGACATTTATACCGTAATTATAATTATTTTCGTAATTTCCATTATTCACAAATTCACAATTTCGAAGTTAGACGCCTCGATCTTCCGAATTGACATCAACTCTAACTGCCGACTCGACTTCTACCGTATTAAATGACTCGAGTACAGACCAAGCCTATCCGAAGGTAACTTTCAAACTGGCCAGTACAGAGACGGAGACAGTGTATAGCGGTTTCTCCGCAGTGAGCTACATATTCTTTGGCTAAACTGCACGACCATAAGTATCCTTTTAATTCGGTTTTGTTAGTGCCATCGATTTCGCGCACGGCTTTAATTACTTCCCAAGCTTCTTTGTTACGATTGCTAGCGGATAAATTTAACTGAGGAGGATTTTGATTGAGACTTACACTAGGCGGTTGAGTCGCGTCTAAATCCATTCTATCGTTACTTTGTGCCATGGTTAATTATACGCAAAAAATTCGCTTACAGAACGCTGTCTTCGATGTTGGTGATGTTAGCAGCTTCCCCGATAATGTAGAATTCTAGCCGATGGTTGACGCAGTTCCTGGTTGACGACGGCCGATGATGCAGATTCAGTTGACGATGGCCGATGGTGCAGGTTTATTTGACGACGGCTGATGATACAGGTCCCATAATTGATGAACGTGATCTCCGCGAAGACTGCGACGATCCGATAAGGATGTTGACTCTGGTGATCCGATGTTGCAGATTTCCTCGTGTGGATTGATATTATAGATCGACCAGTTGATGATTTCGTTTAGACTTTTACGAATGTTCCAGTTTTATTTGTCTTATTTTAAATTTACCTCTTTTTCGCTAACTTATCCGCACCGGGTGATTTAAATGTTCTTTAGTTACTTCGGCTGTTTGATCCCACCGCTGCCACCAATTTTAATTCTGATTTAGTTGTTACGTCCTAGGGACATGATTTTAGGATTTTGTCGGGTTAAACAGCCACCACTATGCGTGGATGAAATAACTATTGCTTTATTTAGGTATTATTAAGTTTAAGAGGTTGTCAATGTAGGTAAAGTTGAAAAATTGCGCTCGCTGGATAACTTAGTGTATGTACCCGGTGCGGTAAGTCAGGGAGACCTGACTTCGAAGAAGGTTAAATGTGAAGTGAAGAGAACGTTGTGCCAGAGTCTGCTTCGAGAATAGAGGAGTTTTTAGATAGAGGAGGGATAGATGAATTCTAACTGGTTGGCCTGATCGAAAATTGTGATTAGAGGGATGAGATTGGTTGCAGTTGGAATATAGTGGGGTCTTTGTGGCGTTCGCAGAGCTCTGCCTTTCCCACGGCCGGACCTTCCTAGCGAGTGCGTTCGATTCAGACCCCGACAGCAAAGCGTGGATTTACACGCTAGCCGCACGCAGTGCTGCCACGTAGTGGCACCACTGTGGTCTCACCGTGGCGTGATCGCGTGGCGTACACAAACTAAAAGCACCGTGGCTACACAGTGAACACACTGAGTGGTTCACAGCGTAAAAACACAGTAGTTACACTCAGTGCAGTCAAGGTGCCTTTTCGACGTGCACACTTCGTAAATTTACCGACCATGAATGTCGGTAACTTCATTGTCTTCACAAAATTTTTAACACGTTTGCTGCCGCCGGCTCCGATCGGAGCCAGTCGACACTTCGCGCCTGTGCCGCCGGCTCCGATCGGAGACACATTGACGTGCACATTACATTATTCAGTCTGTTACCGGCACTGAGCGCGATGCAATCAATCTAAAACCCCGATAGCAAAGTGGCACCACAATGACTGCACCCTGCTTTCACGCGGTGCATTCGAGTGCATGCACTGGGGTGTCCATCTGTCTGTGCACCGTGAAGCCACACTGCAGTCACGCAGTGTAAGTACGATGGTAAAAGTAGAATTTTGCAAAAAGGGGGCGATAAAGTAGGATTTCCCGCCTGCCTTATCCGCCTACTAGAGAGAGAGAGAGAGAGAGTGTCGGTTTTTTTTTTCTCAAACCCGACCCGGCCAGGGCCCCTATTCTCGAGCTCATGCGAGAAACTTTCGTATACGAATCTTTGAATCTCACCAATCTCGTTTCGGCTATTCCATTCGGTCCACTATTTCATTGGTTACAACTAAAGATTCGTATACGACAATTCTCGCACGACATTCGAGAATAGGCCCCCAGGACTCGAACCTGCGATCTTTAGAAGACTGGGAACGCTTCTCGCATTCTACCAATTGCGCCATCGACTCTTTGTGGTGGAAGTCGACTAAGTTATACATATAATATCGATACCTGAAAGCAACAGTACTGTGACTAGTGAGATAAAGCCGAAAGCCGATTTCGAGCTATGTCAAACGTAAACTAAATTTTAAATATTTTTGCCGAGATATCTCAGTGTTGCATTGTGTAAAGGCCGGTTTATATATATATATATATATATCTCATTAAATTTTTAAAAACAATTTGATACTTTCTTTTTCAAAACAGTAGCGATTATGATAATTAATTATTCATTATTTATGAAATAATTCAGTACAATTTGCACTGTTTGAAACATTATTATAATATCAATTTTGTCATTTTCTAATTTAAAAATTCTTCTATCGGGGTGTGAAATCAATTAATTGTAAATTTACAACCGCACACATCCGCAGATCAAAATTTGTAACTAGTCACAAATTGCTTTCTGGGAACAAACCTATTATTATATCAATTTTGTTATTTTCTAATTTAACACATTCGCTGCCACTTTTAGATTGATTGCATCGCGCTCAGTGCCGGTAACAGACTGAATAATTATATGTAATGTGCACGTCAATGTGTCTCCGATCGGAGCCGGCGGCACAGGCGCGAAGTGTCGACTGGCTCCGATCGGAGCCGGCGGCAGCAAACGACGTGTTAAAAATTTTGTGAAGACAATGAAGTTACCGACATTCATGGTCGGTAAATTTACGAAGTGTGCACGTCAAAAAGGCACCTTGACTGCACTGAGTGTAACTACTGTGTCTTTACGCTGTGAACCACTCAGTGTGTTCACTGTGTAGCCACGGTGCTTTTAGTTTGTGTACGCCACGCGATCACGCCACGGTGAGACCATAGTGGTGCCACTACGTGGCAGCACTGTGTGCGGCTAGCGTGTAAATCCACGCTTTGCTGTCGGGGAAGTGGCAGCGAATGTGTTAAATTAGAAAATAACAAAATTGATATAATAATAGGTTTGTTCCCAGAAAGCAATTTGTAACTAGTTACAAATTTTGATCTGCGGATGTGTGCGGTTGTAAATTTACAATTAATTGATTTCACACCCCGATAGAAGAATTTTTAAATTAGAAAATAACAAAATTGATATTATAATAATGTTTCAAACAGTGCAAATTGTACTGAATTATTTCATAAATAATGAATAATTAATTATCATAATCGCTACTGTTTTGAAAAAGAAAGTATCAAATTATTTTTAAAAATTTAATGAGATATATATATATATATATATATATATATATATATATATATATATATATATAAACTGGCCTTTACACAATGCAACACTGAGATATCTCGGCAAAAATATTTAAAATTTAGTTTACGTTTGACATAGCTCGAAATCGGCTTTCGGCTTTATCTCACTAGTCACAGTACTGTTGCTTTCAGGTATCGATATTATATGTATAACTTAGTCGACTTCCACCACAAAGAGTCGATGGCGCAATTGGTAGAATGCGAGAAGCGTTCCCAGTCTTCTAAAGATCGCAGGTTCGAGTCCTGGCCGGGTCGGGTTTGAGAAAAAAAAACCGACACTCTTTCTCTCTCTCTCTCTCTAGTAGGCGGATAAGGCAGGCGGGAAATCCTACTTTATCGCCCCCTTTTTGCAAAATTCTACTTTTACCATCGTACTTACACTGCGTGACTGCAGTGTGGCTTCACGGTGCACAGACAGATGGACACCCCAGTGCATGCACTTTGGCGAAAAGAGCGATCGCCATGTTATCGGCGGAGCGTTTCGTCCCGGAGTCGGCCTGTGGACTCGTCAGTAAGGCTAGGCCGACTCCTGCCTTAGACGCTCTGTGTGCTCTGTCCTCCGTGGTTGTCGAACAGCTTCGGTCTTATGTAGAAACGTACTCGTGTTCGACCACTAGTGAGAAAGGCAGCGCCATCTGGTGGCGGGCCGCCACAGTACTCCCCCCAGTGACGGCTGCTGGAGGCAGGCGTAACGATGTGGAAGATGGTGGTGTGCGTGGCGATGGCTGTGTGAGCGTGGTTCTATGTGACTGGGACATCGTGAGTTGGAAATTCCGCCGGTGTTCGTCGCAGCGTGTGAGAGATCGATCCTGTGTGTGTGTGTGTGTGATGATGCGGCTGCTGCCTGCGTGGGTCCAGCATGGCCGTGTGTGTGCGTGCGCTGGTCTGGGGCTGCTGCCTGCGTGGGTCTAGCATGGCCTTGTGTGTGAGCGCTGGTGCTGTGGCTGCTGCCTGCGTGGGTCTAGCGTGGCCGTGTGTGTGTGCGCTGGCATGGCTGGTGCTCTGGGGCGTCGTGGCCGTGTGTGTGTGGCTGGTGCTGTGAGCGTCGTGGCCGTGTGCGTGAGCGCTGGTGTGGCTGGTGCTGGCTGAGAGCATCGTGGCCGTGTGCGTGTGGTTGGCTCTGCTTCCGGATGAAGGTGTCCTATCATGGGAGTTCCTTGGTCCAGAAGGTATGCTGCAGGAATGATGATCTTCTCCGCTGCATCACGTCGGGGTCACCACTTTGGCGAAAAGAGCGATCGCCATGTTATCGACGGAGCGTTTCGTCCCGGAGTCGGCCTGTTGACTCGTCAGTAAGGCTAGGCCGACTCCTGCCTTAGACGCTCTGTGTGCTCTGTCCTCCGTGGTTATCGAACAGCTTCGGTCTTATGTAGAAACGTACTCGTGTTCGACCACTAGTGAGAAAGGCAGCGCCATCTGGTGGCGGGCCGCCACAGCACTCGAATGCACCGCGTGAAAGCAGGGTGCAGTCACTGTGGTGCCACTTTGCTATCGGGGGAGTAGTAGACTAAACATCCGTAGTTATTCACACTCGCTGTTTAGGCTGGACCGTGGTGAGAATGAAATGAATGAGCTGTTAACGCTAAACAATAGAGTCGCTGTTCCTGCCAGACTAAGCTGTATAGTGTGAAAAAATAGATTGGTGGGTAATAAGTTAGTTCGAATAGGTGCACCTGAGAAAATATTAAATTGAGTTGCTATTGGGACGTAACATCCCCACGACACCGCAACGATACCGCACACGCACCTCTGGCTTCTCAGTACTTTCCCGTCTATAGAGTGCATTGAATTGCTGCGGCAACGCAGCGGCACCGTAACGACGTGTGCACTGGGAGTGATATCACCAACCGCAATTCCGGCACCGCAGCGGTACCGCACGGTTAAAAGACGGACGTGTGCAGCGGGCCATAAGTAGTTGCTCCTCAGATAAACTTCAGTATTTCAGTAATTTATTAGGTGTGGGTTTGATAATTGTAGATGGATGTTTGTTTATGTTATCCAGTGCGGGAAATTTCTAATTCCTAATCAAGCTTTTAAGTCGTAGGCAAATGGTCGATTCAGACAAATAGCTTTGCCTAGGAAAATAGCTCTTGTGGCTTCGCTCGCTCCTCCGACTCTAATCTAACTTAACCCAGTCCAATGCATTAAAATATAAATAAATTAGATTTGGTAAGATTAGGTTAGGTTAGGTTAGGCTTGAATCGGCGGAGCGAGCGAAGCGAGCGGAGCTACAAAAGTTATTTGCAGGCAAATAGCTTTGCCTAGAAAAATATCTCTTGTGGCTTCGCTCGCTTCGCTCGCTCCGCCGACCCTAACCTAACCTAACCCAGTCTAACGCATTAAAATATTAATAAATTAGATTTGATAAGATTAGGTTAGATTAGGTTAGGGTTGAATCGGCGGAGCGAGCGGAGCCACAAAAGTTATTTGCCTGAAATGTGACCATTTGCCTAACCAACCACTCGCATGTTTTAGGAATAATTGGAAAAAATCTTGTATGCAACACGTTAGGAAATGCATTCTGTGTAACTCGTGTGATAGATATTGCAATAATCTCACTCGTTACGCAAAATGAGGCATTTCCTAACTGGTTATATAAATAACTAATCTATATGCTATATGCCTAAAGAACATTTAGGCAGATACTATTTGCCTAGTCAAACATAGTATCTGCCTAGTCATTTAGGAATGAATTATAAAGAAAAGCTATTTGCCCAGGGGGGCCTTTCTCGAGTCACTCGTATCTTTGCGTGCACGCAACTCAGCGAATAAACCAATCAGGATCAAGTATTCCGTTGTGGTGGGAGTCCTGATTGGTCTACTCGCTAAGATGCGTATACGTTTCTTTTGCGAGCGGTTCGAGAAAGGGGCCCTGTGACGTTCCGTCACGGTTTCATGGAACGACAGTTCTTTGGACAAGTCTACATGAAGCGACAACCATCATAGTTTCCGCTAAGGAACGCGGGGTGTTCAAAGGACTCTCAAATTCAAAGCTCGTGTATTACAAATTCTCGCTATTAGCATATTTCTTTGCGTATACTCTAGTAGAACAAAGGTCACTCGAGGGATAAGATGGGATATGATAAGGCCAAGCAGGGGGCTGGAATGTGCTCGCAGTCCCGTACCTTTCGCGGAAGGCTAATTGCCGGACGATTCCTAGTATGTCACGCGTCACCGAAATCATTCTGCTAATCACCGCCAGCTGTCGGCTACTTAATCCGCTTTACGGAGAAATAGCGACGAACTCCGATCCCTGCGTACGCTACGAGCAACCACCGCTTGGTCCCGTTAGGTGTGCGACTCAGGAGAGCGTCATCCCTCGCGTGCACACCACCTTGCAGCCATTTAGAGCGTACCGCATTGCCCACGCTATCCCCACTATCTAGCTGTTGTAAGAGATATAAACCGCAACCGAATACAAGAGAGCGGTAGTATAGTTTTGTTCTGTGTTCAGTGTAGTATACCGAGCAGTGCCTCTTCATTCATCAGTGTGTTTCTACAGTCAATAAAACTTTGAATCCTGTCGGCAACCTCTGCATTAACTTCTATCTTGTGTCCTTGAATTTTACCGGAATTCGCGCTACTCGCACGTTTGAATGTAACCCATTCACGCGGTAAAACGATCCTAGCGCCTCGCGTTTCAAAGCGACCAGGACTGGATTAGACCAGGTCGTAACAGTGGTGACAGTGCGGTGGGATACCGCGAGTTGCAGTGCATGCGAATTCGAAAAACGGACATTGATCGGACTAGTGCTCAAATTTATTGCAAACTTTAACTTCAAATCGACTGCGGAACATCCAACAATCCGAGAAAGACGTCCTCTTGGTGTGCCAATTCTCCTTCCTGGGTTTTCGCACGGTTTCCCCAGGAACGACGGGCGAATGCCGGAGAAGCGGTTTCAGCGGCCGTGCACGCTATCTCCCTGAAACCACAGGCAACCATAGGAGATAACATCACTAATACAAAGTACTCACCACAATAATCCAACGGCGAGAGGGATTTACAACTCCTGGACAACCCTACCGGACAACGAGGCGAGAGCTGGATATACCCAATCACGAGCAACGGCGGCTACCTTCATCACCTGGACAACGTTTGAGCACGGACCCCGACGCCGAACCACAGACGACTCCAGCAGACAAATCGCGAAATTGCCAATCCCTTGACGACGCTGCACGAGTGAGTCGTAAACTTATTTCTCGAGTGACCAAGTAGGGCTATATCGGCGTAAATAACCAAGAATTAGAATAAATTAGAGCGAGGTCTTGCATCGCGAAAATGAAACGAAATCGTTTTACGAGTTCGTGGGTCATTGAAGATGTGGGTACATTTCCCCCATCCCCCGAAATTGTGCAGGATCTAATGCCCGTGGTGTCGCACCCCGAGCCGTCGCGTAATATAAACTATCCGCTGGTCATAGCGCCGAATTTTGCTTCACCGGCAACTACACCCCCAATTCAAGTCGATCCGTCAGAGCAAGAATCCATTTCAAATACTTCGAGCCAGGAAGGAAATAGAACGCGTTATATCTCATTAAAAATAGCGTCGGAACTTATACCAAAGTTCGACGGGAAATCCCCACCGGTACGACAATTCGCGAATCGAAGCACTCGCGAAATAGACCTCGGGTAGCTAGCATAAACGAAATTAGACATTCGGCCGCGAACTCAAACGACACGTCTTCCGTGTTTCGCTACGACTGCGGGAAACCAGGACATTTTAAAAGAGACTGCAACGACAGAAAGTGACGGGAACGTGAACATTTCTCGCGATCGGAACCACTGCACTGCGATTATTGTAAACGGAAGGGACATATTGAATCTAGATGCCACGCGAAGCGGGACAGGGATTATCGTCGGGACAATTTCCACACTAATTTACGCGAGAAGACGGGAAACGAAAGCACCAGGGATTTAAACGCGAAGCTTGCTCCCCAGAACGACGCGTTGAGGAGCACGACAATAAAAGCGCGTCCAGAAGCTACCGAATTAATTACGATTTCAACTCAGAAAAGATAGAACAGCTCCCCATCATTATTATGGATCACGAATTCCTTAACTCGGGATTGGGATATTTTCTCATCGATACCGGCTCCCAATTAAACCTAATTAAAGAAAACGCCTTAACACCGGATATTGACGTAAACACGAATATAATCCACCATCTCAATGGAATCGGTTCCGGCACGGTGCGCACCTACGGCGAGATCCTTGTAACGATACGAAGCGTAGATATACGATTCCAAATCGTCGACAGCGGCTTCCCCATCCAGCAAACAGGTATCTTAGGCATGTCCTTTCTGACCCAGCAGGAAGCAATACTCGCCTTCCGTGCCAATCTTCCTAGTCAGTTGATCCTCGGTAATCAGGAGATTCAGTTTTGTAATCACCCATAGTTTGATCTTCCTCCGAGAACGAAAAAACTCGTCAAAATTCCTATAAAGAATAAAGAACTAAAGGAGGGATATGTTAGAAGGATTGACGCAGGACACGGTGTCTATTTGGGCGAAGTGTTAGTCACGCAAAGGAACGGCTACGCCCATACCTTTGCCATAAATTCAACTAGCAGTCGCATTAATCTTACCATTCCTCCTATTGAGTTAGAAGATTTCAAATCTCAACCTCCGCTAGCTCGATCCGCTCGACTGGGAAATCCCGGCATTGATTTGGAAAAATCTGCCGCAGAACGACTCTCGAAAATTGCAAACTTTCTCAACTTGGATGGTCTAAACGAAGTCGAAAGGACTAGCATCTTAGAATGTATCGCCAGCTTTCCTTTTCAATTTTATCTTCCTGGAGATAAATTAGGTTCGACCATGGTACTGAGACATAAAGTCGTTACGACGGATGAGATTCCAATCAACACAAAGCAATATCGATACCCGCAGACCCACAGACAAGAAATACAAAGTTTGTCAATTTGAGTAGACGCAACTGAAGTAAATGCAAAGTCGTACGTGTGCAAACACACACACACGATACGTGTCGAACGCCGAGTGTGCACGTCGCTCTCCTTCAAAGAGAGCTAGACGTTGCCCATACTCTTCGAACGAGCGCTGATTTTCGGCGTCCAGTATCACGAGAACGAGGCAACCTTCGTCGTCGTCGTCTGTGTCTTCGAACCAGGCACGAGATATCGACGAAAGGTGGGAGAGAGAGAGAGAGAAGTGTATGGTGGGGTGTCTGCTTGGATTCGGTCGCGTTTCGAACGTGCGCGGCCATGTTCTCGCACCTTCCTCCCGTCTGCTCTCCTCCCGCCGAGGTTCTTGAACGAATTTACGTCTCGTTAACCGGCAGATTGATGCTGCTGAATGCGCCAAACGAGAGTCATGTTTCGTAGATGCGCAGACAACAGTACCTCTGACGAAACTCCTTCCCTGACGAAATTAGATGAGACAATGTCGACGGACAAGACAGAATAATTACGCCACTTGCATCAGAACAGCGAGGGAATATCTGGCGTGTGTCGTCGCCGGGTACTCCGGAACACACGCCAGGGGGGGAGATGACGTTAGCCCTCCCCCAGTTCAGCTTTAAAGATCGTCGAGGGATTTTCTGGCGTGTGTCGTCGCCGGGTACTCCGGAACACACGCCAGGGGGGAGATGACGTTAGCCCTCCCCCAGTTCAGCTTTAAAGATCGTCGAGGGATTTTCTGGCGTGTGTCGGCGCCGGGTACTCCGGAACACACGCCAGGGGGGGAGATGACGTTAGCCCTCCCCCATGTCAGCTTTAAATCGTCACCGAGGGACTTCCTGACGTGTGCCGTCGCCGGGTACTCCGGAGCACACGTCAGCCAGCGAGACCATCGAGACCATCGAGAGACGACTGTTGACGATGATTCACCTGAGGACAAAAACTCTCACAGACTTGACAATGATAAAATTACAAGACGCAACCTTTTAATTTCTACAGCCACATGCCTTGTCCACAGCAAGGATTTTCTGGCCCTGAGAAACGATCACGTTGTACATTTCATCTCTATCGATTACGACCTGTCATCTCAAATAAGCAAAGATTTGATCGAAACACAATGGTTTACCTTTGACGATCTGCAGAAAACCCCCGGCAGCTTAGGCGACGCTACCACTCTTCCATCCAATAAGTATCACGTCTTCCATTTATTCGTCAAAAATTCGTTCAACGAATATCCCAGTTTAGAAAACGTCGAGTCATGTATAAAAAGATTGAAAAACTTAATGGATTTCCTCGGTATCTTCACCTGTAGCGTTTCAAGGAATCAAAACGGATTAGACCAAATCCCTTGGGCAAGTATAGAGAGAATCTTCCAAACAGTCTTCTTTAATAAAGGATACACAATTACCGTTTGCTCAAACGAATTGAAATTTCCATCTGAGAACGAACAGGCAGCTATTGTCAAAGAATACCATGAGTCGGTCGTAGGTGGTCATCAAGGCATCTCCAAGCTTTACAATCGAATTAGAGACGATTATTATTGGAAAGGAATGAAACAGGACATCACTAAGTTCGTTTGTACATGTAGTAGTTGCCAAAAGAATAAGCTTGCTAGGTTAAAAACTAGGCAGCCCCTCCGCATCACCGACACTCCGCAGCAAGCTTTCGATAAGGTACAAATGGACATTGTCGGTCCCCTGCCAGTTACCGAGAAAGGAAATCGATACTTGCTAACTCTTCAAGATAACCTAACAAAGTATTCGGATGCAATTCCCGTCCCAACCATCGATGCAGTCACAGTTTCTCTCGCACTTTCCGAACAATTTATTTCTCGATTCGGTTGTCCTAAGGCAATACATACCGATCAAGGAAGCAACTTTACGAGCAATGTTATGAAAAACTTTTGTCACATTTTTAAAATTCAGCAGATTAAATCAACTGCTTTTCACCCGCAATCCTTGGGATCTTTAGAAAGAGCTCATCATACATTCATCGAATATCTAAAACATTATTGCGCAAAAAGAGATTGGGATCAGTGGATTAGATTTGGTATGTTTTCATACAATACCTCCGTTCACGAATCTACCGGATTCACACCCCACGAACTAATTTTTGGAAGAAAGGCTCGGATCCCTTCAGAGTTCTCAGATCAACGGGTGCCGCGCACATTCATTCAGTATTTCGATGACCTCTTCACGATAATTACCACCACCCAGGCGACGGCAATAGAAAACCTCGAAAGGGCGAAAGCTAGGAGCAAAAAACTTTTCGATAGGCATTCCAATCCTCGTAGCTTTCAGGTAGACGACGATGTCTACCTACTTCAAGAACCTCGCCAATCGAAGTTTGATCCACATTGGAAAGGTCCGTTTAAAATAACCCGAATTTTCAATGACCTTAACGCGGAAATACAAATTAGCAAGAATAGCAAGAAGATAGTTCACACGAATAAATTGAAGCTCGCTTATATTCGACCAAAATCCCCTCTAGGAAATAATTGATAATTGTCGCATGCAAGCATCATCAGAGGAAAAAATAAAGTAGGATAAATAATAAGCCTGAGATGTATTTAATCTGATATTCTCCGCTGTAAAATAAACCTTGATAAATGTAAAATAATAACTAGTATAGAGCGAATGTGTATGTAGTATGCCGTAACATATTTCCCTTTATTTGATTGTTTATATTCTGCCTTAGAAATTTAGAGTATTTACATCGGAATTAATGAAATTATATTATAACCAATTGTTAATTTCCTATGATTTTACAGTATGTGTGTGCATCTCCCGAGTGAGATAATATAAATAACGGAAGCGTAATTTCAGACTTAAATTAATTATAATACTTGCTGAACATTCTTATACTCTGCACCGCATTCATATGTATATATTGCTTTTGGTTGTACGAATAGTATACTATCGCGAATTTTAATTAGACAGGTTGTTTAAAAGCTGTCACCATCGGTAACACCTTTTGTAAAAGGGGGAAGGTGTGACGTTCCGTCACGTTTCTAGTAAAACGACAATCCTTTGAACAAGTCCACATGAAACGATAACCTCCATATTTTCCATTGAAAGCTCTCACCATGGGTAACACCTTTTGTTAAGGGGGAAGGTGTGACGTTCCGTCACGGTTTCATGGAACGACAGTTCTTTGGACAAGTCTACATGAAGCGACAACCATCATAGTTTCCGCTAAGGAACGCGGGGTGTTCAAAGGACTCTCAAATTCAAAGCTCGTGTATTACAAATTCTCGCTATTAGCATATTTCTTTGCGTATACTCTAGTAGAACAAAGGTCACTCGAGGGATAAGATGGGATATGATAAGGCCAAGCAGGGGGCTGGAATGTGCTCGCAGTCCCGTACCTTTCGCGGAAGGCTAATTGCCGGACGATTCCTAGTATGTCACGCGTCACCGAAATCATTCTGCTAATCACCGCCAGCTGTCGGCTACTTAATCCGCTTTACGGAGAAATAGCGACGAACTCCGATCCCTGCGTACGCTACGAGCAACCACCGCTTGGTCCCGTTAGGTGTGCGACTCAGGAGAGCGTCATCCCTCGCGTGCACACCACCTTGCAGCCATTTAGAGCGTACCGCATTGCCCACGCTATCCCCACTATCTAGCTGTTGTAAGAGATATAAACCGCAACCGAATACAAGAGAGCGGTAGTATAGTTTTGTTCTGTGTTCAGTGTAGTATACCGAGCAGTGCCTCTTCATTCATCAGTGTGTTTCTACAGTCAATAAAACTTTGAATCCTGTCGGCAACCTCTGCATTAACTTCTATCTTGTGTCCTTGAATTTTACCGGAATTCGCGCTACTCGCACGTTTGAATGTAACCCATTCACGCGGTAAAACGATCCTAGCGCCTCGCGTTTCAAAGCGACCAGGACTGGATTAGACCAGGTCGTAACAGCCCCAGGCAGTTAGTATTTGCCTAGGCAGATACTATCTGCCTAAAGTTACTATTTGCCTGCGACATATATATATATATATATATATATATATATATATATATATATATATATACATATTTCTTCATTTACTTTATTTGATTTCAGAGATCAATATTTACAATTATTGATATAAGTTATTGAATACAAATGTAAAATCCTGTGCATTTCAGTACAGCATCCTTACATGTGGAAAAGAGTTTTCCGTCATTCTCTTTGTAGCCCATTGAATTAACTGACCGCTGCTCTAGAGAGAAGTAAATAGTTCACCGGTGTGATAAAGTTCAAACAACAGAGGAAATTCGGAGTAAATTATTTCCATACATTTACTGATTGCTGCAATTGTAATACATGATTAGGAAGATATAGGTGTATTATAATAACGTGACAAATTGGTTTTTTTTTAAATCGATTAATTTATTTAAAAACTCTTCCACCTCTAAAACATCGTTATTCATAAAGTACACATAAAAAATAAGAAATATAAAAGTAGATAAAATATTAAATGTATCCTCATAAAAACATTCTATTAATAATGAGGTTTTATTATATAATATTCGAAAGTGATTGTAACGAAAAAAAAAAAAAAACGAGAAGATGGCTTTTCAACAAACACATGAAAATGTAGGAAGACCTTGAGCGATTTTGAAAGAAGGTGTGCCAACTGCGGAGATAGCAGGAATCTTGAACTGCACTATCCGTACTGTACAATGTTGGATGAGACGGATTAACCAGAACGAGCCTCTGCAGGATGAGCGCTGTCATAATAAACCTTATAGGATTACAATGCCAGAAGAGGATGAAGCTAACGTAGATACAATGACAGATCAAAAAAATAGATCCCGGCGAATGTTAATATTGGGATTAGCCTGTGAATGGCACAACGCAGACTACAGGAGGCTGGTATCAACTGCAGGACGGCAGTGAAGAAGATTCTGCTTGTGAAAACGAACAGGGAGCAATGGATCGACCTCGCCATACGTCACTTGAACATGACCGTACGTGAGTACCTGGTAACCTGGTACGTGAGTTAGGATGATGATGTAATAAATAAAGAGAGAATAATTGCACATAAGCAATAAAATTTATTTATAACTTTAATTCATTACAACGGTTATGTTCACAGTTTCTTACGGAGTTTGAATGGATATTCAATTTTTACTTTAAACTATCGACACTTCGCTTAAGTAAAATTAATCTAAATTTCTTTGAGGTTAGTTGTCCACTACTTTACACCATTACTTTCTACGAAAATTTATTTTTATACACCGAACTCACTGGAGTAAAATTAATCTAATTGTCTTTGAGGTTAGTTGCCACTACTTTACACGATTACTTTCTACAAACATTTATTTTTATGCACCGAATTTACAAAACTTAACCTGATCCAACTCTGTCAGCGTCGTATTTTACGGGCGTTGCTTTACCCGGCGATTAGTCTCCCGCATCGGCCATCTAGTCTCCCGTATCGGTCATCTATACGCGACTCTACTAAACTTACTCTTGAAAATTCCCCAGCGACAGATGCCGTATCCCCGGGGTGTACCTACCATATGTCCGCGATCAAAGAGCCCATAGCAAAATTGTGAGTTTTGCATGAGCACCTCTGTGGGTCTCCTCGTCCAATATAGTCCAAGAGCCAGAGCCAAAAAAGGTCTCTGAATTTAATAAGCCCAGTTTTTTTATAGTTTATTACAGTGGTTGTGTAGACAAACATACTGCGGTCAGTCAAGCGAAAGCTGGGGCAGGTGTCTCAGGGACGCTATCAAAGTTGTCGTTCCTGCCGGGGTAATAATTTGAATTTAATAAGGTTGAAAATCGGTATACAACTTGTATATTGCATATAAATAAAGGTTACGAAGTCAGTCAGCTGAATGTGGGGGCGGAGCTGGTCAGTCAGCAAAAAAAGAAATGTAAATTTCGCGCGGTCGGCGTTGCAGGCGATTTCAAATCAGAGTATAGGAAAGAGTGCAGGTATACTCGTAGGTAAATATCACGGTCCCGAACCGTCTTTGGAAGGTAATTTTCGGACAATATGCGGGCACTGCGGGAGATGGCTGGTTACGAATTGTCCGTGATATTTACGATCTATGTACGCTCGGTGCGACGGAACAGACCCCGAGCTACTGTCTCTTACCTACGAGTATACCTGCGCTCTTTCCTGTACTCTGATTTGAAATCGCTTGCAACGCTGAGCGCGCGCGAAATTTACATTTCTTTTTGATGTGAAACATCTTATGCCGCGCTTCGGGGGTGAGACCGGCTGCTCGTGAAACGTCGCTGGAGTGGCTAAATACGCTAAGGCCAGGCGAACGTTGAACATTGCCTCTATATCTATATCTATTTTATATATAGATATAGAGGCAACTGTCACCCTGCGTCTCCTCACTGAACTGCGTCCCAACGTTCGCCGAGCCCTAGCTTAACCACTTACTACTACACGCTCACTGTATCGGTGTACGAAGCAGTTTTACCCTCATTAATGAAAGCATGAGGATTGATTGATCATTGGTTAGCACGTTTAAAAATAACATTTAAATACCGTTTGTATAGGAAAATTGTTAGATGTGAAACATCGAAATTCTTCTTTGTAGAAAGTATGCGATAGGAAGGATGGACCACGCATCCGTTGAAAGAATACGTGCGCCAGTGCGCATTTGTATTTATGACTGTGATACCATTAAACGGTACGAACCGTTGTGTCGAATTCCGTTTATCGCGAGACGGAACAGCGACTGATGGCAGAGTTAAGAGAGAGTAAACTAAATGCGCTTTTTGAATTAGACACAACGGTTTGTACCGTTTAATAGTATCATAATTATAAATACAAATGCGCACTGGCGAATGTGTTCTTTCGTTTTCAGCTAGATTTACTCAAGTGGACACAGCATTGAGAACAATCTAGCGAGAGTTAGTCTAGAATCTCGGTTGAGAAAAATAAATCTAGCTAGATTGTGCAGTGGATACACGATAAAAATTTACTGCCAGAGAAATTTCAGTCTATTTGACCGGCTAAATAGATAGTAACTCAGTCTAGCGAGAGTGATAGGCGCCGGGTCGCAAGCGAAGGGCCTCGACCGCGTGCTCAGATTTCAGGAGCCTCGCGGGAGGCAACAGAAACCCTCTGCTTTTATGCTCTCCTAGGACAAAGTGCAGACCCGCAATAAATTCGACTATTGCGGTGCCCGTGTACTTTTCGGGGATAGCACCAACCGAACGGCGCTGAATCTGCGTACTCTCCCGGTGCCAATTTTCATGCTCCAGCTCGGTGGTTTCGAAGAATTTCCTTCTCCCACCATGCATAGAAACAAGTATTGATCATTGTCAAATGAAGTGAATACAATTGAAAGAAAACCAAAAATAGAGATATAAATAATAGTATATACAAATAATACGTGTGTGTATAATAACATATAATATAAAACAGTTTTTATAGAAAAATTGGTAGATGTGAAACATCGAAATTCTTCTTTGTAGAAAGTATGCGATAGGAAGGATGGACCACGCGTCCGTCGAAAGAACACGTGCGCCAGTGCGCATTTGTATTTATGACTGTGATACTATTAAACAGTACTTACCGATGACAGAGTTAAGAGAGAGTAAACTAAATGCGCTTTTTGAATAAGACACAACGGTTCTCTCGTACCGTTTAATAGTACCACAGTCATAAATACAAATGCGCACTGGCGCACGTGTTCTTTCGACGGACGCGTGGTCCATCCTTCCTATCGCATACTTTCTACAAAGAAGAATTTCGATGTTTCACATCTAACAATTTTTCTATAAAAACTGTTTTATATTATATGTTATTATACACACACGTATTATTTGTATATACTATTATTTATATTTCTGCTTTGCGGCCTGGTAATTTTTGCTGACTGACCAGCTCCGCCCCCACATTCAGCTGACTGACTTCGTAACCTTTATTTATATGCAATATACCGTATGTCCGCGATCATTTGAACCATAGGAAAATTGCGAGTTTTGCATGAGCACCCCTTTGGGTCTCCTCGTCCAATAGAATCACCGGAGAAGCGTGAATGCGCATGCGTAGTCATCCGCGAGTGTGGCGTCGTCAACAAGTTCAGATCGGTTATCGAAATAATCGATCTGAACTTGCTGACGACGCTACACTCGCGGATGACTACGCATGCGCATTCACGCTTCTCCGGTGATTCTATTGGACGAGGAGACCCAAAGGAGTGCTCATGCAAAACTCGCAATTTTCCTATGGTTCAATTGATCGCGGACATACGGTACAAGTTGTATACCGATTTTCAACCTTATTAAATTCAAATTATTACCCCCCGGCAGGAACGACAACTTTGATAGCGTCCCTGAGACACCTGCCCCAGCTTTCGCTTGACTGACCGCAGTATGTTTGTCTACACAATCACTGTAATAAACTATAAAAAAACTGAGCTTATTAAATTCAGAGACCTTTTTTGGCTCTGGCTCTCCGTCTAATAGAATCACCGGAGAAGCGTGAATGCGCATGCGTAGTCATCCGCGAGTGCAGTTCGACTTCGATTTCGATTCTCGCATCTCGAATTCGAAGTCGAACTGCACTCGCGGATGACTACGCATGCGCATTCACGCTTCTCCGGTGATTCTATTGGACGAGGAGACCCACAGAGGTGCTCATGCAAAACTCGCAATTTTGCTATGGGCTCTTTGATCGCGGACATATGGTACACCCCCGTGCCGTGTAACCCAGTACGGCACTTTTTGCTCACCAGGCGGCGCTACCACCGATGCGCAAACGGCGTATAGGTACAGTTGCACATGTTGTTGACATAGGACGATATGGCACGTAGCGTTTTGTAGACTGTAGGCTGTACGCTATTGGTCAGAGATGCAAAGACGACGAACGATTGGCTCTGTCTATCGCCGGCAGACGTCAATAGTCACGAGAGAAGTTCCCTAGGGCATGAAAACCTAGCAGACGAGAAAGTATAGCGGGTGACGGGTACGTCGTTATCACCCTTCCTTCATTACTTCGATTTAATTGAATTTTTACTTTTTATTAACAAGCGCGTCTGAGGATCGAAATAAACGTGAGGGAAATCGTTTCGAGATTGGAAATATTTTATTAACTTTGAAAACCACGTTTTATTTCCAACAAATACAATTACTCCGACAAATTCCACTTTGTAAAGACGCGTACCCATCACCCGCCATACTTTCTCGTCTGCTAGGTGCCTACGCCCTAGGGAACTTCTCTCGCGACGATTGCCGTCTGCCGACGATAGCAGAGCCAATCGTTCGGCGTCCTTCCGTCTCCGACCAATGGGGAAGTTCACTGCCAAACTTCACCACTTGGCGGCACCACCACTGCCTAGGTTTTTCCGCGCGTATTTCAATCCGTTAAATACAACAATGAATTATTTATTAAAAAATTACATATATATCGATGATTCGAAATCTGTAGTCTAGCAGTTGGGGCATAAAAATAATGAAATTAGATATCTATAAATGTATTTTACGTAAATTGATCTAAATCGTTTGAGGTTTAAGGTAGTTGGACCGCTATAGCACTTTTTGAGCAATTTTTTTAAACTTGTCAGATTTTAGATTATAAAAAAACTGATAACTTTTCGTTATGAATGAAATCATTCTGACGTTTAGAAATAGAGATATTCGGTTTTTATTTCTACATTGAAATCAATGAGAGACAGGGCCGTACTACGCCCGCACGCGCGCGCGACTGCGGAGGCTCCAGACCGCCCTGTCTCATTGATTTCAATGAAGAAATAAAAACCGAATATCTCTATTTCTAAACGTCAGAATGATTTCATTCATAAGAAAAAGTTATGTTTTTTTATAATCTAAAATCTGACAAAAGTTTAAAAAAATTGTTCGAAAAGTGCTATAGCGGTCCAACAACCTTAAATCGTATTACATTACGTTATGCTGTATATGTATGCCATTGATGGAAAACACGTCGTCCTGTGGTTATTCCAAGGAATTATGGTATCTGCATTAATGTCTTTGTGTACTCTGAAGAATTTGGTGATCAAAACGTTGGATCCAAATTATTGCTATTATCATTTGAAGTTGAGGTCTTCGGCAAATTAAAATAGTTATTTGCATCGTACAAGCATAATCTGAAAAGAAAATATATCGCTCATGTGTGTGTGTGTGATCTAACTGATCATTTCTTTACCATACGTGTATGCGAACGATTTATTTACCTGTCGAGAAGATCTTTCTTCTTTCCTTGCAAGAAAGCTTCCCAACGATTTAATTCATCTTTTAACTGAGCTACTGTCCAATTAAAATATTTGTCACTCATTTTCTGTTCATAGGTCTGTTCGCGCTGCCTACACTCGCTACACTTTTCCAAAAAGTGTAGATTCTGATTGGTGCGTAAAAATACTGACCAATCAGAATCTACACTTTTCGGAAAAGTGTAGCGAGTGTAGGCAGCGCGAACAGACCTCATGTCTATCCGCGTAATGTACCAAGTACTGTAGTGCCCTCTGAGCTGAGCTTGACAAATACGGATCCCCATAGCGTACAACCTAGAGTCTACACCCGGGGACACGGTATCTGTCGCTGGTGACTTTTTTTAAACGTTTTTTTGTAAACGTACTAACCAATAATTAATAATCCTCATGCTTTCATTAACGAGAGTAGACGCCACCGTAGCTAATGAGCGCATGAGAATTAATTATTCATTGGTTAGTACGTTTAGAAATAACGTTTGAAGAAAGTCACCAGCGACAGATGCCGTGTCCCTGGATGCACATATCGCTACGTACCATATCGTCCTATGGCGACAACATAGCCTAAGACCCGGTATTATGGTTTCATGCCGATTATATATGTTCCATATGTCTGCGATCAATTAGCCCATACCAAAATTGCGAGTTTTGCATGAGCACCTCTGTGGGTCTCCTCGTCCAATAAAATTACCGGAGAAACGTGAATGCGCATGCGTAGTCATCCGCGAGATTTGGCGTGTCAGCAAGTTCAGATTGGTTATCGAAATAACTGATGACAGAGGTGCTCATGCAAAACTCGCAATTTTGCTATGGGCTAATTGATCGCGGACATATGGTTCAATTGCTCGTTTCATATGGTGACAGTAAATGTATCAAGCTGTCAAAATAGCTTAAAAAAAAGAAGGAAATGACATGACTCTACCGTATGTCCGTCTCTGTACTGGCCAGTTTGAAAGTTACCTTCGGATAAGCTTGGTCGGTACTAGAGTCATTTAATACGGTAGAAGTCGAGTCGGCAGTTAGAGTTGATGTCAATTCTGGAGATCGAAGCGTCTAATCTCGAAATTGTGAATTTGTGAATAATGGAAATTACGAAAATAATTATAATTACGGTATACCGTATGTCCCACTCTGTACTGGCCAGTTTGAAAGTTACCTTCGGATAGACTTGGTCGGTAATCGAGACATTTTATGCCGTAATTATAATTATTTTCGTAATTTCTATTATTCACAAATTCACAATTTCGAGGTTGGACGCTTCGATCTCCCAATTGACACCAACTCTAACTGCCGACTCGACTTCTACCGTATTAAATAACTCGAGTACCGACCAAGCCTATCCGAAGGTAACTTTTAAACTGGCCAGTACAGAGTGCCCCGATAGCCAAGCGTGACTTTCACCCAAGCGTCACGCGGTGGCAGCACGTCATGTTGGCATGTGGGGAAGGAGTTCCACACATATGAAAGATCCTGTGCGTACAGGATAGACAGATCTTTATTGTAAGATAAACCGAACAGATCTCTACATCACTAAACGCACGTATACTCGCTCGCGGTCGTTCTACGGAAGTCCTATGACTAACTCTCTCTAAGATGGCCTCTCGCCATGTGGTGGGGGACCTTAAGGCGGAACTGCAAGTTCAAGGCGCGTTCCCACATCACTCCCCTCCGAGAATAGGGATACTGCTGCGGCCATTTGCAAATTTGGAAGGCATTTGTACTAGTTCGTCTACTCTATCTGTCTTTGTTAGGTTAAGAGTTATTGCACTTTGCTGCTGGACCCTTGTAGGTGTGTAAAGGAGTCCGTTGTCTTTGGTTTAGGTCTGCTGCTGAAGTTGATGGAGTTTCAGCGGCGTTGATCCAGTCTGCCGTCGTTAGGTGTGCGGGTTTCAGTCTTTCTATGTTGACGTTCGTCGCGCGGCCGTTGACCTCGATGGTGAATAGTCGGTCGTTGATTCTTTCGAGTACTTTGTGTGGCCCCGAATACGGGTTATCGAAACCCTGCTTCGGTGCGTCTTGCCTTAGGAACACGTGGCTGCATCATTGTAAGTTTTTGTAGGCGAATGTTTTATTTCCGCAGTGATGGCTGCCTGGTGCTGGTTTTAGGCTACGCATGTGCGTTCGGAATTCCTCCAGGAAAATATTCGGATCGGATGGTGAGTCCTCGTGTGTGAAAAATTCTCCTGGAATCCTCAGCGTTGTCCCATACATGTATTCTGCCGTTGATCCCTTTAAGTCCTTCTTATAGGCCGTTCTTAGTCCCAACAGGACTGTGGGCAATATGTCGGTCCATAATTGAGTTTGGTGGCAGCGGACGGCTGTTTTTAATGTTCGGTGCCAGCGTTCTACCATCCCATTTGCTACAGGGTGGAATGCTGTGGTTCGTGTTCGTTCGCTCCCGACCAATCGTGTCGTGGCCGTGAATATTAGGGATTCAAACTGGGACCCTTGCTCTGTTGTGATGGTATTGGGAGCTCCATACCGGGCTACCCAGTGCGCGAAAAATGTTTTTACCACTGTGTCTGCCGTGATGTCGACTATTGGAATTGCCTCGGGCCACCGTGAGAATCTGTCAACCATCGTTAGGCAATAACGATATCCTCTAGATGCTGGCATCGGTCTAATAATATCCACGTGCACGTGGTCGAAACGTTGGTCTGGTTCCAGGAATGTGGCCGGTTGAACGTGAACATGACGACTGATTTTGACTCGCTGACATGGAATACACGCTCCTGCCCATCTCGTGATTTCTCGATTCATGCAAGACCAGACGTATCGTTGACAAATTAATTTGCAAGATGCTCTACCGCCTGGATGGGACAGGTTATGGAATGCTTCGAAGATTTGGCGACGAAAATCCTTCGGGACGTATGGTCGGATATCATTTTGAGAGACGTCGCAGTAGATTTCCTGTCGTACTGGTCCAAAGGTGAGTCTTTGTAACTTCAATGACGTTGTTTTGCTTTTTAGGAGATGTTGTAGCTCCTCGTCTGCCTGTTGTGCTGCTGCTAGTGCTGGCAAGTCGATTGTTTGAGCCAACCTGAATGGTTGAGGTGTATCTATTGCGGTGTTGGCGTCAATCCTCGACAGGGTGTCGGCGACGACGTTGTCACTCCCCTTGATGCTCGTGATTCTCGTTGAAAATTGGCTAATAAAGTTCAGTTGGCGTTGCTGCCTGGCCATTGCGTTGCCGGAAAGTTTCTGAAAGGCGTGGATTAGCGGTTTATGATCTGTACAGATTTCGAAGCCGTAACCTTCAATCCACTCTCTGAAAGCCTTGACGGCGCTGTAAATAGCAGTCAGCTCTCTGTCATACGCGCTATACTTGGATTCTGCGGTCGAGAATTTCTTCGAGAAGAAGCCTAATGGTTGCCAATCGTCATTGCTTGTTTGCTGTTCTAATACGGCTCCCATAGCCGTACCCGAAGCGTCGGTGGTTAAGCGTAACTTCGCATGTCGCGCCGGGTGTGCTAGTAGTGCAGCGTTGGCAATGTCTTTTTTGCATTTGTCGAATGTGGCCACTGATTCGGGGGACAATTTGACTGGTCTGCGGTCTTTCTTTTTGATACCGTCTATCAAAGCATGTAGGGGCGCCTGGGTTGCTGCTGTGTCTTGGATAAATCGCCGATAAAAGTTAATCATACCCAGGAATTGTCGTAGCTCCACGATGGTTGCTGGACGTTTGAAGTTGCTGATTGCTTCGACCCGTTGAGGTAGTGGCCGAGTACCTTCGAGTGTGACCAGGTTACCTAAGTATTCGACTGTTTTTGCTCCTAGAACGCATTTGCTTGGGTTGATGGTTAGTCCATACTGCCGCAGACGCTCAAACACAGCTTTCAGATGGTCCCGATGCTCTTCTTCCGTCTCGGAGGCTATCAGTAAGTTGTCTATGTATGCGAATACAAATTCGAGGCCTGATAATACTTGCCTTATGAACCCTTGAAATGTTTGTGCTGCATTGCAGAGCCCGAATGGCATTGCGACAAACTCAAATAACCCGAATGGTGTAATGACCGCTGTTTTCGGGATGTCGTCTTCCTTTACTGGAATTTGGTGATAAGCTCTGACCAGGTCGATGGTTGAAAAGATTTTTTTATTATGAAGAATGGTCGTAAAATCCAGGATGTGTACCACTGGGTACTTATCCGGGATCATCTGGGCATTTAGTCGGCGGTAGTCTCCGCATGGTCGCCAGTCTCCCGACTTCTTCTTGACCATGTGGAGTGGGCTCGCCCAGGGACTATTGGAGGGGCGACAGTATCCTTGTTCAACCATGTATTGGAATTCGTCCTTTGCTTGCTTTAGAAGCTCCGGAGACAGCCTACGTGCTCGTTCAAATACCGGTGGACCAGTCGTCTCTATGTGATGTGCAATGCCGTGTTTTGCCGAAGGCAGTTTCATGGATGTAGCCGTCAACTCGGGGAACTGTCGTAGAAGTTATGCACACGGGCCACTGTCGATAACGGAGAGGTCTGCCCTGGACGCTGGCTCGACTTCTCGTGTGCACGTCTCCTTGTCCTGGCCGGTAAGTTGCCGTTTCCCCATATCGACCGTTATGCGATGCCGGCATAACAGATCTGCCCCTATAATGCTATAGGGTACCGCTGCTACGACGAAAGTCCAATTGATGGGACGACTCAACCCCAAGTCGAGGGTGAGTGTCCGTTGACCGTACGTAGCAATCTTGGTGCCGTTTGCTGCGCGTAAAATCAGCTTACCTCTACGAGGCATGTCGGCTCGAGTTACAGGTATGACTGAGATCTCTGCCCCCGTGTCGATGAGGTACCTACTGCCGGAACGGCGATCGGTGATGAAAAGGCGGTGTGTTAAGCTGCTGTCGCCGGTGTCCGCCGGTTCCACGTGCGACAGAGTTAGTTTTCCGCCGGCGCTGCTTGACACTGACACAGCTGCCTACACTTACGTGCTTTGGCGCCAAATCGTTGATGGTAAAAACACGTGGTGCTCCCGTCAGATTCGGTAGTCTCGCTGCTCTGTCTCCGAATCGTACTCGCGCCGGAACGTCTTCGTGGCTCCGTGAGTTGCGGCTTAACCTCTTTCAGGATCTCTTTTAAGAGGTCGACGATGGCTTCGTCGGTTTTGTGTCTTGTTGTATTCGACGAGACGGCGTTGACAGATGCGGTATAGCTTGGTTGCTCCTCGTGGGTCTTCCAGACTTTATCGGCGATCCGATCCAAGTCCCGATTCGGCATTTCTCCCACCGTGGACAAAACAGCTTTCGTTTGTTGTGGTAGATGATCGAGCCACAGGCTGCAAAGTGATTCTTCGTTCAATCGCCCCCGATTCAGCGCTTCCATCTCGGACAATACGAACGACGGTTTTCTATCGCCGAGATGAAGGCCGGAGATTAGTTTTCGGAATCTATCTTCCTTAGAGGCGCCGTATCGTTCGCAAAGGGCGTCCTTGAGTGTGACGTATTTGTTCGTGGCTGGGGGATTCATGACGACATCTTCTATGACGTCAATGACGTCGAGTTCTAATTTTGATAGCGTTGCATGGTACTTGGAGGCGTCCGAGGTAATGCGGTGATGGTGAAATTGCAACTCAATTGCTGCGAACCATACCTCTAGCTTTTTCGCCCAGAAGGGCGGAAGGTGGAGTCGTTCATGTGCGCTAATCGTGAACTCTCGAGACGGTGTGCTGGCTTCGTCTGACGGTGCCCTCGAAGCAGAATGTCCTGGTGCTGCATCTTCCCTGGAGCCGTTGGAAGATCTGTGCGGTGGACGGTAGCTTGTGTAGGGCTGCCTATCGGCGTTCGCGGAGTTGCCATTTTTTGTGGAATCGCTATTTCGCGGATTTACACTGGGAGAGCACGTGGCGCGTACCGGACTTCCGTTCGTGCCGAAATGATGAGAAACGTTATCGAGGTTTGCGACTCAATCGTTTTGATCACCAATCAATTATGTGGGGAAAGGGTTCCACACATATGAAAGATCCTGTGCGTACAGGATAGAATTAAGAAAATAATTACCGTATGTATCATGCCAAATTAAACAAGCAGATATACCGACATTGCCGAAACTTTACCGACGGTCAAGAATTTTATAGTTAGAGTTGGCTTGAGAAGAGTGCGCTGTGTGTGCTGCGTGAGAGCGAAAAGTGTCAAACGTCTGATTTCCCGATAGCTGTTAATTCAAGAGATCGAAGTGTTTCGTCTATTATTCAATACTTCGATTTTCCGAATTGACAGCTATCGGGAAATCAGACGTTTGACACTTTTCGCTCTCGCGCAGCACACACAGCGCACTCTTCTGAAGCCAACTCTAACTATAAAATTCTTGACCGTCGGTAAAGTTTCGGCAATGTCGGTATATCTGCGTGTTTAATTTGGGATGATACATACGGTATAATTACGGTATACCGTATGTCCCACTCTGTACTGGCCAGTTTGAAAGTTACCTTCGGATAGGCTTGGTCGGTAATCGAGACATTTTATGCCGTAATTATAATTATTTTCGTAATTTCTATTATTCACAAATTCACAATTTCGAGGTTGGACGCTTCGATCTCCCAATTGACACCAACTCTAACTGCCGACTCGACTTCTACCGTATTAAATGACTCGAGTACCGACCAAGCCTATCCGAAGGTAACTTTTAAACTGGCCAGTACAGAGTGCCCCGATAGCCAAGCGTGACTTTCACCCAAGCGTCACGCGGTGGCAGCACGTCGTGTTGGCATGTGGGGAAGGAGTTCCACACATATGAAAGATCCTGTGCGTACAGGATAGACAGATCTTTATTGTAAGATAAACCGAACAGATCTCTACATCACTAAACGCACGTACACTCGCTCGCGGTCGTTCTACGGAAGTCCTATGACTAAGACCCGGTTGCACCAACGGAACTTGAAAGTTAAGCTTGGCTTATCGGCAGTCACAGCCAATCAAATGCTCGGATTTTGAAGTTAAGCGGAGCTTACCTTCTGAGTGTCGCTTAAATGTCGCTGGTGCAACCAGCCCTGACTCTCTAAAATGGCCTCTCGCCATGTGGTGGGGGACCTTAAGGCGGAACTGCAAGTTCAAGGCGCGTCCCCACAGGCACGGGAGAGCACGGATATACCGTATGTCCGCGATCATTTGAACCATAGGAAAATTGCGAGTTTTGCATGAGCACCCCTTTGGGTCTCCTTGTCCAATAGAATCACCGGAGAAGCGTGAATGCGCATGCGTAGTCATCCGCGAGTGTGGCGTCGTCAGCAAGTTCAGATCGGTTATCGAAATAATCGATCTGAACTTGCTGACGACACCACACTCGCGGATGACTACGCATGCACATTCACGCTTCTCCGGTGATTCTATTGGACGAGGAGACCCAAAGGGGTGCTCATGCAAAACTCGCAATTTTCCTATGGTTCAAATGATCGCGGACATACGGTATACCATATGTCCGCGATCAATTTTACCATAGGAAAATTGCGATTATTGCATGAGCACCGCTTGGGTCTCCTCGTCCAATAGAATCATCGGAAAAGCGTGAATGCGCATGCGTAGTCACCGCGAGTGTTGGCGTGACGTTTGCGAGTGCAGTTCGATTTCGATTTCGATTCTCGCGTCGAAGTCGAACTGCACTCGCGGATGACTACGCATGCGCAGTCACGCTTCTCCGGTGATTCTATTGGACGAGGAGACCCGCAGAGGTGCTCATGCAATAATCGCAATTTTCCTATGGTAAAATTGATCGCGGACATATGGTATATTATACTGTCGCGTCTGCATCCAGACTTGACCTAATATCCCCATAACTTTTGGAAGTTACTAGATTTTTGGCGGCGCATTCAAACTCTTTGTATTAACCTCTAATTATTGTCATTTTATTAAGCAAGTAAGGTATAGATGGATTGTAATAGAGAGAAAGAACGAGAACGTCGAAGACTGCGTGATAAGTTAAATAAGTCGCAGGCCACCGTGGTTTCTATTCGCGAGATTATAAACACCTTTATTGCGTGATGGACAGGGGATCTGAGTCGCGGGCCGCTGCGAGCTCCGTTTGTAAATATGGTATCCCCTTTCGCGGACCGATAGGTCGTAGTTAATTTAGCTAGCAAGAACAGTTCTCCTTTCTTTGAGTCACGTAGGCGTGCGCGCATAAGATTTGTCATCGATACGCGCTTCGGATTGCGGGAGTTCGTGCGCGGTAGACCCACGGTCGATGGGGGCATGTTTTCTTTCGAGTGCGTGGGATTGTGCGCGCCAGAATCAGGGTCGATGCGTACTTTCTTCGCACGTGGACGCGTGGAGCGTGGATTAGATCATTGTGCGTAGACGAAGAAAGTGGGAGTAGAGTCCTTGACTACGACTAGCGTCGAGTATCAGATTGGTTCCCCACATTAGCGCTGAGTATTTGATTGGTTCCCCACCTTAGCGCTGAGTATTTGATTGGTTCCCCGTTGTTACCGAGAGGCGGGGACTTTTGATTTAAAAGGATGCACTTTGCCGCTCGAGGTGCACTCAGATACCGATTTATAACGACCAATTATATTCCAACTATGTGTTAAAATATAATTCATTGGTGATCACCTAATTCTTGGATTAAGAGTGTTCATTTCTCCACCTGCAATAAAACTTTTCATCTCCCGATCCCGCTCTTTCCGAGCAGAGTGGTTCAGCACTCCACAGGCACGGACCTGCCCCCTACAAACGGACCAAGAAGACCAGCCCGGCACGCAACAATACACAGGATAGCCGATAGGGCGATTGGCGGCATACCAAGTTGACCGTCGCGCATGATCGCCATGTTAAGTTTTTGTAGACTCTGTGACGTCAGTGTTGAACGCTCAATTCTGTCGAATTGTTGTCATCATAGTGTTGATATTGTGACTAGTAAAGTGAATAAGTACAGAAAAACAATTCAGGTAACAATTACAGGTTGTTAAAAATGGGACGATGCTGTTTTTGCCACGCTCTGACAACTAAAAAAGTGGTATCACATTTCATAGGTAAGTACTGTCCACTTACAAAATATATTTTTATGGTTATGGCATATAATGGCAATTTAATTTATATTTATATTTATCAATTAGGTTTCTCAAGGATCCGAAAAAATACCAAGAATTGATAAAAAATATCCCACTAATTGACTGGAAACCCACTAGAACTGATGTACTGTGTTCAAAACATTTTAAAAAAGATTGCCTTGACAAAACTGGAAGCTATGTGCGATTAAATTTTGATGCAATCCCGACAGTGTTTAACGACCCTCAATCGCTTTGTGTGTATTGTAAACGAGGAAAATTTTATAAAAACGGGATTTTATTTTTTCGGTACGTAATAATATTATATATAATGAAAAACTTAATCATTTCCGCAATCGATAGAACACTCTATGTACTTTCATTTACATTCTAACTTTGAGTGACATTGCCACCAAGTTTATCTAATTTGTATGAAAAATTTTTTGTTCCCCTAGATTTCCTGTTGAGGAACCTGAAATGTTTCAACGTTGGTGCCACAATATGGGCAAAGAGAATTGAGAACCAAGAGAGGATAGCTATCTATGTTCACAACACTTTGAACCCTCATGTTTCAAAAAAAATCAGGGGAAATATTTCAAACTAAAAAAAGGGAGTGTACCAACGATGAATCCTTTGAAAATATTCAAGGTAAAATTTTTTCAGTATAAATATCAACAATGGTTTATCCACGCAAGGTTATAACCTTGATTGATTTTTTTGTTCAGATCCTAGACCCTTATCACCACAATCATCGAACAACGCTGTTTTGATACAAATACACAGTGATAATAAAATTGTGGATATTGATCAACATTCTACCAATCAAGTATCAGTGAATCCCAATGATGATTTATAAAAAACAAATGTATCAACTAATTGCTCCAATGATCAAGAGGAAATGTTGAATAATCTATTGACGCACAACACTGCTGTAATCGAAGAAAATGATTACCATTATTTGCACTGAAAACAATAAAATTTTACCACAGCAAGGAGTTGAAAAAATTGAGAGTAATTGTCACTGTGAGCATGTCCGAATGATATACAAAAAAATCGGTAACCATCCAATTTATTTTTCTATTTTTTTTTGCAAAAAATATAATAAAAGAAAAAATGTCATCGTGAAAATTGATTTTTTGAGGTTAAAATACGGTACCGGGGTTAGTATTTCTTTATATAGGGGTGATCAATTTAATTGGGAAACGAATGCAATTTATTTCCATTCATTCGAACACGTCTTTTTATATTTATTTATTTATTTTCATACGACAGAATAGATATACGCGACCCTCGTGCGCGCTCGACAATTGTCACACACACGCTCGCGCGTGTCGGTGAGTGAACATTCGCGCAGGCGCGGTCTAACTTTACTTAACATGGCCGCCCATCAATTTCGTACGCGCAGCTCTATGGTGAGAGCATAGGCATCGGCTATCCAGTGTATAATACATAATCCGTGCACGGGAGATCCACTATGCCGCCACTGCGTGATTGTCACTGAGTGACGTTAAGGCCATCACACGTGAAAAAACGTAAGCAGTAACAGTAAGGCAGTAAGTTTCCAACACATATTGTTAGATGGAGCAATCTAAGTGAAAGTGCAGCAACAGTAAGCAGTAACAGCAAGCAGTAGGGTTTCCGTCACGTTGGAATTTTACGGCTTACGTCTTACTCTCAACCAATAGAAGAGCAGCTGACACGCGATTGGTATATACACGGAATGCAAAGTTACAACTTGCAATAATTATCGATGCTGATAACCGCACTAATACTTTTTTCTATATTGTATTTCACTTAAATAATATACTCACGCATCTCAAGTGCAAGCGTAGTACATTACACTAAACATTTAGGTTATGATTTCAGATACGACTTTCGAACAACGCATGCGTATACCACGCTACTAAGGCCCGTATTCATAGTCGAACCTCAAGGGATGAGGGTCCCTTGAGGGACGCTTATGCATTTCATAGTCAATTTTTCCGCACTTGAGGGTCCCCGAAAGCGCCCTCAACTCAAGGGTAGCCTGTAGGTCCCTCGAGGGCTCGTTGATCACTATCAAGGAAACGAAGTGATCGTAAATTTTGTAAAGATGGAGGAGTTCGATGACTATTATGATAACGATTATGAAGAAATGGAATTGATTGTGCGGTTACCGAAGAGGTATTTTCGTGATTTTGAAAATCCTCTCGAATTTTATAGGGAAGGTGAATTTCGGCGCAGATTTCGCTTTAGTAAAGATTGTGTGGTTCACATTATATTACCATTAGTTGTTGAGAGGTTAGAAAAGGTTAATAATCGTGGGTTACTAATTTTGCCAGTATTGCAACTTTTGATTGCACTTCGTTTTTATGCAACAAACAGCTTTCAAGTAAATTTTTACTACTAACTCTTATACGTTATATATTATATCAAACTAAAAGTAATATACAGATATATAGAATTAAAAATTTGTCATAGTAGAGTAGTGTGTTTTTCTGCATATTTTCGTACAGAGACAGTATGAGAATGAGGTGTTGGAAACCTGGGAGTACGAGTGAGAATACACAGTAACGATACGAGAGTTGCACATAATTTTTTGGATACGTCGAGACACAGAGACTCTTATGCCGTTGCTGTGTGTTCTTAATCGCACTCACATGTTTTCGAAGTGCCTCATCCTTGTACTCTACCTCGTACGTACGTGTGTCCGCGCGCGTGTATGTGTAATGTTGACGAACGTATATGTTTAATGTATAATTAAAAGTAAATGCAACATTTAATACTCTTTATTTACAGATTGTACATGGCGACTTAGGATACTTAAGCCAATCTTCCATTTCGAGGATTATTAAGAGCATTTCGATATGTCTGGCGGAACAATTGGGTCAACATGTGTACTTTCCCAGAAATGACAAGCATCTTCGTGTAAATACTGCCTCATTTTATACAGTGGCACAATTTCCAAATGTCTCTGGGTGTATCGATTGTACACACACACACATCCGAATTATTAATCCCGGAGGGCAGAATGGAGAAATTTTTCGTAATAGAAAAGGGTGGTTTTCTTTAAATGTTCAGGTATGTTATCAAGTTTGAATCAAATATGATGTCAATAGGCTAATCTGCTTTCCAGTCAGAAGTGAATAGTACATCGACGCCAAACATGCGTTGAATCGATCATTCATTCTTAACCGGATAATAGTAGAGTACATACATGAAGAATATGATTACATAAATATATATAATCTTTATTTTAGGCTGTGGTTGGTCCTAAATCGGAAATTCTGAACATTGTTGTGAGACATCCAGGTTCTACACACGATAACGTAATTTTTGATCGAAGTGCACTTAGGGCACGTTTTCAATTAAATCAAATTCCCGGATTGGCGATAATGGATATGCCTGTAAGAATTATTTACTTACACCGATATTAAATCCAAATACAAATGCAGAAAGAAGGTATAACGAAGCTCATATAAGGACGCGAAACGTAATTGAAAGGTTATTTGGCAAGTGGAAACGTATATTTCCCTGTCTCCATAGTGGGTTAAGAACAAAATTAAGAACCTCAACAGCAATTATTTGTGCAACAGCTGTTTTGTACAATATTAGGATTCGTTATAATGAAGACTTTGAATTTGAAAATGATGACGATATAAATGACTGTGAAGTCCCAATAGATAATATTCAATTTAATGACGCTGCGGGGCTAGCATTTCGCAGAACTTTCATTGAAGCACACTTTCGTTAATTTGTATATGAAATCAATTGAATATTGATTTCATATACAAATTAACGAAATTGGGACAAATAGCTGTTGCGCAAATAATTGCTGTTGAGGTTCTTAATTTCAATATTCAATATTCAATTGCATATTATCAGGTAATAATTGAAGGGCTTATTGGAAAAACGTGACAAGCCACACTCTGTTCACAAATAAACAGTTTACTTTGTAGTAGTCCCCTGCATTTTTTGTTCATACTTTAAGATTATAGAGGTTAATATATGAGCTAGAATACATCTGTTAAAAACATTCAGGGGTTATATTAATCAAATGTGCATTTTACAGATTATTTTGAAACTTCAAAGCTCGTCTTCTCAATAAAATGATTTTGTGGTTTGTCACGTTTTTTCAATAAGCCCTTTAATTATATATTCAATAATTTTATTTAACATTAATTTAACTTGTATATACAGGGTGAGTCGGGAGGATCGAACCAAACTCCAGGAGCGTATTGTACATAAGATAATAATGTAAAAAAACTTATATCTCCTTATCCGATTTTCATTTTTACAGCACTAAATAGAAATTATTAATTACGCTGCAACTTGAAAACAAATGAAAATCGGAAAAGGACATAAGTTTTTTTTACATCATTATATAGTGTACAATACGCTCCTAGAGTTTGGTCCGATCCTCCCGACTCACCCTGTATAAACCACGATATATAATTATACTAAAAGCATTAATAGGATACAATAATGTGAAGCAATGCATTTATTTAATATATATTTATTAAACATCTCAATAAAAGAAAATAGTTAATAATTTTTATATTCTTATGCTATTTTTAATTCTTATACTATTAGAAATAGTGTATCTATTTGGTGTATGTACTTATAAAGAATCTCAATAAAAAAACATTAAACTATACTTTAAGAGGCCGACATACCTCCTCGAAACGCATGCAAAACTTGTCGCAGAAGGGCTACGCTCATTTCGTAACGGGAAACAATGTCCATACCAAACTTATCACACTTTCAGACCAAATATCATTAAAAGTCTCTATAAGAACTAAATTATATATTTTTGTATAACAACATCTGCATAGATTTTTTTACACAGAAATATATAATTTGGTTCTTATAGAGGACCTTCAATGATATTTGGTCTGAAAGTGTGATAAGTTTGGTATGGACATTATATCCCGTTACGAAATGAGCGTAGCCCTTCTGCGACAAGTTTTGTGCGAGGTATGTCGGCCTCTTAAGTTATTATAATACTTTTATTAGAAATAACGTTCTTCAGCCTTTAATTGAGCTTCAGCATGTTGAAGTCTTAATATTGCTAACTTAGCTTCAGCGTCTGCAGCAATCATTCGTTTTTCATGCAATTCCTTCTGTTGTGCGATAGAATCCTGTATTTTTTTAATCCGTAATGTTCTTTCCTCTAAATTCCAATCACGATTTGAGTATTTGGAAGATCTCGATGTCCCCATCTCTAATTTTCGTCTCTTTGGCGTTGGAAGTTCATTTCTTAAATCTATTTCTTCCTCACCACCAGACGAAATTTTGCCTTCGTCAGCTTCCTCAGGAAGTATGTTATTCTGCTTCTCAAAAATTGCATTACTGTCCCACGAACATGGTAATTGTACGTCGACATGTGGCGCTGCAGCGTCGACAAAATCAAGAACTGGATCATTTGTCACATTAGAAGAAGGTCCACCACCTGTTAATAATTTATTCTGCCTATCTGCGGTATTTTGCTTGCGTTTCCTACAATACATACATTATATTAATTCCATATTCTAGCTAAATGAACATCAACAACTGTTCTACATGTCAATAAATATTTCGTACTTACCTCTGTTTAATGTTTTCCCAGCATTTACGAAGCTGTTTAACGGTTCTTGTAGAAAGCCCTTGACTGCTAAACGCTGTTGTTATTTTATCCCAAATTATATATTTTTCTTTACTTGTTGTGGCGTCAGTCTTCTTATTTTCAATAATATCAGTGTGTTGTGATACTAACTGCACGAGCAACAGTTTTTCTCGTTCGCTGTATAATGTTTTACCCTCCATTATATTTTAGCACTGTTTTCTGGCGCTCTCTTGCTGGTATTTTAATCCTATGCAAACCTATGACTACCAAATTCTCTAGAAATCAGACCCTCGAGTAAGTATTTGTCTATGAAATGTACGGTTACCTGAGGGCGCCTCAGGCCCTCACTCGAGGATCCCTCCACCCTCAGCTTGAGGTTCGACTATGGGCGCGTTCGCTTTGGACGCTTACACGCTTTAAGCGCTTATAAGTATCGCTTATGCCGTTCACTTTGACGCTTTGAGCGCTCACAAAGGCAATGATGACGTCATTGTAACGTCATAACTTCTGCTCACAAACGCTTATTTCATCCAGGTAGGGCAGCAAAAGCGTGAGCGCTAATAAGCGCTTCATTTCCAAAAGGAACGCGTAGCATATCGTGAGAACATCAACCTAGGAATATATAACCTAAAAAATGGCGACGAGTAACATTTCCGTGTACTTAGAAAATACAGATACGAATAAAATATATACCGTATCCGTAACAGCAGATGAAGCAAAACGTATTGCGATCGGTAAGTTTAATTGTTGATGTTTTATTATAAAATGTCATATATACTAGGTAGCGATATTGGTGTTTGTTAGTGGGTGGTGTGCTACGGCCGCTATTCTATTTAAAAATTTGCACTATTTTTAAGAAGAATAAATTAAATGGCTTCTAATTTTGATTTAATAGATGAAATTATTCATTTGGCAATTTTGTTTGAACCACAAAAAATTTGAGTGACTATTCTCTTTCTTTTACATTGCACGGAATTACTTTTCTTCCTTTCCAGACCCTGTTTTTGCTAGACTAAAGTTGAATGAGGCAATGTGTTTGTGTCGTAAGTTTACCAACGTTTTAGGTTTCTTTGGATTATTGCTTGAGTGACACATTTCATGACTTGTGATAGAAATCTATTTTGTAAAGAAATTGTTTAATTTATATGATCATTATTATTTAGATGACAACAGTGATGTGACTGATAGAGAGGCTTCAGACAATGTTGCAGGAAACGATATACCTCGATCAGCAGAAGAAGCTGCCGAAGGTATTTTTTGTAATACTGTTTTAGATACTCGTAATATTTCTCTAGTGTTCTTTAACGATAAATTTATTTTTGCAGCATTCAAGTGGCCGCATGAAGCAATTCTTTTATTAATCGAGGAGTATCGTCTTCGTCAAAATGACTTTAATACGGGAAAGATTTCTCAAAAAAAAATATGGTCTTTGATAGCCCAGGAATTGTTGAAACATGGGCATAACGTTACAGGTCCACAGTGTTTATCAAAATTTTCCGGACTAAAACGAACATATAAAGCTGTGAAAGATCACAACAACAAATCCGGCAATTCAACAAGAGCATGGCCATATCTTAATGTAAAATATTCTTTGAAATTCTATTTACACTTTTTCGTTAACATGAAGTATTTAATTATATTTTTTTCGCCAGTTGATGGACGAACTTCTAGGTACGAAGCCATTCATGTCACCTGTAGCTACGGTATCATCGACTGGCAAGAGATCTAGAGGTCAATCGGAATGCAGCACATCGAGCATAGAGAATTTTTCAGAAACCGATGAAAATCCAAAACCTAGTAAGTTAGTAATTTAATGTGATCATTCAAGATAATTAATTTGATTTGTATTTCGTGTTTGTTTTAGAAAAAGCACGATCCGTACTCCCGGCTGAAGAATTGCTTGCAGAATTGCGACACACTTCAGAAAGGCGACACAGAGAAAACATGGAATTAAGACTAAGACTTCTCGATTCACTTGATAGGATGGTCAATGTTTTACAAAATAACAAATAATTTGATTGTTTATACTTACCGTAAAGTGGAGTTACTTTGTGACTGTTGGGGGTTACATTGTGACAGAGCATACAATTATAAACTCAAATTTTGCGCCCAAATTTGAGAGTTTATAATTTTATGCTCTGTTACAATATAACCCCTCCAGTCATAAAGTAACCACATTTTACGGTACTTTTTTATATTACGATACTTTTTTAATTACAATTATAATATAAATATATTTTTTCACACAGTTCGCATCATTAAATTATTACAAATAGTATCTCGTTTCAAATGACCTTCATTTCTATCCCTGCTTACATTTAATAGATGCGTGACATGATCACTTTCATTGAAATCCAATTCTATGGGAAATTCATCATTTTGCAACAAACAAATGTTGTGCAAAATACAACACGCAAGGATGAAATCTGGTATTAAATCAACACGTTCCATATCAAGAACGGTGAGCAAACTCCGAAATCTTGTTTTCAATAATCCAAATGCTCTTTCAATCACCATTCGAGCGGATGCGTGACAAAAATTGTAATTTTTTTCTCTGTCCGTCAAATGCCCATTGTCTCGATATGGTGTCATTAGATGATTGTGAATTGTATAAGCCGCATCACCAACTAAATGACAATCATTTAGAAATTTTCGTGGGTTTCCCATATACTCATAAACTTCGGATAAGCGGAAAACTCGTTGATCATGGACAGAACCAACGTGCCCAACAAAACAATGAGTAAATCGGCGCTCATGATCACAAACAGCCTATTAAAAAGTAATACGTATAAAATCATAACCAAGTACATATTAATATTTTTCATGCACTAAATAAAATAGACATAAGTTACTTGTAGTTGTATAGAGTGATGACCTTTCCTGTTAACATAACTTTCAGGGTTGACATGTGGTGCTCTTATATTTATATGGGTACCATCAATTGCCCCTATTGTTTTGGGAAAAGCACTGACAGCAGCGAATCCTTGAAAAACTGCTTGCACTCTCTCGTTTTCCGGCCAAGTGATAAAAACTGGAGCCAGGGTTACAATAGCTTTTGTAACTCTTCGTACAGCTTTCAGTGCAGTTGCTTTTCCGACATGAAATTTTTCACAAATAGATCTAAAAATAATCAAAAGATTAGGCATGATATAATATCTCAAGTTATTCAGCATAATTTATAGATTGAAAGCGATTGAAAGATGGTCTAACATACCTACCTATATGAATCAGGCGTACTCATTTTCCATATGGTAATCAAAAATTGCTTCTCAGGAGATATTGTTTTACGACCTGATTTTAACCTCACTAATGAAGGTGTTATAAGATGCAAAATGAAATTAAATGTTGATCGCCGCATCCTAAACAAAACATTTCATTATTCATAAAATAAAAAAAAGAATAAGAAAAAAGAATTCCATAAGAATAATCACATGAAAGAAACTTTTTTTTTATTAAATATATTGCAAGTATAATAATATCTTCATAATAAGAAAATTAAGTAAGTCCTCGAGCATTTATTTAAGGGTTTATATAGTATACGTAAAAACATAATACATACCTAAAATGCGATTTAAACTGTTCACTATTATAAGCTGGTATAACCTCCTCCACATAATTTCGCAATCGTGGTATCGGCTTTTTTATAAGACTTTGGGCAAGAAATATTACACAAGCTTCTAAATCTTCGATATAAGAGTTGTGATCTTCTTCGACATCATCAAAAAAATCCAATAACATTGATACTACAGACGGAATTATTCTCGTTAGCGCCATTTTGAACGCTCACAACATTCAAAACGAACGAGTTTTGTTGCTTTGATGTGAGCGCTTACAAACCTAAAGAAACGTCGAGAATTAGCGCTTATAAGCGTAAGCGCTCACAGCGCGTAAGCGTCCAAAGCGAACGCGCCCTATGAATACGGGCCTAAGAATGAGCACTCGGCTATACAGCTTACTGCCTTACTGTTACTGCTTACGTTTTTTCACGTGTGATGGCCTTTACTCATACGTTACTGGGATGCCACGGAGTGATTGTCACTGGGTGACGTTACTGTGACGTCACTGTGACTTAATCTTTGAAAAAATCCAAACTGTTTAGTAAAAATTATATTACCCCGATAGCCAAGCGTGACTTTTACCCAAAAGTCACGCGGTGGCGTCACTGAGTGACGTTACTCTGATGCCACAGTGAGGATCCGGAGTGCGAGTTTTTGCCAGAACGGAATACTTGATCCTGATTGGTCTATTCGCTGACGCCGTACGGAACTTTTATTCGCGTCGGACACCGCTGTATGGTGGCGTTTCTGTCTTCCTAAGATGGCCGTCGTTCCGGACCGAATGTCAAGATAACCATGTAACGTAAACAAAGTATTTGTAAATACCTAAAAGTAGTTTTAAGAGTGCAAGTGCAATAAACCCAATTCATAAGTGATGAATATCGATATCGAAGATATCTTGTCAGTTCTAGGAGAGTCAAAAATGCCGTTAGTGGAAGGAGAAGCGGTATTGAAAAAGCAGTTTGTATTTTCCTGCTGAATCAAAAAGAGAAACCAAAATACAGTGAAAATCGTCGCTTCTTGCGTACAATCGTCACATGTAACAAGTGCTCCTCACGAAGTTGAAGTGAACATCTTACTAGTAAACAACAATAAAGAAGTAACGTGCAAGTGCAGCTGGGCCAGAGGAAGACGCAAACATGTTTTTGCAACGCTTCTGTACATAAATCGGTAGGGCAAATAGTACCATGTGACGATTGTACGCAAGAAGCTACGATTTTTACTGCATTTTGGTTTCTCTTTTTGATTCCGCAGGAAAATACAAACCTGCTTTCAATACCGCTTCTGCTTCCACTAGCGGAATTTTTGACTCTCCTAGAATTGATAAGATATCTTCGATGCCGATATTCATCACTTATGAATTGGGTTTATTGCACTTGCAACTCTGGGGGGGCGTTTAGGTTATGTTTAGGTTTATTTACTTTGAAAAGCTGTGTCAAGGAATATGGAGCCTGCTCAAAAATCTTCAAAACGTAATTGTTGTGTTGTGAATTGCAACAATAATCCTAAAAGAAATCCGGAAGTGCATTTTTATAGGTTTCCAAATCGTCCATGGGAGGCCGAATGGAAAAAAAATGGATAAGAGCAGTGAGTCGGAATCAGTAAGTAACCCCCTTTTTACTAAAAAATATATAACTTATTCCGAAATTCAAGTGAAAGATGCGGTGGAAGTAAATGAATATACGAGTATTGTGTTGTTTTTATCACAAATCAGTAACAGTGATTTGTAGTTTTAATATAATCCATTTCACAAATCCACTTTAATTTTCATTATTTCATTATTAGAGTAGACGGAAAACCATGGCTGCCGACGATTAATTCAAGGATTTGTAGTGATCATTTCCGCGGGGGTGTCAAATCTAATAATCCTTTGGAGGAATCATTCAACGCGACGATTTTCTCTGAGATTTACAAAATGTTCGAACGTCTACGGATTCTAAAAGGGGGGAACGATTACGAGCTCGAAAAAGGAAATTGGAACTTTCACGAACCAACATAAATAAAGATTATGGTAGGTTTGCCTAGTAATTTTTATAATGAGAACATATCTATAATGCCTTTTTTCTCAGATGCTGATCCAGATGAACCAGTGAGTCATCCTGTTTCGAACTCAAAACCTGAATGTAAGGAAATTGCGATTCAAACCGATCCAGTCATCAATGAAGAGGAAATGAACCAAAATATCCCAGTTATTTTTCTTTGCTGGCAAGATTCTGCATTGCATGAAGCTTCCACACAAGCTTCTATCACTCTCAAGCCACCGTTAAAACCGAAAGTAATATTACCTACTCTTAAAAAAACTAGAACAATCAGTGTTGGTCCTGATAACGTTTCAAGATCGGGATTTGTCGGATACGAAGATATAAAGGATGTGACATGACTGTGAAGCAAGTGGACGGTGTAACACTCAGCTTTTTTCATATTCTATTGGAATTTATCAAAGTAAAGGAAAAGGGTCAACCAGCGTACTATACTCTTGACTCATCGAACAGATTATTATTATTCTTTATGAAAATGAAGTTAGGAATAAAAATAATATCCATGAGCACCAATCTTCTGTGCCATGAGTATCAAAATTATTTAGTCTCTAATTTATCATTTTTCAATAATAAATAATCACCTGAACAACTGTGGAGAATAGATATTCTCTTTCTTCCGAGTACTACTTGCTCCAGGAGTTTCTCTAATGACTGATCCTATGATACGTCTATCGTTGCCGAGGATTAATTCTTTCACGTCACTGACATGATAACTTTTTACTAATTTTGTGCCTTTAGAGATTGATTTGGGTCGAAAGGCAGATAAATCAATCTCTTGAAAACCGCTCTTAATTACCATGTTCATTTTACACGATTAAAACTTCAGCTGTCTCAGAAAATAAATTTAATTACACCAGTAAGATGTACTGTAATCTATAGGTATTACCTGAGACTTCCCCCCAGAGTTGCGCACAATGACCGCGAGGCAGCGCGTGCATCGCTTTTTTCGGGAACTTGCCAAGCGTATAACACGTTGACTGCCAGCCACCACCGCTGCCGGGTTAAAGTACATTATATGGCAGTCAACGTGTCTGAAGGTGAATAAACCGGCCCTAAATGTTATACTTACTGTTTATTGCAATTCTATGCTTATAAATAATTGCTATAAAATACACCGGATGAAAAACATTCATATTGTTGTTCACTAATTGATTTTGCCGAGGATTTCTATATTCTTATCGTATTTGGTACTGTATAAAAGTGCCGATTTTTCGCCAACTACTGCCACCAGGTGTCACTGTACGGGTGTTGCATGGTCCCAATATTATGACCGGAGTGGAGCAACACCGCGCTTGAAGAGTCGGTGGCTCAATTGGTAGAATGCGAAAGCATTCCCAGTTTCGAAGCATCTCGTATCCCGAAGATCGCAGGTTCAAATCCCGGTAGGGTGTGAAAAAAAAAGCGACACTACTAGGCGGGTGGCAGGCGGCGGCACTGCATGGGCACACAGTGAAAAACCTCGGTAAAGTCACTGCGTGCAAAATCCTACTTTATCCTTTTGCAAAATCCTACTTTATCCACTTTGTACACTGCGTGATGCCACAGTGGTATCCCAGTGGGCACGCACCAAGACATCACTGTGATGTTTCTTAAAGTCACCGCGTGGTCCCACAGTGCCACGACTGTAAAGCCACCTGGCTATCGGGGGAGACATACGGCAGTTATTTATGGAAATCCTTTCACGAACAAATTGTTCTGGGGAAAATATATATATTATCGAAACATTAATTATAAAATCATTTCAAAGTATCACGAGAATAAATCAAAAGTAACGTGGTTATAATTAATTGACTCGTATCGGTATAAAATGTGAGACTTTAATTTTGTGGTAATAAAAAGCTATTCTCCTATGATATTATATCCTATGATGAATAATATCCTATATGATATCCTATATGAATATGAATGATATCCTATATGAATAAATTCCAAAAAGGAGTGAAATCTTGTCACAAAAACAGATTCTCTGTTAAAAAAAAAGGCGGCATGTTCATTCAGTGCGAACAAAATTGATACGTAAAATACTCTCCGAAAAAGATTAAAAATCAATTAAGATCGCCATGTTCAAGATTTATATACAAAAAATAAAAGGCATCATTTTTGAATCGAAAATTATTGTACATCGTTATTAAAAAATTCGACGACAAATATGATACCACCAGTATATGTATAATGGAAAAAATATGAAAACTTAAACGCGGCAAGTTCTTTTTTATGAAAATTTTTTAATAAATTTTTTGTCGAATTTTTTAGTAACTTGATTTACAATAATTTTCCTTTCAAATGATGCCTTTTATTTTGTATATATAAATCTTGAACATGGCGATCTTAATTTACTTCAAATCTTTTTTGGAGAGTATTTTACGTATCAATTTTGTTGGCACTGAATGAACATGCCGCCTTTTTTTACATAGGTGATATACAGTAAGTTAAGTAAGAGCGTGTACAGCGTTATTTATAAAAAATGTATTTAGCAATGTCTCTTTTCACACATACGTTTGACATGTTCCAAGGCAATGCGCAATTATGGTAATAATGAGTCCAATTATCCACCAGCATCAATAATCGCTTGGCATCTCCGAGGCATACTATCCACCAAATTTTCGACGTATTCGCGAGGAAGTGCCTTCCAAATGCGTCGAATTTCTCAGAATACATACATCAAGCAGAAGCTTCGAGGAAAACGTGTCTTCACTGTGAAGCAGCTATCCCGAGAAATTCGACGCATTTGGAAGGCACTTCCCCGCGAATACGCCGAAAATTTGATGGATAGTATGCCTCAGAGATGCCAAGCGATTATTGATGCTGGTGGGTTAACATAATTGCGCATTGCCTTGGAACATGTCAAACGTATGTATGTGGAAAAAATATTGTTGAATAAATTTTTTACGAATAACGCCGTACACGCTCTTACTTAACTTACTGTACTTACCACAATTTTTACGTCATAAGTATTTGATACACTGGAATGAGCTACAACTTTACAGGTTTAACGATCTCTCCATTTTCGGTGTCGTCTGTCTATTACATTAAGTACATGACCTGATTCAAATAATTTTCGTCCTTTGACATCATTTTGACCTCGTGTAAGGTTGTTTTGGAGATTGGCCGAAAGCCATACTTAATAATTCTGATCATTTTTATCAATTCTCTAATAGCGTTACACTGTAAATTTACTCCCAAAAAGTATCTATTTCAGTCGTGCGGTCGCGCGCACATCGGCGACTACACTGCCATCTATAACTCGTGCACGGTCCCTATTCAACCTCTTTGTCTGCTCCCCAACCTCGTTTAGGCTGTGCTCTGTGTTCTGTTGCCAAGTTGGCGCTCTCAAATCAGTCGTCCCGGCCATTGAGCAAAATAAATTAACTTTCACTAATTATTTCTCGATAATCAAACGGTCAATTATTTTCGTTTTTTTGCTGTATTCATTGATACTTTTTCTACACTATATGTTTCATTTCATTGAAAAATGTCGAGCCGTTGATTTAAAAAAAAATTAAAATAGATGAAATCCTATCTAAACACATGTAAATTTAATTATTTTCAAAAATTTATAACTAAAGTTTAAGACGGTCAATCATCGTCGGGTTTCGCTCATTTTGTAGTTAATTTTTTGAACTACTTATCTACCATAAAAATTTTTTTTAAATATGTCGAAGTGACCAGTCACGGGTGAACAACCTTAAACTGCTCTGGTAAAGCAAACCTCCAACCTTGTCTTAATTGATTTCTGAGATCCTGTTTCACCCAGTAGTATATCGGATTATTCTCTACGTTCAAATTCTCGCTAGAATCCAGATAATGATCGTAAAGCTCCTCCGCTATGATCCTCCAATTTGGCTTTTTAGAATTGGGAGCAAATGGCACCCAGGCGGTATACCGATACTTCTCAGTTCTGATACTGTAACCCATTATGTCGATCTGGTTCAAAGTTGGCTCGTCACTGTTTGGATGCAGCGTGGGATTTACGCCCGGGCGTGGATATTGACTGAATGCAGCCTTTTTCCAGGTTTGAATTTGCTATGAGAATAATCAAGGCATTAGGAAACGTCTACGTCTACTTAGGTTGATTTGGAAGTTTCTACAACTCACTTCGCTTGCCGTAGCTGCTGAGATGAGAGGCAAGAGCGTCACGCCTTCGCTGCACGGATTCGGGATGTCCGTGGGTAGTTTACAGTTGATGTATCGATCTTCAACTTCTGGGCAAATAGGTATGGGAAATCCTGCTAATTCCGCAATTGTTGGAAACAGATCTACCAATTCCACTATAGAATCCACAATTACGTACTTTTGCCTTAACATCGGAGAAAGTCTTGTTGCACACAAAAAGGATAGTCAATATTTAGATGATTTGATTCGAATATTTCTACTTATTTATCTGAAAAAACTTTCCGCGAGGAGTCGTGAATAAAAACTAAATGTTGGATAGATATAACTTAAAAACATGAGGAATTATGCCAGATCTCCTAGAATATACACTGGAGCTATAATCGATTACTTGTTTGTCGAAATAACTGTGCGTCAATCTAGGCAATTCTGAAGTATCTTCGACTATTAGGCAGTTATTAGAGACATGAAACATTACACAATTAGGAGCAAGTAGATTAAATAGATGAATGGGTTCATTTATGTGTAAATTAAAGGAATCTTGGAATTAAGTTTGTACGGACGATTTCAAAACGGAAGACAATGAAATAAGCTTGAAAATTGCAATATTTTTACTTCTTGCGCTATATCTCCGAAATTATATAGAAATACGCCAAAGTCATAGAGTACTGTCTCTTTCTCTACTTTACAATGATGAAAACGTGACACCGCGGAACCTGCTACAATAAATAGTTTCGGAGATATAGATGATGTTCAAAGTTAGGCTAAAAATGAGGAACTATTTATTGTAGTAGGTTCCGCGGTGTCGCGTTTTCCTCGTTGTAGATTAGAGAAAGAGACGGTACTCTACGACTTCGGTGTACTTATTTCTGTACAGTTTCAGAGATATAGCGCAAGAAGTAAAAAAAATTGCACTTTTCAAGCTTATTTCATTTTCTTTCGCTTTGAAATCGTCTGTACAAACTTAATTCCAAGGTTCCTTTAATTTACACCTACATTAAACTAGTCTATAGGATGAAGAAAACGCAACCTCAGAACTCATTACGATTAACAAGACCGGAGATATATTAAGTCTCAGTGCGTTGAAAATCAGCGTTGTATGACGATTCACTGCGAGACGAGGGAAGCCACAGTACATTTATTAGCTTCCACTTTTTCGTTCTACGTTCTTCAAGGTTTCTTATATTTTTTACAGGTGGTGATCAATACCTGGGAAAAATTATTTAACGCGCGTTTATTTCTGGTAGTGGGATCCATTACTCCCATGGAAAATTATATAATTCAGAATACATACCCTGGCGGAAAAAAACTACGCGTATTTAAGCAGTTTTCTATTACCTTTAAAGAATATTTACCACTAACTACGATTTACTACAAGCAATGAAATTCTTAGCAAGATGTATTTTCTCGTAATACATTTTCTACAACGAATTAAAACTTTCAAGTTTTTTTTACATTTTAGGTGTAAAAAGCTGTAGTTCACGCGGAACAGATTTGTTCCATACCTACTGCGTATTTTCATAATTTATTGCGTAGTTGGCTGTATAGTTAAGCGTAGTAATACGCATAGATAGTGGTAAATATTTTTTCCGCCAGGGATATGTGAAATAATATAAGTTTAATTTAATATTTCACGTGTAAAGTATACGGAGGATGGGATACTTAGGGAACGTATGAGTGCGAGTGAGAACACACGGTGACGGCATAAGGGCCTCTGTCTTGAACTTCTCCAAAAAATTATGTGAAACAGAGAGGCTCTTGTGTCATCACCATGTGTTCTCACTCGCACTCACACGTTCCCTAAGTACACTATCCTCGTACTGTCTCCGTATGTTTATACGGACGGTTTAGTCTTGTTAATCGTAGCGAGCTCCGCGAGGTTGCGTTTTCTTTGTCATATAGTTTAGTTCAAATAATGTCCCATATGTTCAGAAGTACTGTCTCCGTATACGAGAACATCCGAGGCATCCGAAATGATTGATGAGGCAACATATGAAAGTATCGATTTTTGAGAGAGTCGTCATTTTTAGCTCAAATTTGAAACCTTTCTATTTCTAAAACTATTTATCGTAGCGAGTTTCATGGGGTTGCATTTATCTTCATCCAATAGTCTAGTTTAAATAATATCCTATACATTCTTCTCGTCCAAGGCACCAAAAAAGTTTAACGAGGCAACATATAAAAAGGATCGATTTTCGAGTGATTTTCCTCATTTTGAGCCCAACTTTGAATATCTATATCTCCGAAGCTATTTATCGTAACAAGTTCCGCGGGATCGCGTTTTCCTCGCTGTAAAGTAGAGAATAAGATAGTAATACGACTTCGACGTATTTCTGCAGTTTTTGATGTATAACGTAAAAGAAAAGATTTTATTTTTCGAGCTTATTTCACTATCTTCCGGTATGAAACCGTCCATGTAAACCGAGGTTCCTTTAATTTAAACCTAAATGAACCCATTCATCCATTTAATCTACTTGCTCCTAATTGTATAATGTTTAGATCGATTTTTCGTCTCTGGTGATTGGCCTGTAGCTCGAGTGTCAAATAGCAGATTTCTACAAACATAGTTAACCAATTTTACTACAGGACGTATACCGTATGTCCGCGGAGAAGCCCCATTTTTTGAATTTCCCTGACATTTGGCCGGAAGTGGTTGGGTCGGTGCTCTAGTCATGAAATAGTTAGAATTGGTTTCGGGAGAGTGCGCTGTGGTCTTACGAGTCGAGCGAAAAGTGTCAAACGTCTGATCTCCCGGTAGCTGTCAATTCGGGAGATCGAAGCATCTAACCTCGAAATCGCTAATTTGTAAATGATGATGAATAATGTGTAGAAGTGATAGGAAATAATCATTCGGGTTTCTTCGATGAGATTCCCCAAGTGTTTAAAAATCGGTGTCCGATTTTTGCCAATAACTGTTGCTTCAACTTCCAGTGACGTTAAGTATTACTGCAGAACGAGTAGGTTAGAAGATTTTCATGAAGACTCACGATTTTCTGACATGTCATCTCGTACAAGTGCAACCGAAGAGGATCTAGCTCGTGTCCTGTCCGTAACGAGATGACTCGATGGACATTGGAGAATGTCAGGCTTGTCACCGAGCGCCTATTACCCACGGTACATTAATTGCAATAGGCGCTTCTCGTTTCAACTAGGTATTCCAGCGTTAAAGAACTTTTACTTCTTTCAAGGTAATAACCTTTTATGAACTGTTTGTGGTAGGAGGCAGCGGTCGATAATAGCGACTCGTTGTAGACAAGTTCGTCTATTAAAACTAAAAGGCAATTCGGTGTGCCGAACTACTACTGCGATAATGTGCCCGAGCTCGCGGTCTATTCTGCGATTAATGTTAACGTAATCGTGATTATGCTCGGGTGATGGATGTTCCAAAAGAGGTAAACTTGACACTAAACATTGAACGCTGTAAGCTGACTTGCTAGTGTATGCTTTGCAACTGGAACATCATCGCAGGAATAATTTGTCTACGATTAGTCACAATCATTGATCGCTGCCCCCTAAGATCAACAATTCGTACAAGGTAAATACTTTGAAAGAAGTGAAAGTTATTTAAAGCAGGAATAGTTTAAACGAAAAGCGCATATTGCAATGAAAGTACCTTGGGTGAAAGGCGCTCCGTGATAAGTTCGACAATGTCTGATGTCCATCGAGTCATCTTTTTATGGACAGGACACGAGCTAGATCCGCTTCGGTTGCACCTGTACGAGATGACATGTCAGAAAATCGTGAGTCTTCGTGAAAATCTTCTAACCTACCCGTTTTGCAGTAATAATTAATATCACTGGAAGTTGAAGCAACAGTTATTGGCAAAAATCGGACACCGATTTTTACTTTACGGACCACTTCCGGCCAAATGTGAGAGAAATTCAAAAAATGGGGCTTCTCCGTGGACATACGATACCTACATACTAGAACTCCTGATTTAATGGGAAACATATTGAGAAACCGTTTGAGGATGGCGTACGTAGGGAACGTTTGAGTACGGATGAGAACACACAGTGACGGCATAAGAGCTTCTCTGTGGTACATAATTCCCTCAACAAGTTCGAGAAAGATAGAGAATTGTGTACAACAGAGGATCTTATGCCGTCACCGTGTGTTCTTACTCGTACTCACGTTCTCTAAGTATGTACCCCATCCTGGGAATGTCGTTGTACGAGGTGTTTTCGAGGAAGCTTTATATACACAGTCCGAACTTCGATTTGCAACATAGCAATTGTGCAAGTGCGAGAGAGAACATATGACGAGTACATAAGAACCTCTCTGTCGCACATTTCCCTACACTAGTCCAGTTAAAGTTTGTGCGGCGGAGAGGTTCTTATATACCCGCTACATGTTCTCTCTCGCAATAGCGCGATTGCTATATTGCAGATCCAACTCCGGATCCCCCGTAGGAGACACAAGAGTGCGAGAAAGAACACGTGGCGAGTGCATAAGAGCTTCTCCGTCGCACTCGTAAACCCTAGACTTGTACAGTTGGAGTTTGTGCGACAAAGAGGCTCTTATGCACGTGCCACATGCTCTCTCTCGCACTTGCGTATCTTCTACGTATATCAAGCTTCCTCGAAAACACGCCGTATACGTACAGAGAGTGCTAGAATTTTACCTGTTAGTCGAGGTCGCCTTCCTAGTGAGAAGGCATGAAGAATGTAAACCCAATTTTAATGAAGAATTTTCAACTTTCTCGTCGATTTCCTTGGAAACTCCCGCTCTATTTATCAAATGAGAAATGTTGTAATGTGTGCTTTTTCCACGGTGATCTTTATTCAACCGATTTTCTCGTGGAAACTTATTTTTTCTTAGAATTCGCGAATGTTGTTTTTCTCCACATTTCTTTCGTATTTTAGAACGATTCATTTTAAAACTAATATTGGCAGTTCTCAAATTCTCTGTACGAAGGCCATTGACGTAATGAAAACTTTGACTATGTGATTCTTCTCTCTTCTTAAGATTTTTTGGGTCGATAATTCTTCGAAATTTCCTTGGATAAATATTTCTCTTCGTATACTTTGAACGATGCCAGGTATCTCGATATTCCCTGATTCGACGATGATTGTTTCTTTGACAGACTAGTTTTGTCCAATTTTCATTCTTTGCATGCTCTATATCATTATTTACCAATTGTTTTAACCTTTCGAGGTTAATCTCATTATTTTTTATATAAGACGAACTTTTGAAAGCAGCCGTTTTGTTACCAAAATATTCTGAAGATATTTTTAATATAGAGATTTGTTTTTCAGCAATTTTTACCTGCCCTGTCCATTCATTTATAGCAGAAACTTTCCTTATATCATCATCATCATTAGGTTCAATTTTTAGCTTAGGAATTCTTATTCCCATCGCCTTAACATCGTTCGTTTTCGTAGCATCGTGATTTTGTCCTTGCACGAGTAATTTTAAATTCCCATCGTTTGCCCTTGCCTTAAGATACCGAGTTGTTTTAAAAACGTTGAGGAAGTGTCCTCCTGTATATGGTATTCTTTCTCGTTGAACGTTGATTCTTTCCGACCATTTCTTTGTACTTTTGTTAATCCATTTTCCCATTTTATCAAGGTTATTCCTAGCAGACAAATTCATTTCAATGGCTACTTTATCACCCTGGTGAAATATGTTACTCATCCTAAAAAGTTGATTTCTTGATTCTTTGTTATTAACACTCTTCAAGCTTTTTTTCTCACTGTTGTTGCCTGCTTCTAAAGTTCTCAATCTCTGCAGCCACTGAATTTCCCTGAAATTCATTTGAATAGTTATCAATGGTGCATTTTGCTTATTTCAACACATCTACGCACCACTTGCGACTTCTATGAGTGGATACCTCGATGTGTGTGTTAGAGTTGTATATTTATTTCCTGTACCTTCTACTGGTTTTATATTACTATGAAAATAGCTGTAACTGGCTTTTCCTTCATGCGGTTTATTAATTATCTCCTCTTTCACTCTTCGGAAATTCTCACTCTCTATTTTAGGAAAGAATGGAAGAGTCAATGTACTATCTGATAGCTAAGAAGTCGAGGTTTTTGTTGTGTATTTTCCTTCCTCAGTTCTAATGGGGTCCTGTTTTGTAGCACTTTTTAGGAGGAACATCAGTACTCTACGGGGTGAGGCGAGAGGAGGGAAAGAACAAAGCTTTCGACGCGTATTGCCAATATCAGATAATGAAATTTTAGTTCACTCAAAAATTATATATACGTTATTAATGTCACAAAATGTGGCTTATAATTGCACTATTATTGATTTAAAATCAATGTAATATTTATTTAAATTTCTTACTGTTAAATTTTACATTATTTATTCGAGTACGAAAGTGAGAAAAACGTGGCAACACCGCAGTTTTTGACCACGAGGTTGGTATGAGATTTGTCGGTAAAAACAGTCATATCCGACATAATTCTACGCGTGACAGCTGCGTACATATTTTGATAATCATAACCTCAAAGCTATATTATGTTTACGTGGGTTCTATCAGTAGCCAAGTATTGCTTTCAAAATGTATAATATTACGGCACAATGTTATCGTTGGAAAGGAAATTACTCACCATAATTCACAAATTCACGATTTCGAGATTGGATGCTTCGATCTCCCGAATTGACACCAACTCTAACTACCGACTCGACTTCTACCGGTATAAAGGTAAATGAGAGTACCGACCAAGCCCGGCCGATGGTAAATTTCAAGGTCCTTGCAATTGTGCGGTGCTGCGCGGGTCATGCTGTACCTATTAGTCTCGGGTTTGAATCGTAGCACACCGTCTGACCTCTCCTCTGACGTCACGCGCTATTGCCACGTTTTCCCCTATTCGTTCAAAAATTCCGTTTTCTCGAAACCTTTTACTAAATTACACAAAAACTACTAAGTGAAATTGGTTTAAACTGTGCAGGATAGAAGTTTATAACTACATGCAAAATAAAACGTTTTCTTTTTACCATTTCTTCCATTTTAAGAGCCAATATTATTACTATCAAATCATCGGCCCATAAGGTTCCATGTTAATCAGCGACTTTTCAAACATGAATAAAAAAAACGGTTAAGTGAATTTCTTTCAAATTTTTACAGTAGCGTTCTGATTAAGTGAAGATTATAAGAAAAAAAAATCTTAGTAATTGGTGCATTTTCATTTCACTGATGTTCCTCCTTAACGTTCTTATAAATACCATACAGTCCTTCGACTTTATAAATTGATGCATTTGGACCAAATGTTTGGTAAGTTGGTGTTTTTTTGATAGCTCGGATTAGTCGTTACCTTTATTTACATCAAATATTAACGATTCGGTCTCATCGGCAGATATTTCAAAACCCTTCAGTATATTTTCAAATTTCCTCACAAAAGCCTCGAATTTTCTCTGAGCACTTTTTCACTAAAATCAGATATGATTTTATAGTTTGGAATACTAAACTGCTCAGAGAAACTCGAGGCTCTTGTGTGAGGAAATTTGAAAATATACTGAAGAGTTTTGAGATATCTGCCGATGAAACCGAATCGTTAATATTTGATGTAAATAAAGGTGACAAGTGTTCCGAGCTATCAAAAAAAAACACCAATTTACCAAACATTTGGTCCAAATGCATCAAGTATAAATGTATAAAGAAGTCAAAGGACTGTATGGTATTTATAAGAACGTTAATGTAAAAAGTTCTACAAAACAGACCTGTTTTGTTCGTCATTGATATTGCTCTCCTTTATACTAGTTTTAGCAGCATCATTTGACAATTCGTAAAACCATATTCTGTGAGTACCTTCGTTTTCCTTCTTCATTAGCTCTCCAATCTGCTCGATTAGTGTTTCCGAATTGTTTGTTACAGGCTTGTTTTCTATTGACGGTTTATTGTTTAAAATGTAATCATTAATACGAATCTTTTTATTTATCATTGAAAATTCTTTCAGCTTGTTCTTTCCGGCTGAAAAATTGGAGCATGTTTTTTTCATGGTCCTCGACCTAGACATAGGATGAGAGGTAATATCTTCCACAGGGTCTGTTTGTGTGCAAATATAATCCGTATTATATGTTAAACCAGGAATGGAAATCAACAAAGGTACACGAAGTGCAACGTCAAAGTTACTGTACTTTGCCCATTCGGAATGCTCGCCTAATGACCAACCTGCACATTAAATATCAGGAAAGTTAATACTGTCAACACTTTTTAAACCGCAAAGCAAATCTGCAACGGTAAGGATCAGAGGCTTGTCGATTTGGCGTGGAACGCCCTATATATAATTATGTCAATTGATCATATTCGTACGTACCGTGATCTGATGTTAAAATAATTATGGTTTTCTGCCGTATCTTGGAAGTGCATAGCTGATTTATCAGTATTCCAATTAAATGATCGATATAAGTTACAGATGCGTAATATGATTGTATAATCAATCTGGCGAAAGGTACTTCAACAGAAAAAAATTTGATAAGTTTATGCATTAGTCTCGCAAAATATTAAGAGATACACTATTCAAAAATCAAACAGTATAACTATATATACCTGGTATCTGTGCCCATGGAAATTTGAGAAACAGAGCTTTGACATCATCACGCTTACGAAGATCTATCCAGGGATTATATGCTACGCTACTGATTTTATCTGGCCATGCATAAGGGTTTGGCATGACAAATTTGTTGAGCGGATGATACTCTGCGATAAAGAGATTGTACTGTGAATTAATATAAAAGATTATAACAAGAAACAAGAATATTAACAGAGTGCAAGATTTTTGTAGATAAAATGCTGAATAAAGAAAATTCAATCTGAGCCCCCCCCCCCCCCCCCCCCATCAACACACATACCTAAAAACATTCAAGAACTGAATACTATATACTTAAATACTCTTGCGGATACTTCAGTGGAATATGCGGCTTTGCAAATCCGACCGCTAAGAAGAAGGGAGCTTCATCAGTATGATGTTCATGAATGAATCTTCTTGCAGCATTCAATGTCTCTATATCCGGTAGGGTACCATTTGGCATCAAAACTACATTCACTGGACATACCTAAGGTATACAGATAGCTACAAAATGTGTGCATTTAAAACTCAACAAAGACAAACTACCTCGATGGCAATGTATCACAGATTATATCACAGATATGTATATGTACACATCATCTTACAAGATTCTTTGCAGGAAATGAATTGGGCATAGATTGGCAGACCGGAGCATCTTTATAGCGATTTGTGTAAGGATGAAATGGTTCTTTGGTCCATGAGTATGGATAGTCATCTGTCTTATTAGAGCTGATGCCTGTGTACATTAATTGTATATATATAATAAATTAGATGGCTTATTGAGAACTTACATCTGAAATCATGTTCTCAAATATTTACCAGGATGAAATATTTTTCCTACTGACATGGTCGTGTACCCGTGATTTTTTAAGTGCTCCGGTAATGTCGTAAAGTTTCCTACTGATGTTCGCCAATAGCTGTAAAAGTCGTACAATTGAAGGGTGTCCGGTCTACGGCCAGTCAAGAAGGAATTTCTACTAGGAGCGCATAAAGATTGCTGCAATGAGATATAATACTGTTAAACACAAGCATCATAAAGATATCTATGATGAGTTTTAGGACTGTTACTGAAATTTAGATTAGAACGGGACAAAATTAGTTGGAAAGACGAAGCTGGTAAATTAACAGATAAAAGAAACATTACACAATGTCATATAATATCGAACCTGTGCAAACGCTCCAGTAAATATAATGCTTTCTTGAGCCAAATCATCGAGATGTGGTGTATAGGCATTTTCATCATTGTAACAGCCCAAAGCCGGTCTCAAGTCATCCGCAACAATTAAAAGAATATTTGGTCCTCCAACAATACTCTCCACCAATAAATTTATTAAAAGTAATCGTAAAAACATTGTTAATATTGAAACACTTTCTAAAACAGTTCGCAGATTGTCATTGGTTTTTTTACAGTAAGGAAAGGTTCAACAGATGGTGTATTCCTCTGGAGGTAAAATTCCTAAACATTTTTTTTTTTCTAAGCGCATTTGACTACAATACCGGGGACGTGGAAGCAAATTTATCGACAACTTCGATGTTAATTAGGTTAGGAAATCTGTCAAAAGCGAAGCGGATGTACATACCGCATCTCGAAATCGAAGTCGAACTGCACTCGCGGATGACTACGCATGCGCATTCACGCTTCTCCGGTGATTCTATTGGACGAGGAGACCCACAAAGGTGCTCATGCAAAACTCGCAATTTTGCTATGGGCTCTTTGATCGCGGACATATGGTATTTCAAACCTAGTGAAAATGCTAAAAGTGAGTACGTTTTGCGATTGCGTAAAATTCATCATGGTGAAAATGAGAGATATTTCACGTGAGATCTCTCGGCAAGAAAATTAATGTCGAAACAGTGACATTGTACGAAAGACGCGCGAAATATTGTGCATGTGACTTTATTTACTTGAAGCGTTGATTATTATGGATATATTATTACTTATTATTGATGACGAAATTGATGTTCACGAATACGAAATTGAAGTACTTAGAACAACTCGGCGAAGACTAAACTGGCCCATACACAGTGAGGTAAAACTGAAGCGTGCTTGCACGCGAGCAAATGTGAAATGAAAATTTGGGCACACTGGAATGCCCATACACGGTGAGGGAAAACTGTCACATTTGCACGAAGAGCCAATGCGTGCGTGCAAATGCGACCGTTTGTGGCACAAAACTGATGGCTCTGTCAGGTCTAGGCATGGCGCGACGAGATCTGGCTGAGTTTGATTTTGCGTGTCGCGCCGCGCGCAACCTTACCAGTTTCTACAGTGAGTGTGGGGTTATGAATGTACCGTATGTCCGCGATCATTTGAACCATAGGAAAATTGCGAGTTTTGCATGAGCACCCCTTTGGGTCTCCTCGTCCAATAGAATCACCGGAGAAGCGTGAATGCGCATGCGTAGTCATCCGCGAGTGTGGCGTCGTCAGCAAGTTCAGATCGATTATTTCGATAACCGATCTGAACTTGCTGACGACGCCACACTCGCGGATGACTACGCATGCGCATTCACGCTTCTCCGGTGATTCTATTGGACAAGGAGACCCAAAGGGGTGCTCATGCAAAACTCGCAATTTTCCTATGGTTCAAATGATCGCGGACATACGGTAATTCAACAAAGTGATTTATATTTATTCGCCGTCGCCGCCGCTGCGCAAATTTCTTGACAGGATCGTCGCCGCGGCGACGGTAAATTTTCAGAACCACGCACAAAATACTGACTGGATCAAAACCTTTCCTTCTCCTTTTTTATTTTATAATTACATTAAATAGTTTTTTAATAAATGCGTGGACAAAACCTGTAGTGCCTTTAGCTACTATGTCGCCATCTATCGGAGTACGCGTTACGCGAGCACAGCGCCGCCTGCGCGATACGTGTCCGACGAGTCATCGTCGAGACTCTTCTCTCCCGACCGTTGAGCTATAATGCGGTCCCGGCATATTGTTCTAAGTTCTCTTGTTCATTTTGTAACTTCTGTTAATAAACTCTTTGTTAATCCAAATTAGTGCGTGCATTAATATCGTAAGAACATTACAGTGGCGACGAGGGTACAAATAAACACGTGCGATAAAGGATCGCCAAGATATTCATCGATTTCGTGAAACCGCGTGTCGTGAATAAAATTAACACGTGCGATAAAGGATCGCATAAATAATCGTCGAGAGTGAACGTGTCGGGAAAAGTGATCGGGGGCGATAAAAGATCGCAGAAAAAGGAATCCGTCAAGAGTGAACGTGTCGGTAAAATGATGGAAGACGTAAGGAGACGGCAAGAGGAGCTAAAGGAGCTCGAAAAAGGAAAAGCGGACTTGGTGGAGGAAATGAAGTAAATCACGGAGCAACGGAAACAATTGGCTCTGGAACAGCAACATTTTTTGGCACAAAAGGCGGAATGGAAAGTTAACCTAGAAAGCGGAGCATCGCAAAGCACAGTGCAACAAATCGTTACATCGAGGATTGGAGAATTAAAGGAATTAGGTTGGCTGGTGGTCGAGGAAGTAAACTTCGGCGCCACCGAGCTAAACACCCTTTTTGACCGCCTGATTTGAAATATCGATATCTTGCTTTGAAAACCTCGAAGTGCAATTTTTGACAAAAATGCCATTCATAACTTACTGTGTTAAAGTTTAAAATCTGAAAACAGTAAGCTATAAATGGCATTTTTTTCAAAAATTGCACTTGCGAAATTTTCAAAGTAAGGTATCGATGGTATCGATATATCAATATGGCAGCCTACTTCATAGTAGGCATTTGCAGGAGTAAAGAATGAAAATATAACCTTAATTTATGAATCTATATGTAGTGAAGTGAATTGAAATAAAAAATGTAATATAAAATGGTTTTTTCGTGTGCAGTACCGAGTTGTAAAAATAAATCAAGGTTCATGGTTCCTTCTGTAAAAAAATCGAAAGATATTCGTCAAAAGTGGCTCGATTTCTTAAAATATGCACCTCATCATAGAAAAAGATTATGCGAAGTTCATTTTACTCCTGATCAATTAATAACTTTTAGCGGTGATGCAGGTAAAAATGAAAATTATTTAGAGCGTGTTCACATAAATTGGCTGACAGTACTGTATTCCCATTCCGAAGTATGGGAATGCAGTACTGTCAGCCAATTTCTGAACATTTCTGATTTAATTAAATATGTATATTTATAGTACATATGGGGATTGTATTTGAATTTTATTTTGTAATTCATTTTTACAATTTTTTTTACCAGCCACATTAGTCACATTAGTGCAGCATTAATAATATATTATAACCATTTAAATTTGCCTGCGGGTGTTTGGCTCGGTGGCGCCATCTGCTTCAGTTTTGCCCAGCTAACCTCATTCGACATCCACGAAGACTGGACAATGTGGCGTGAAAGTTTGGAACAGTACTTTTTTGCCAACGATATCCCCGATACAAAAAGGGTATCGTTGTTAATCACATTGCTTGGTAGTGAGGGTTACGCTCTGCTCCGTAACCTATGCACACCGGTCGCACCGGCGTCGCAAACGTTTAACGATTTGATCACCACTATGTCGAATCATTTAAAACCCAAGCCTAGCATAATTACGGAGAGGTTTAAATTTAAACAATATATATGTCGCCAAGCTGAGGGCGAAAACACGCAAGAATTTATGAAAAATGTAAAGAAGCTCTCAACGTATTGTGAATTTGGTGAAAATCTGGGAAATCACTTAAGAGACCAGTTTGTATGGGGACTAACGAGAACTCTCCATTCAAAAGAAGCTACTGGGAGAAAATTACTTAACCTGCAACCGAGCAGCCGAGTTGGCTCATCTACTGGAAACAGCGGCTAAGGATGCTGCGGAGATTGGATCGACGCAGAGGAAGCAACAGGAATCCACTTCGATCAACTTCGTGGGATCTAAGAAGACGTCGCAGCGCAGTCGAAAGGCAAGCGGATCGACGACAGGAATATCCGTTGCTACTGTTGTGGCAAAAGAAACCATCGAGCAGCCGTATGTAAATATAAACAGTATTCGTGCAACGTTTGTAAGAAACGGGGACATCTCGCTAGCGTGTGTAGGTTAAATAAAAAAGGGAATAATCCGAGGCAAAATTATATTGGGAACTCGGAGGATTGTAATAATCAGTGCGATGATTATGCCGTAGATTTTGAAAATATGTTTCACCTAGAAGAGGGACAGATAGAGCTCGACAAAGGGTCGAACAGTGGAATATATAATATAGCGCCGATTAAAGTTATTGTACAGATACAGAGGGAATAGATACGGAATACGAAGTCGACACAGGGTCGGACGTAGCACTTATTTCAGAGAAACATTGGTCGAATCGTGTTGAATTGAAAAGGTTAAACCTCCAGGAAACGAGTCGTCGTTTCAAATCACATCCAGGACATACGATTGTACCGTTGGGTGTTATCAAGGTTGAGATTAAATTTGGAATTGTATCTACTGCATTAGACTTGTTCGTACTACCGGGTAATGGTCCAACACTTATCGGGCGAACTTGGATTCGTGCACTTTCAGTGCCCGTACCGGAATTACTAGAGGAAACTAGGGAATCGAACATTGATTGGCTAGATAATGCGGGTCATAGGGACATTAATGCTATTATCAACGAATTTAGTACAGTTTTTTCTAGCGAACACGGGAAATATTCGAAAAGAAAATTTCAAATTCATGTCAAGGAGAATGTTAATCCAATTTTTTGTAAACCTAGACCTATACCTTACGCTCTGCGAAGCAAAGTGGAAGCCGAGATTGATCGTTTAGTCGAAATCGGGGTTTTGGAACCTGTTGAAAGTAGTGATTGGGCAACACCAATTGTGCCAGTTTTCAAAAGCAATGGTCAAATCCGTATATGTGGAGATTATAAAGTAACGGTAAACCCACATATCAAAGTAGATCAGTATCCGATACCGCGTGTTCAAGACCTATTAGCCACTCTAAATGGAGGCACAGTTTTTACGAAAATCGATCTTTCTCATGCTTACTTGCAAGTTGAACTGGAAGAAGAGTCGAAATCATTAGTGACTATTTCCACACACAAGGGGCTATTTGCCTATAGGGTAAAGCGAGCAGAGATGGCACACGTTTTACAAAATTTAAAATATTTTCTTATTAACGAAAAATTAAAAAATACCAAGTAATACAGAAAACTAACAATAACTTTAGCGTACTTTTGGTATAGTTGAAAAACACAAAACACTTATCATAATGACACCAAAAAGAAAAAAGTAAAATACTAAATTGGTCCATCTGTCCTACTTAGGGCCGGTTTTACCAACACGGTATAAACGCCGTATAGCGCTATACTGAGAATAACCTGTACGCAAGCGTTTTACCACGATGGTATAAGTCTGGAATAGGATAAACTTTGGAATAAATGCAGGGATAGCTTATCCGGCAGTTTCAGCGCTGGATAAGCTAGCTATCCTCGGGATAACCTAACTTTTTGTTTGCGTCTTTATTATTCCGTGACAGAATCACAACCGTGACAGAATCATAATAATTGTTATTAGTTGTGAAATAGAGTTGATTGATGTGGCAGTTGTCAAATCATCATCTGATGATGAAATTGACGTCTTACAAAGAATGAGAAATCCTAGGAAAATACGTGCCCGCGGTAAGTAAATAAAGGATACCTATATACCTACTAATTTATAACCAACATCTAATACAAAACTATTCCAGAGTTGACTATTTCGAAGAATACAATGGTTGTAGAATTCTTCACTTGATTTCGTTTGGAAAAACAAACCTGTCAGAGATTATTGGGACAAATACGACATCGCATTGCTTCGAGGTCGCCAAGAAATGCAGCAATTCAGCCAGCAACAAAATTATTGCCGACTTTAAGATTTCTTGCTTCGGGATCAATGCTAATTACTATAGGTAATCGTTTTTATCATAATGTTAAAACTTTTAATGAGTCATTATTATATGCTGCCACCTCTGCAACCTCCAACGACTCCTAACATCGCGAGGAGAGCTAGTTTACAGGGCTACAAGTTCATCGATCGGCATAAACCGCCACTGATCTCCCAGAAATCAATGGGCGACATACTGAAAAACATCAACAAAGTCAAAATGAAACTCGTTACAAGGTACGATTAAACAATTTTATCGCGGTAAACTTTTAATTCGCCAGGAACAAAGAGGAGTTTCGCATTGTCAGAATGTCGTGGCTGCGAAGGATTGATTTTGTTCACAGTGGGCTTTTAAACGTGTTTTTCAGATCGCCGGGTGGGAGACCTTTGCGAGCCAAACGAGAAAATAGCTCTTGCAACGACCTCCAAGAGATCTTACAGAAACGATATATCGCAATGCAATCGCCGGACAGTAGAAATTCCACCGCAACGTTGACGTTCGATAATTCGTTCTAGATTAAGAACTCGATGAGATACTCAAGTTTTCTGGGTCGCAGCAATCGCGTCGGACGGTGCTCCGAGGAACGGCTATTGTAGCCTTCCTTTCCACGCGTGAGATTGGATCATGATTATAATTTTATCTGAGTCAGAGCTTTGGAGAATCAAAATTAATAGATCTCTCTTCTTTTTTTATAAATGAGTCTTTCTCTGCGAGGTAATTTCGCACGACACATTTTAGATTATAGTTCTTTTTTAATAGGAGGATAGAAGCTCATAGAAACGTCGGGAAAATTTTGTTTTCTCTCTTCGCTCTTTTACTCAGAAAATGCAAGTTTAAATTTAAAATTGACGCACGCGGGTCTCTAATCGCGAGAATCTCAACGGTATCCAATAATATCAACCAAAGAAGTCATCTACCATTGCATTGTCTTCTATAAGTAACATTTAAATTTATCTAGGTTGACATTATACCTTTCTTCAATTCGCGTGATTGCAGAGTTTTCAGGAGCAGAAGTGATACATCCGTCGTACGATGTAGAATATGAAAAAATTTTAGATTTGCATTGATACACTTTTGTAAGATACCTCGGCATTAGACATCAAGTCGTACAACGCTCTTTGTATACTTTTTAGATAGGGTCGCGCATACTTAAAAAAACGATAACATTGTACCGCTCTATGTAATCTCAGAGTAATGTCACTGTGTGATAAATCTTAAGTTGTAGCGATTTAAAAGTTTATAGATTTTAGAATATATTTTGTCCGATACGAGATTTGGATCAAATGGTGCAATTTTACGTTGTAATTACTATTATTGTGTGACGACCCTTATAGTTTTTTGAGACTGAACACATTCTTGTTGGTGAGATATCGAATGTTTGGACGTGTTTTGTACCTGATGCTTTTATCGACGACTCGAAAATAAAAGTTATTGTTACGAAAATATAAATATATTGTTATAGATATCTTTTATTTACCGGGCACGTATTTTCTTTAGATTTCTGATTCTTGGTAATACGTCAATGTCATCATCAGATGATGATTAAAAAACTGGTACATCAATCAACTATTTCAAAATTAAAAACAATTTACCACAACGATCAGGTTATGATTATGTCATGAAAGAATAAAGACGTCAAAAACAAAAAGTTAGGTTATACTGAGAATAACAACTCCGAATTTCATTTATCGCGCCGGAACAGCTGTCAAAACGACCAAATGTCATGCGCAGTACGTATTTCTTACTACCAACCTAAAAATAATTTTAGATGGCCAACGCTTATACCTGGAATAGTTATCCCAGGCAAACTTGGAGCTGGTAAAACGCCTGCGCTTTATACCAGGTATAAAGAAGAGTATAAATTTATCCTCGGTATACTTATTCTAGGTATAACTTGGCTTTGGTAAAACTGGCCCTTAGTGTAGGAGAGTTGGACCATTAGGGGTAGGATAGATGGACTATTAACTTTTAACGCTTTTTCCTGATTGCTTTAATGCCGTACGTTTGACAAATGTTTTCATAAGATGTGCAGTCATCGTGCAGCCATTTCAAACACAAATCGCACTTAAGCCAGTCATCCTTTTTCTTGGTTTGCCGATAATCTTCGTTGCACCCGACGCATTCATTTTCCATATCGCTAAAACGTTAAAATGTTATTGCCAGGTATAAATAATCCGCAGACCATGTAGTCCTTGGAGGTGTGTTCAGTTTTTGCTTGCACTTGTTGGGCATTTTTCTGAAATCATACCTAAAGCCTTAGTCCATCTCTCCTCGCAAATGCTGGTCCATCTCTCCTAAAAGCTTAGGAGAGATGGACCGGACAATATTTACTAAACGAAACTATATACACGCCTGTTTTAAGGTTAGGTGTCCACCAGAAAACCCGTCTTACCAGTACTTTGCACTACATTAGGCTAAAATTTACCTTAACCCATTACTGGCCAAAGATGCGTACACGCACCCTTTTAGTAAGAATTTTTCTTTTATATAAACATTCAAATTTTTAATTAGTTTTGTCAGAGAGTTGCTTCTAAACTGTCTAGAGATCTTATCTATATTTTTATCTCATGCAAAATAAACATTTTTCTCTTTCTTTTTTGAAAAGAAAAATGCGACTTTTCACGTTATTGTGCATATCTTCATATAAATAGTTATTCTAGTTAGTAAGTAATATTTTTTAAACATTTTTTTTTATAATATATAAGTAAAATAGAACTATTTTGACATCTACATATCCTTTTATCTGTATTTTTGAAACAAAAGTTGATAATGTCAATTATTATGAATGGATGCGTATACGCACCTTTGGCCGATAACGATAGCACCGCATCCGCCAGGGCCCCCTTTCTCGAATCACTCGCAAGAGAAATGTATACGCATCTTAGCGAATAGACCAATCCGTAACTCCACCGCAACGGAATACTTTATCCTGATTGGTCTATTCGCTAAGATAAGTATACGTAACTTTGCGAGTGACTCGAGAAAGGGACCCCTGATTATTTGCTGCAGCGCGTGGCATTGGGCGAATTGCGCGTGTTCGTTCAGGTTTAGACGTGTTCTGCATCTCGGTATAAAACTCTTGGCTAATGGCTAGTCGATTTATACCTCAGTTGGTTTCTAGCTGTCTCTGAAAATCTTCTTGCAGAGTTATTTAGAAAGTGCTTATTACGTAAAATATATATTCATTTTACCAGTTTTTGTGTTTTGTGTTTTGTATTCTATTCACGGATACTGAAAATGAGGTAAGATATATTTCTTTATATGTAAAGGTGCGAATTTCGAAACATACCTGGCATTTCCAACTTTAAAAAATTGTTATCGTTATAGATTCGTAACGTTGTGTTTTTGTAGCAGTAAGCTGTCAAAATGGGAAGCAAAAAGGCCACTAACCACCAAAGAATTACTCGCTGCTTTGGAGGAAGATCTAGATTGTGAAAATAATGAATCGATTGATGTTGTTTATGTGCCGCCAGAACCAGACGAAATGACCGATGAGGAAAATATTGATGAAAACATAATTGGGGAAGAAAATTTAGACACGGATATTGCGGGAACTTATGAAATTCATACAAACAGGGATAATGATTTTGATTCGGACGATGAGCGGCCACTGAGCACTATTGCAAATTGTAATAAGGTAAAACCTAAAAAAGCTCCAAAACAAAAAGCAACCACTGTGCCAAACTGGAAAAAAACCGATTCGACTACTTATTCTACTGTACCTGAAGCATTCAATAATCGAAATATTGAACATATAATATCTGAACATGGTGGCAAGTCACCCCTCGAAATATTTTTCTTATTTTTTGACAAGGAAGTAATTGACAATATTTTACGATTTTCAAACACTTATGCATCTCAGAACAATCGTCACGACTTTCATCTTACCGAAGAAAATCTAAAGAAATTTCTTGGTATACTTATATTGTCTGGTTATCATAATTTGCCACAAACTGACATGTACTGGTCAAAAGATGAAGACAAAGAAGTGCGTATTGTAAGAGAATGTATGAGCCGTAATAAATTCAGGTCAATAAAACAAAACATTCATTTATCAGACAACACGCTGCTAAATAAAGGTGATAAATTTGCAAAGCTCACGCCCATATTTGACATCATCAATAAAAAGTGTGTTCAGTTTGGAATATTCTCAGAACATCTTGCAATAGATGAAAAAATGGTGCCATATTTTGGTCGTCATTCGTGCAAAATGTTCATTCGCGGAAAACCAGTGCGATTTGGCTTCAAGCTATGGTGCCTTTGCTCCGATACCGGATACTTATTCAAGTTTATTCCGTATGGTGGAAAAACAGATAAATCTAAAAATATGGGTCTATTAGGATCAAGAGTTGTGCTAGAGCTTCTGTCTGTTGTAGAAATTCCACAACAACACAAAATATTTTTTGATAACTTTTTCACATCATTTTCCCTTTTTAAAAGTTTGGGAGAAAAAGGGTTCTTTGCGACTGGGACAGTAAGAGACAACCGCACTGCGAAATGTCCTCTTGAAGACAACAAAACCATGTCAAAAAAGCCCAGAGGATCTCACACTTCTGCTTTTGACTCAAACTTGAAGGTTCTTGCTACTCGATGGAACGATAATTCTGTTGTCACTGTCATGACGAATTTCTGTAATGTTTTACCACTTACACAAGCTAAACGTTACAACCGCAAGGAGCGCAAGGAAACGCTTATCAATCAACCAAGTGTTATTCACCAATATGACCAACACATGGGCGGGGTTGACCTCCATGATAATGGTATTGCTAATTCACAGTAAATCAATAAAATGGGTATTGAAATCTGACTTCAGTTTATGTTTCGGGCTGGTCCACCATTAACAAAACTGATTTTGGTTTGGTTGTTGCTGCTCAGTTAAGCGTTTTTTTTTCAATTTTGTAGTTTTAGGAAATATGAAGAGAAAACGGTCATTATTAAATTTAAAAACAATGTTTTTTTTTCACAAAATAGTTGTGGTGGGGTTTTTTAGGTATGAGGAATTTTATTTTTGCTAAAAATATCCGCCAGATGGCGCTACAGATAAGTTTCCTATAAACTTTACGTATTTTCGATGAAAGATCATGCTTGTTTTATATATTTTCATACATTTTCTTACTATTTCTGTTTTATGTGCTCCTTTTTTTGCAAATAATAAAAATTTTAAAAAAAGTTAAAAAATATTTTTTAAAGTGTTTATTATTTATTCTTAGTCGCTGTCGCTACTATAAATTACAGAGCGGGTTTCTTCTTCTTCGCCTTTAGCAGCCTCCGCTTCTATTTCACTCTCCTCGTCTTAGTCCGTCAGATAGTGACAGATTCTGGTGCCCCATTTTCACATACAAGCCTCGAAGAGGGTTGAAAAGTACTTCGATTTTGAGTAGAATGAAGGGAAATTTACGAATGGTCCCTGGGGATAACATATGCAAAATTAAATTTTTCTTAACAAAAAAATAAAAGGTGTCTCTTGCCCATTTTTTCACGCAAGCCTTGTTCACTAAATGATTAATTAATAAAACCTGGCTTCGGAAAACCAAAGGCTTGAGTGTTGCAGGTGGCTAAAGGATTGAAATAAGGGCGTAATCTTGTAAGGAAAAATCGAGATTCTCTGACCGATTTTCCCACACAAGCCTTTGACTTCCGAAGCCAGGTTTTATTAATTAATCATTTAGTGAACAAGGCTTGCGTGAAAAAATGGGCAAGAGGTACCTTTCATTTTTTTATTAAGAAAAATCGAATTTTCCATATGTTATCCCCAGGGACCATTCGTAAATTTCCCTTCGTTCTACTCAAAATCGAAGTACTTTTCAACCCTCTTCGAGGCTTGTATGCGAAAATGGGGCACCAGAATCTGTCATTATCTCACGGTCTATTTGTATCATATGCGTCAGCATCACGTCTGAAAGTCCAGCATAGATCGGCGATCATAGAATTTAATTTCTTTCCTTGATAACGTGCTAAAAATGTATGAAATATAAAAAAAAAGACAAAATTTATTACATTAATGTTATAAACCGTAAAAGCATTCTTTACCTTCAAAAGGCATGCACACTTGGTGAAATCTCTCACCCTGTTCATCACTTTCTGGTTTCGATATTCAAAATTTTATACTTTAAAAATGAGTAAATGAAACAAATAATGAGAAAATGTATGAAAATATATAAAACAAACATGATCTTTCATAGAAAAGACGTAAAGTTTAAAGGAAATTTATCTGTAGCACCCTCTGGCGGATGTTTTTAGCAAATATAAATATCAGAAATGAATTCCTCGTACCTAAAAACCCCCACCACAACTATTTTGTGAAAAAAAAACATTTTTTAAAAATTTAATAATGACCGTTTTCCCTTCATATTCCCTAAAAACTACAACATTGAAAAAAATGCTTAATTGAGCAGCAACAACCAAACCAAAATCAGTTTTGTTAATGGTAAACCAGCCCGGAACATAAACTGAAGTCAGATTTTAATACCCTCTTCATGACCCCCAAAATGACTTACAGTCATTTAATACCCTCTTCATGACCCCCAAAATGACTTCGATAATTATCGAATTAGTATAAGAGGTAAAAAGTGGTGGTGGCCATTGTTTACCAACGTTATTGATAGTATGGTGGTGAACAGTTGGAAAATTTTCAACATCGCGAATGAAAGTAAAATTTCCCAACTGGAATATCGTTCGAGTTTAGCACTATCTTTGCTAAAATACAATGGAGAAGCAGAAGACACTAATGAGGCTTCGACCTCAGCAAAAGTCAGTTCATCATATGGAAGACCTTCAAGATCTGCTCTACCAGGCGACATAAGGTTCGATAATATCGGACATATAATTAGAGAGGCTAAAAATGCAAGAAGAAAATGTCGATTTTGTAAGAGTAATACCATTTATATGTGTAAAAAATGTAACGTACATTTACACCCAGATTGTTTTGAAAGTTTTCATATAAAAATCTAATTAGTGTTTTATAATAATATTAACTATTTTCGGCCAAAGGTGCGTATACGCACCCTATTTTTTTTGTGTGAAAAATACTATATATATTTTTTCTAATAAAAAGCTGTCTTATTTCATGTATTTTATATTTACTTTAATAAAAAAATAAAATAAAAAATGTGTTTAACTTTTCTTGGCCAGTAATGGGTTAAAGTGATTTAATTGACGAACAAAATAACCTCAGAAAAATTTTTAGCGTAGTCAAAAACAATGATCGCTTGTAACTAACAAAAACAATGACAAACAACAGCAGAAACGGATTTAAAAGCACGACTGTTAACTGCGGCTATGTCAACGTGATTGGATCGGGCCTTGTTGCCACGATGCAAAAGATATCGCTGGTGGTCCGTCTCTCCTACTGTGCCATCTCTCCTCGCTTTACCCTAATCGTTTATGTTTTGGTATCGCGTCAGCACCCGGTCTCTTTCAGCGGGAAATGGAGACTATTTTGAGTAACTTAGAGGGTGTAGTTTGTTTTTTGACGATATTCTGATTTCCAGTCCAACTCGCACTATCCATAACGAGCGACTTCGTACCGTATTACGTAGATTAAAGGACTGCGGACTTACCGTTAAGAAAGAGAAATGTAAGTTCGGCAGGGAGAAAGTTGAATTCCTAGGTTATGAATTGAGTCGAGAAGGAACTCAAGTTTCTAAAGAAAGAGCGAAAGCAATAATTGACGCGCCAGCACCGACTGAAGTAACTCAATTAAGAGCATTCCTAGGATTGATGAACTATTATTCGAAGTTTATTAGAAATTACTCGAAGGTTGTTAACCCCCTTTATAGATTACTGCAAAGGAATGTATCCTGGAAGTGGGATAATTCATGTAACGAGGCTTTTCAAGCAGCAAAAGAGAGTCTTATCAATTCTGAGATTTTAGCTCACTATGATTTGAAGCTACCTGTAAAAATTAGTTGTGATGCATCTCCATTTGGCATTGGAGCAGTATTATCTCATGTATATTCTGATGGATCCGAGAAGCCAGTCGCTTTTGCGTCACGCACGTTGTCGAAAGCCGAAAGAGGTTATTCGAAATTAGACAAAGAGGCGCTGAGCTTGATTTTTGGTGTAAAGAAATTTCATCAGTTTGTCTATGGTCGTCGTTTCATTTTGGAGACGGATCATAAGCCCTTGGTTTATATGTTCGGTCCAAAGAATGGTTTGCCTCAGATGTCGGCAAATAGAGTACAGAGATGGGCTGTATTACTGTCAGCCTACGATTACGATATTAAGTATATTAAAGGAGTTGACAACGCTCGAGCGGATGGATTGTCGCGCGTACCGCTAATTACTCGTGAATCGGAAAATGAGCCTGACGGGAAAGAATATTCTTATTTAAATTATGTCACGGATGATGTTAGCTCGATTAACGCTGAGACGGTTAGCGAAGAAACTGATTTAGATCCGGTATTGAGTCAAGTGAAAAATTTCATGATGACAGGATGGCCGAAATTAGTTAACGATAAATACAAGCAGTTTCAATGTCGTGCGAAAGAACTATCGGTGGAAAAAGGATGTGTAATGTGAAGACATCGAGTGGTCATTCCAGAGAAATTGCGCGAAAACCTTTTAGAGGAATTACACAGCGTACACATGGGCGTAGTGCGTATGAAGGCTATTGCGCGATCATACTTTTGGTGGCCAGGACTCGATAGTGCAATCGAAGATATCGCTAAATCTTGTAAGCTTTGTTTGGAATCATCGGATAATCCACCTAGAGCATTGTTGCATCCATGGAAATGACCTGAAGGTCCGAATTATCGACTATACATGCCGATTTTCTTGGTCCGATCGAAGGGAAAATGTATTTAATCATTATCGATTCTTTTTCGAAGTGGGTAGATGTTAAGGAACTTAACAATATCACAGCGGAATCCACAATCAAGGTTTTCAGAGAATATATGTGCACGTGGGGAATTCCGTTAACCTTAGTGACCGATAATGGTCCGACTTTCTGCTCCCACGTATTCAGCGAATTCTTAAAGTCGCATGGTGTTCGTCATGTGCGTACGGCACCCTATCATCCAGCGTCCAACGGGGCAGCGGAAAATGCGGTTCGTAGCTTTAAAAATAAAATTTAAGCTTTTGTTAAAGGAAGGTTATGCGAGACACGAGGCTCTCTGCAAACATTTGTTTCATTGTCGAGCGACGCCGCACTGCACTACGAATTGCAGCCCGGCAGAGTTGCAAATCGGTCGGAAATTCCGTACGAAATTAGACCTTTTGCACCCTTCACTGCGTCAATTAGTGGAGCATAAACAAGAGGCGCAGAAACGGTTCTTCCGTGGAAACCGTGCAATCAACTTTGAGATTAACGAGACGGTTATGGCAAACGATTACAGTTCGGATTCATGGCTCAAATCTAGCGTGCTCGAACAACTTTCGCCTGTTACGTATAAGTTAGCCACTCATGATGGTCGAATGTGGAAGCGCCATGTAAACCAGATACGCCGTTGTAACTTGAAAACGAATGAGAGCGTGCGTAAGAACTCTATTAAGAGAGATACCGTTCCTGCGGAAATACCATTACGGCGTTCGTCTAGGATAGCTAAGCTTAAGTAAATCTAGATTGTAAGGGACTTGTCAAAATTAGTTCTGTATAGCGTTCGAAGATAGCGGAATGTAATAAATGAGCGCTATATGTTCTTAATTAAGTGTGGGGGAATGTAGTGCCTTTAGCTACTATGTCGCCATCTATCGGAGTACGCGTTACGCGAGCACAGCGCCGCCTGCGCGATACGTGTCCGACAAGTCATCGTCGAGACTCTCTTCTCTCCCGACCGTTGAGCTATACGCATGGTCCTGGCATTGTTCTAAGTTCTCTTGTTCATTTTGTAACTTCTGTTAATAAACTCTTTGTTAATCCAAACTAGTGCGTGCATTAATATCGTAAGAACATTACAAAACCATGTCGCCAAAAACCCCGGCGACCTTGGGATCCGATGCGCGGAGCCAGGTACTTACCCCCCGGGGGTTTGGGAGCAAAGATAGTATATACAAATAAATGTACTACCGCCCACTTGTCCGGCAAGACACGGCCCAGCAGGGACAACATGTGGCAGGGACCGTCGCAGACGAGGTTCATTCGCTTCCGATCCTTTCCGTCAAACGACGCGACGGGACGGTCATGAAGACTAGAGTCTGTGTTCCATCGCACATCTTTTCCGGAAAAGGTTAATTAACTGACGGATCGAAATAAGCCGTTCCCCGCAATACCTATTCTAATAAACAATGTTCCGTCTTCGAGCGACGGACTACGCGCCAAATTAATCTTGCGTGGTGGGTTTAGGATGAATAAAATTATATCAATTTGTAAGGGAAAACAAACAATGCATTAACTTTATTTGCGAGCTGTTCCGGTCGCTCGGGGGTTTTCGAACGTACTGGTCGCTCTTCGACCCCGTGGCAATGAGGAACTTTCCCGGATTTAATTTATGGCTCAAAGGGCCCGAGGAGTGTCGAATTTCTCCCTCACACCGGTCTACGGCCCAAATGCGAAGAGCATTTGGGCGAATATGCGACAGACAATTTATTAATAATGTGGAAGATTACAGTGACCAGGCAGTTCTCAAGATTTTTGAGTAGGGTAAGTGTAACGATAAATCAAGAGGAATAACAAAAATGAATTGTTTAGAAGTCATTCAATTTCTTTATACTTTACAAAGGCAATAATATTACACAAATTATTCGTAGAATTAGAGAAAGTGATGAATTCTTCATGGAAATCACTTCGACTATGGACGAAGCAAGACGACGCTAAACGAATGGATGACGGAAGAGTTCGACGATGTGCGTCAGCCTCCACGGAGAAATGTGCCAAAGACGAAGGACGATTGGTGTGCCGCTCATGAGTTAGAAATAAATGAAACGTAAGATATTATTCATACAGAAAAAGAATGTAGTGCAGGTATTTATTTACCAGTACGACTCACATTACCATCCGCTAACCAACGATATTGAATATTTCAGCAAGTATCGATAACCAGGACCATAGCGAATGACTTTATTTTTCGCAAGTGTGCCTGCGATCAGCAACCTGACCGAGTGCTTTGTAAGAGCCTGGGTTGGTGTCTCCCACAGTAGTGTCAGATTGCTCCCGACTGAAATCCTCCCTCGTTTCACTCTATGTCATTCAACAACGAGCATCAACTCCCCCGGAGGACACGAAAAGCTGTAACACCAGGAAGACCGTGAAAGGTTAATAAAATTATGGAAAGCGGTACCACGAATGTAAGCAAATCCTTTTCATAACATTTTTTGGAAAACTCACCGTTGCTTCATCTTTACAGGAGACGTTCTAAATAATTTCCTTGCTCAGCCAAGCAATAATCCAAACGGTCGTGGAATGCTGAGGTCGCAACAACGAGCATCAACTCCCCCGAAGGGCACGAAAAGCTGTAACATCAGGAAGATCGTGGAAGGTTAATAAAATTATTGAAAGCGATACCACGAATGTAAGCAAATCCTTTTCATAACATTTTTTGGAAAACTCACCGTTGCTTCATCTTTACAGGCGACGTTCTAAATGATTTTCTTGCTCAGCCGAGCAATAATCCAAACGGTCGTGGAATGCTGAGATCGCAACAACGAGCATCAACTCCCCCGGAGGACACGAAAAGCGGTAACACCAGGAAGACCGTGAAAGGTTAATAAAATTATGGAAAGCGATACCACGAATGTAAGCAAATCCTTTTCATAACATTTTTTGGATAACTCACCGTTGCTTCATCTTTACAGGAGACGTTCTAAATGATTTCCTTGCTCAGCCGAGCAATAATCCAAACGGTCGTGAAATGCTGAGATCGCAACAACGAGCATCAACTCCCCCGGAGGACACGAAAAGCTGTAACACCAGTCCGTTATCCATTCGTTTAGCGTCCCCTTGTCGAAAACCACTACAGCGGACTGAACACTACAGTGGTCAGTAGTAGTTTCTACAATAGTGGTCAGTAGTGGTATACAGTGGTGAATAGTGGTCAGTAGTGGTATACAGTGGCGAATAGTGGCATGCAGTGGTACGTATTGGTAAGAAGTGGTAAGTAGTGCACATGTAATGGTTATACTGTTTTTTTTATTGAATCATATAAAAAGGGTACAAAATTTAAATTATACGATGGATGTATCACTTCGGCTCCCGAAAACTCTGCAATCACGCGAATTGAAGAAAGGTATAATACCTACTTAGATAAATTTAAATGTTACTTATAGAAGACAATGCAATGGTAGATGACTTCTTTAGTTGATATTATTGGATACCGTTGAGATTCTCGCGATTGTAGACCCGCGAGCTTAAATTTTAAATTTAAACTTGCATTTTCTAGTAAAAGAGCGAAGGGAGAACAAAATTTTCCCGACGTTTCTATGAGCTTCTATCCTCCTATTAAGGAAGAACTATAATCTAAAATGTGTCGCGCGAAATTACCTAGCAGGGAAAGACTCATTTATAAAAAAAGAAGAGAGATCTATTAATTTTGATTCTCCAGAGCTTTGGCTCAGATAAAATTATAATCATGATTCAATCTCACGCGTGGAAAGCAAGGCTACAATAGCCGTTCCTCGGAGCACCGTCCGACGCGAATGCTGCGATCCAGAGAAATTGAGCGTCATCGAGTTCTTAATCTAGAACGAATCATCGAGCGTCAACGTCGCGGTGGAATTTCTTCTGTCCGGCGATTGCATTGCGATATATCGTTTCCGTAAGATCTCTTGAAGGTCGTTGCAAGGGCAATTTTCGCATTTGGCTCGCAAAGGTCTCTCACCCGGCGATCTGAAAAACACGTTTAAAAGCCCACCGTGAACAAAATCAATCCTTCGCAGCCACGACATTCTGACAATGCGAAACTCCTCTTTGTTCCTGGCGAATTAAAAGTTTACCGCGATAAAATTGTTTAATCATACCTTGCGACGAGTTTCAATTTGACTTTATCGATGTCTTTCAGTATATCGCTCATTAATTTCTGGGAGATCAGTGGCGGTTTATGCCGATCGACGAACTTGTAGTCTTGTAAACTAGCTCTCCTTGCGATTTGAGGAGTCGTCGGAGGTGGCAGAGGTGGCGGCATATAATAATAACTGATTAAAAGTTTTAACATTACGATCAAAACGATTACTTACAGTAATTAGCATTGATCCCAAAGCAAGAAATCTTAAAGTTGGCAATAATTTCGTTGCTTGCTGAATTGCTGCATTTCTTTTCGACCTCGATGCAATGCGATGTCGTATTTTTCCCAATAATCTCTGGCCTGTTTTGTTTTTCCAAACGAAATCGAGTGAAGAATTCTACATCATTGTAAGTATTCTTCGAAATAGTCAACTCTGGAATAGTTTTGTATTAGATATTGATTATAAATTAATAGGTATAGGTATCTTTTATTTACTTACCGGGCACGTATTTTCTTCGGATTTCTCATTCTTGGTAATACGTCAATATCTTCATCAAATGATGATTCAAAAACTGGTTTATCAAATAACTCCATTTCAAAATTAATAACAATTTACCACAACGATCAGGTTATGACTATGTCACGAAGAATATAGACACAAACAAAAAGTTAGGTTATACAGAGGATAGATAGCTTATCCCACGATGAAATTGCCGGATAAGTTATGTCTGCATTTATTCCAAAGTTTATGCTATTCCAGACTTATACCATACTTGTAAAACGCTTGCGTACTGGTTATTCTCAGTATAGCGCTATACCGCGTTTATACCGTGTTGGTAAAACCGGCCCTAAATATCACTTTTGGATCACTGCTCACCACCATTGAACCACTACTGACCATCATTGAACCACTGCTCATCACTATTGTGCCACTACTCAGGTTTTCAGTAGTGGTTGAAAATATTCTGTGGTGTTCTGTAGTGGTTTTCGACACGGGTCGTCTTGCTTCGTCCATAGTCGAAGTGATTTCCATGAAGAATTCATCACTTTCTCAAATTCTACGAATCATTTGTGTAATATTATTGCCTTTGTAAAGTATAAAGAAATTCAATAACTTCAAAAGAATTCATTTTTATTATTCCTTTTGATTTATCGTTACACTTACCCTACTCAAAAATCCTGAGAACTACCTGGTCACTGTAATCTTCCACGTCGGTTCACTTGTCTCTACAACTCGTTAATTATTTTACATTTATTCTAAGATTTATCACCCTTTCTTCATTACTCCGATTTAACTGTATTTTTACTTTTTATTAATAAGCGCGTCCGAGGATCGAAATGAACGTGAAGGAAATCGTTTCGCGAATGGAAATATTTTATTAACTTTGAAAACCACGTTTTATTTCCAAAAAATACAATTGCTCCGAAAAATTCCACTTTGTAAACAAACGTACGTGTCAACCGCCATACTTTCTCCTCTGCTAGGTGCCTACGCCCTAGGGAACTTCTCCCGCGACGATTGCCGTCTGCCGACGATAGCAGAGCCAATCGTTCGGCGTCCTTGCGTCTCCGACGAATAGCGTACAACCTAGAGTCTACAAATCGCTACGTACTATATCGTCCTATGGCCACAACATAGCCTAAGACCCGGTATGTTGTGACATTACGTCACATTTTCATAGAGCGACAGTTCTTTGAATGAGCCTGCATGAAGCAACGATCGCCACGTTTTCCGCTGGAGAACGCGGACTGTTCAAGGGACCCTCAAATTAGGTTGGCTGGTGGTCGAGGAAGTAAACTTAGGCGCCACTGAGCCAAACACCTTTATTTACCGCCTGATTTGAAATATATCAATATGGCAGGAGTCAATGCTTACTTTATAAATTATAGTAGGCATTGCAGGAGTCAAAAACGAAAATATAACCTTAATTTATGAATCTGTATGTAGTGAAGTGAATTGAAATAAAAAATTTAATATAAAGCGGTGGCTGTGGAGCCTCCGCAGCCGCTTTCCACCAGCGATAGCGGCCGACTCACGACGAGCGACGGTGTCGCCACCACCAGACGACGGAAACAGGTCCTTCTCCCGCGCGAAGAGGACCTGCCGCCTCAGTTGGAGGTCCGCTCAATTCATTTAACTGTTTCACTTTCATAATTTTTTTACCAGTCACATCAGATACGGTCAAATCTGCAACAGTGCAGCATTAATAATATATTATAACCGTTTTAATTTGCCCGCGGGTGTTTGGCTCGGTGGCGCCATCAGCTTCAGTTTTGCCCAGCCAACCTAATTAAGGTAGTTCGACCGCTGTAGCACTTTTCGAGCAATTTTTTAAAACTTTTGTGAGATTTTAGATTATAAAAAAACTGATAACTTTTCCTTATGAATGAAATCATTCTGACGTTTAGAAATAGAGATATTCGGTGTTTATTTCTCCATTGAAATCAATGAGACAGGGCTGTACTACGCCGCGCGCACGCCCGCACGCGCGCGACTGCGGAGGCTCCAGACGGCCCTGTCTCATTGATTTCAATGGAGAAATAAACACCGAATATCTCTATTTCTAAACGTCAGAATAATTTCATTCATAAGGAAAAGTTATCAGTTTTTTTATAATTTAAAATCCGACAAAATTTTAAAAAACTTGCTCGAAAAGTGCTATAGCGGTCCAACTACCTTAAGATCTGCGTATTAGAAATCCTCGCCAGTAGCATGTCTCTTTTTCTTCGCGAATACTCTTGTAGAGTAATGGTCACTCGAGGGATGAGGTAGGGTAGGTTCACCCCCGGAGAGCGGATGCTGCAACTTTCTCACGGCCCGAGATAAACGAGAGCGGAGGCTGTGACGGTCTCACGGCCCGAGAACAACGAGAGGCCATAAATCCATTTTTTAGTCCCTTCGCGGAAAACTCCTTCGCCAGCGCAGGACCGATGCATTTGAAGAAAGACGCATCGACACATCTGGAAAACGTTACGACACCCGACGTCTTCGTTCTCGAGAAGACACTCCCCTTTACGAGAACTCACCCCGATTGGACATCACGCGAGGTACCCCCACCGGAGGATCCCCTTCCCGGGCGACATCGAAAGGGATTTTGAAACGTTGGAAGAAGAAAAGCGGAGAGATGAAAATCGACTTCGAAACCAAACGCGACTTTTCCTGTTTTTTCCTCAAGAGAATAAATCTGAATTTTGCCGGCAACCTTTGCTTGAAGATTTCTCCCTTGTTTCCTTCGAGAGTCATCCCAAATTCGCGCGTCTCGTGCACGGTGCACGATCCTCGCGCCTCGTGTCTCAGAGCGACCGGGCTGGAAATAAAACCGGGTCGTAATAGTGGTGACAGCGGTGCGCGCGAACTTGGAAAACACGGACATTGATCGGACTAGTGCCCAAATTTATTACAGACTTTGAACTCCAGTGCATATAGTGTTCCAACAATCCGAGAAAGACGTCCTTTGGGTGTGCCAACTCTCCTTCCTGGATTTTCGTACGGTTTCCCCAGGAGCGACGGGCGAATGCCGGAGAAGCGGTTTCAGCGGCCGTGCACGCTATATCTCCGAAACCGCAGGCAACCATAGGAGGCAACATCACTAATACGAAGTACTCACCACAATAATCCAACGGCGAGAGGGATTTACAACTCCTGGACAACCCTACCGGACAACGAGGCGAGGGCTGGATATACCCAACCACGAGCAACGGCGGCTACCTCCATCACCTGGACAACGTTTGAGCACGGACCCCGACGCTGAACCGCAGACGACTCCAGCAGACAAGTCGCGAAATTGCCAATCCCTTGACGACGCTGCACGAGTGAGTCGTAAACTTACTTCTCGAGTGACCAAGTAGGGCTATATCGTAGATAAATCAGCGAATTAGAATAAATTTGAGCGAGGTCTTGCATCACGAAAATGCGTCGAAATCACTTTACGAGTTCTTGGGTCATCGAAGATGCAAGCATATCGCCCCCATCCCGCGAAAGCATAGAGGAACTAATGCCTATGGTGTCGCACCCCAAGCCGTCGCGTAATATAAATTATCCGTTGGTACTATCGTCGAATTTTGCTTCGCCGGCAGTTAGATCTTCAATTCGAGATGATCCGTCGGAACGAGAATCCATATCAGATACTTCAAGCCGAAAAAGTGATAAAACGCGCTATATCTCGTTAAAAATAGCGTCAGAACTCATACCGAAGTTTGACGGGAAATCCCCACAGATACGAGAATAGGGAGGTTCGGACCAAAAATATTTTATGTTATTTCTCTATGGAAACTATTATGCATGTGTAAGTAACCATGTACGTGAAAGAATTTAAAAAAAAATAAAATTTACTACTTCAAATTGCACATTGTAACTCCGGCGATAACGTTAGGGACGAGAACGTTTTCTTATTGGTTTGACGTCACTTGCCAGACACAAGCTCCGCCTTCTCCCGAGGAGCAGTACAGGCATACAGCGCGAACGTGATTTAACTATATGGCTCTCTTGGATCGGCAAATGTTTCAGGGGTGAATCAGCGATGGTCAGAAGGGAAAAGGGCTAAGCTTCTATTTGAGGAAAGGCTTATTGTTGAGACAGATGAAGTTGATAAAATCAATAAGATTGACGTAAATTCCTCAAAAGATTCTGAAGTAAACAAACTTCGACGAAGTGCACGTATTAAAGATTTGCGTAACGTATCATATGATGAAGATTACTGTTGAATATTAATTTTTTTATAAATTTGATCACGATACTATTAATTTTTATGTAATCTTATTAGAATATAAGAGTAATTTGTATCTACAAACTATGTATGTATCAGCATAGATTTAAGATTGAATGATAATGATTACTCGGTCTGATTGAGGTCTTCTTTTGGGGTTTTTCCTCAATCCGTAGCAACAAATGTTGGACCATTGTTATGTTTCCCAAAAGCAAATTATAATAGATAAGAAAACTTCTACATTAATTTAATCGATTACTTCTTGAGTGAGAGTATTGAAATAAGCAAAAACTGCTCGATGTTAGATATTTATAACCCTAAGTTTAACCCTTTCGCTCATGGTGACCACAAATGTGGACACGTGGATTAATGTAGGATTATGACGTAGCGTTCGGTGAGGGCCCTCGGTGCCCTCCGCTACTCACAATCTCGCGGCCCCGATGCCGCGCGCGAAACGGAAAAGACGATGGGCGCCAGGTGCACTACGCATGCACCGCGAGGGGAGACGATCGAGCTCCCCGGGAACGCGCGGAAATCGCGAGATCGGTACCGTTCCGATCTCGAACGGGTCCGGCTACCACAGCAAATGGTAGAGGGGCGGTTCGGTGGACGCTGATTGGGACTCGGGAGGACGGATTCGCGGACGGGTTCGCGAAAAAGAACAGGCGAATTCGTTAACAGACAAAAAGACACAATGGTCGCTTTATTTCGACGGGGAACGCACGGCGGTCCTCGAACGACGCTCGCGATCTCAACGACGAACAAACCTCGTCGGAGCTGTGCCGCACGACGCAGCGGGCGTCACCCGATTCGCCACAAGGCGAAACGCTCGCGCGAAATCGATCGGGCTTCTTACACTCTAACGACGCGGAGGCGAGTCGGAGGTCAGGCGCAAAAAGGAAAGGGGGAGCGTACCGGTAATCTCGGGACCTTCGGCAGCCTCTGGGGTGCTCCTCTGATTCCGGTTCGTGGCTCCGATCTCGTCTCGTTCGATATCGCTTGGCTCGTGCGGAACTCGAGAAAGCCAGGAACTGCACTCGCGATCGCACGCGTGCCGGAAAAGAAACTCACTCTCGCGGTGTCGCGTTTCTCGGCGCTATCCGGCAATGGAACTCTTTCGCCGGCTTCCCACGAGGTTCACTATTCGATTCGGTATCGAAGGCTTCGGTTTCTCTCGCTAAGCTCTGGTTATCGCACGATCTTCGCTTGATTCGTGACACAACCGTGGCTCACTCGCTGAACGCTAGCTCAAAACTGACTGCTCCGACTCGCTCGCCTTCTCGCCACGATCGCGCTCGTGACGCTTCGCGCGGCCTTATCGCTAATCGGTTCGCGCGCGTTATCTCGAAGAGGCCGATTGCACCCTTTTTCTGTGACGCGGAGCGATTCTCCACGTCACAGGATATATAAGGTCATAAATTAGAATGTTTTGACCGTTTGTTCACAAAAAGTACATTCGTGGACATTGTAACGAACGTATAAGGCATATATCGCCATACAAATTAAAAATTTAATTTATAAATAAACTAAAAAATTAAATTTATGCAGAAACAAATTTTTTTTATTAAAAAAAATTAAAATTTAAAGCATCGAAGAGCTGGAATATACCGTATGTCCGCGATCATTTGAACCATAGGAAAATTGCGAGTTTTGCATGAGCACCCCTTTGGGTCTCCTCGTCCAATAGAATCACCGGAGAAGCGTGAATGCGCATGCGTAGTCATCCGCGAGTGTGGCGTCGTCAGCAAGTTCAGATCGATTATTTCAAAGATAGTCTGTAATATGTCGTTCAATCGATCCGACCAACCTTCTCTGGAGCACGTATCGCGAGCTAATCTCTCTCTACCCTGTAAATAAATAAAATAGACGGTAAATTTTTATCAACCGACCGATGATGCTTCGCGAGTCTTCAATTCGAGAATCAACTTTTCGAAAACAGTTTCGAAAGTCCTACCGACTGCATTGATCAATCTTGAGGGGTCCGCGTGGGTGTCGATGAACTTCCGGAAACGCACGCATGGCGATTTAACGGATTAGGTTAGAGCTAAGGTTAGGCAACGTACTCGCGACACGCGTTCTTCGGTCATTCCACTCAAGGTGCGGGTTCACTAGTATGAGTATATTTTGCGAGGAAAAGAAAACAAACCGCATCCGAGTAGGGCTACACAATTTCTTTCATTCGCGGTATTCCATTGGGAACGCGTGTAATAATAAATAGATTACGTAAGCGTCGCGCTCGATAAGAGCACTGTTGTGTACCTATATCTTTATTACGATGCAACGAAGAGAAACGACGCTGAAGATAAGACACGGAGTTCTTATAGAAATTCGCAGACGCGTTAAACGAAGAGCAAGTATCGAAATACGAAGGAATAAAATATTTTGAGAAAATGTTTGAATTGAAAAAAGTTCATCGCCTGCATTGCGACAAAGGTTTGGTGTATTCAAACAAATTAAGGTTGAGTGCGCTGAACCTTCGTGCGATTTAGTTTTTTTTTTATAAATTATTATTTGTTTCAAAATCCACTTGTCCAATCCAAATCTTGATACTAAATATTTTGTTTATTCCATAAATACAATCGAATCATTCGGGTTTATTGTATTCTATTATGTATGTTTTTGTTCAACTTACCATAGTATATTGTGTTACGTGTGTGGAAAGTGAGCGATTTCTGACTCGTGTGAAATTCGTGGCACGAGTGGAAGGCGAGTGCCGTGATCGCACGAGTCAAGGCATGCTCGGTTTCCATATGAATGACACACGCTATTTTTTGTAACATCTGCCTGCAAAAGTTTGATTTTCGAAGCATGTGCGGCGTGTTGAAAATGCGTCTTTTCAGAAGAGTGTGCAAAAAATGATTAGCGCATGCGCATGCTTATCAAGGAATTATTTTACGCACTAGAGCGATATATGAAGGCCTCGGCATTAAAACCTGTTAACTAGCATGGAACTTCATATCAGTTAACAGGTTTTGCGCCCGAGCCCTTCATATAATACTTCACTCACCGCTGATTGGTGCTTTCAGGTGTAATTGAAGTTGATCGGTACGTTTTTACAGGCAGATTATATAACAATTAGTGTGTATCACTCATATGAAAAGTGAACGTGCCCTGACTCGTGCGATCACGGTACTCGCCTTCGACTCGGGCCGCAAACTTCATACGAGTCGAAAATCGCTCACTTTCCACACTCGTAACGCAATACACTATTCTAATCTAATGTGTGGGCTGGTCTTCGAACGGTAATTACTTCGCCATTTCGTGATATCATGTACCTAGGGGCCTCGAAGAGGAGTGAAAAAAGAATGAATACATTTATTTTAAAGAGAGCCAATAAGCTGACTTTCTTTAGTCTTCTTCAAACTCAATTAACACGTTGACTGCCACGTTGGTCCCATGGGACCAACAGATAATGTACTTTAACCCGGCAACGTTAGTGGCCGGCAGTCAATGTGTTAAAAAACGCTATTTCCTTAAAATTTCGGGACTGAACACTTTTCAAAGTTTAATATCATGTATGTATACGAATGTTTTTCCTTCATTTCCAAGCTATTGCTATAATTCCTCGTAAGATTATTATCGATAAAACAGATAAAATAGAAAATATACAGCACGGTTGCTCAGAATGGCTTGATTACTCTATCGTATGTCCAACGGCAAACCGATCGTGTGCCGAGACCTAGAAATTTGACTTCGGCAGTGTTTGGACGGTGCTCGAGTCAGAAGAGTGCGCTGCGTAAGAGCGAAAAGCGTCATACGTCTGATTTCCTGATAAGCTCTTTATTAGACACTACATTCGCTATGAATTCCATCAAGGAAAAAGTGTTAGGAAAGCATGTGAATCGATCTGTTCTGTTCTTGGGGACGACATTGTATCTAAAAGTACATGTGAGTATTGGTATAAGAGATTTAAAGACGGTGATTTTGATGTTAGTGACCGTGAACGTACCGGGGCTCTTGTAAGGGTGGACGACCAGGAATGTAAGCGTTGCTGGATGAAAACTCTTGCCAGACGGAGAAAGAACTTTCAGAACAGCTAGGAGTAACTCAACAAACTATTTCCCATCGCTTTAAAGCAATGGGAAAGATTCGAAAAGGAACAAAGTGGGCGCCACACTCTTTGACTCAAGCAAATAAAAATAGCCGTCTTTTGGCATATGTTTGAATTTTTACGTATAACAAGCAACGAAGAAAGTCTTTTTTGTGGAAAATTGTCACCGGCAATGAAAAGTGGATTTATTTTGATAATCCGAAACGCTCATATCATTGGGTTGACCCCCGCGAGCCGATGACATCAACGCCAAAGTGCAATATTCACTGTAACAAAGTCATGTTGTGTACAGTTGGTATGATATTTGTTGAGCCAGAATTCTTAGAAGACTGCTGCGTCACTTTCTTGGAATTATCCCCATTCGGCACCCGAGTTGGAGACATTGGCGGCATAGCGTTTACCGTAGCAGATTGCAGTTAGCATTATTTGCATACCTACCGTGTTTTGCAGTCGATTTATACGTAGCGTGTTTCTTCGTGAGTGTATCGTCCTGTGAATTTTCAGTTTAATTTCTTATTAAAAGAAATCGTTGGAGGCGAAAAACAAAAGGAAGGAATTTAATTCCCGAAAATTTGAAGGTATGCTACTGTTTGCAAAGCGTCAGACCGTTGCGTTCCGAGAATATCGCCTTATCGTTTCTGGGAATTTTGGTTCAACAAATATCGTACCGACTGTATATGGTGGGATATGAAAGGTGTACTTCCCATTATGAACTTCTGAAACCTGGCCAGACAGTAAGTTACTGTCGAACGCTATCGTCAACAATTAATACGATTGAACCAAGAAGTTGATCAAAAGCGTCTATTTACTGGCAAAGGAAAACGTCTAGTAAAACTGCTCCATTACACCGCCAGGCCTCATGTGGGTTGACCGGTCAAGGATACGTTAATGGCTCTTGGATAGGAAGTTGTACCATACCCGGCGTATTCACCAGACTTAGCTCCAACTGATTTTCACTTGTTTCGAAAAATGCAAAACGAATTGTCTGATGTGCGATTCAAAACATTTGAAGAAGTCCAAAAATGGGTCGATAACTTCCTCATGTCGCAAGATGAAACTTTCTTTCCGGAAAGCATCCGTGAATTGCTTAAATGATGGCTGAAGGTCATTGAAAGTGAAGGGGATTATCTTGATGAATAAACGTATTTTACTTTTTTTGAAAATAAATTTTGAATTTTTGCAAAAGTGTCCTAAAATTTATTTGTACACCTAATAATAAAGTTAATATCTATTCTAAGCCACTTGGTCACGGTGTTGCCTTTAATGGGAACATTTTCCTGAGAGAACGAGTTAATCACATGCAGATGAAAGACGCTCTATGGCGTAAATAATTGATAAATTTGACTCGAACTTGATGTTAACCTACTCTTAACGTCCCAAATAGCATCAGTTATCAGATAGAGTTCTAAAGAAATGTAATTTGCAGGCTTCTTAAGTAATTCGTAATTTTTACTCATAAAGAGTTGAAAGAGCAGTGTATTTTAGAATGCAGAAAGATTATAATATAAGAATGCTTTGAGACTTTTTACGGATTCTTCAAAAGAATTCGTCTTTTCTACTCGTAGAAAGAACTCATAGCCTTTCTCATGAGTAAAAGTGCGGAGCAATTTGATAAAAGGCTCGGGCGAGACCGAGTCCTCCTCTCTCGCAGCCTGACTGCTTTCATGATAACAGTCATGCGAGAGATAGTAGGTACTTGTACCGGACGATCTCTTGGAGACTCTGATCCCCTCCTATAGGTCATTTAAAGGGTGTCTAAATATGAGGTTCTTCCTCTTTGATACCTCTCTTATGCCCCGTGATGCCAACAAAACTAGATTCCAAAGCAATTTTGTGTGCCGGATTTTAATTTCCATCAAAGCATTTTCGCCAAACGTCAAAAGAATTATTTTAGACAACTTTTTGAATACTTTGCGATTATTATGTGAATTCTTTTGGACTTCATTTCATTTATAAGCATGGCTTCGTTTCAAGTCTTAAAATGAACTCATATTTGGCGATATAAAAGTAAGTTCTCTCATTAAGCAATAAGAATACATTTGAGACCGTTCTGATGCACATAAAGGAACTCATTTTAAAATACAAGAGTTGAAGGTACCTATTTCTAGGTCTTCTCGTACCTTTAGGATAGTAGCAGTGCCCCTCGGATATATACGCCTTATATATAATAAATTAAAAGGATACCTCCATTTCCGAACACTTTTACACACTCAACTATTATTCATCAATTTTACACAATAATTTACTTTACACATCGTAATGCAGCATTTCTTGTAAATAAACGTCCAAAAAATGTATTATTCAGTACTGAAAATCGCGAGAGATTTGACAAGCAAATTGACAGCCGCGATACTTTCAGCAATATTAGGTGTCTTAAGTATTATACTTATGCTAAAATCGAACTGCATTGCATTCCGCGGACCACTCTCGGACAAGCAAGAAAACTCACTTCACTGTGTTTATATTTTTTTATCGCGCGTTATCGTTTGACAAATATCCCGTACTGTCAGGTGTATCTTCTGAGAGACATCTGCTTTCAAAACTGTTAATACGAGCATTCTTCATGTGACGTCATCGAGTCACTACACGTATGATCGCGAAAAATGTCATTGAGTGAAAAGGGATCTTTTTGTTTTCAATTAGTAATATACATGCAACGACCACGTGACATAACGTTTTGAAATCAGATGTTTCTCAGGAGATACACCTGACAGTACGAGATCTTTGTCAACGATAACTCGCAATAAAAAAAATATAAACACAGTGAAGTGAATTGTCCTGCATGCCCGAGGGTGACCCGCGAAATGCAATGCAGTCCGATTTCAGCGTTGTACTCGAGAAACATAATATTGCTAAAAGCTGCGATACTTTTGTATCAGGGCTGTCAATTTGCTTGTCAACTCCTTCGCGATTTTCACCATTGAATAATACATTTTTAGCCGTTTATTTACAAGAGAAACGTTGCTTTACAATTTGTAAATGGTCGTGTAGAATCGATGAAAAATAGTTTGAGTGTATAAAAATGTTCGGAAATGGAGATATCTTTTTAATAATACGTTTTATTTTATTAGGGCGTATGTCCGAGGCACTGCTACCACCCTAAAAGTACGAGAAAACCTGGAGAAAGGCATCTTAAAAGGAACTCTTTTAGAATGCTCTGTGCTATCTAGGGTGGTATTCTAATTACATCTAAATAACGAAATCGATTTCCATCCAATAAAAATTTACAATGATAAAAGATGCCATTTCCTGCACGAAGCAAAGAGTAATCTGTAGCAGAGAGGTAAACAATGGTATGTCCATAAAAGAAAGTTTTCAGTAGTGAGCAAAACAAGTGTTTCTTTACCCCACTAATATACATGGAGATACTACCTTTTCAAAACTAAAAATATCGGCAACCAACAAAACGGGACTTACGATTTGTTTACCACAATAGCAAGTTGAAAGAGTGTAGTTTGAAAATGATATTAACTCAATATTGGGTAAAATCGGAGTTACGACTATTTACCTCTGCTACAAATATAATATACAGTCTGCGAAAATGTATAGTAATCAGGTGGTTTGGCATCGTGAAATGTATTTAGCGCGAAACTCTACTGAGAGAGAGAGAGAGTGTCTTGATCTAGTTATCAATCTCTTTGACGCAGGCGTTACGTGATACCTGATTACTAGGCATTTTAATAAACCGTGCAGAATTTCAGCTATGCACTTCTCTTATTGTGAATGCAGTGATCAGGATCCACAATGGAACACATCACGAGAGTCCCGAGAGTTTCTATTCGTTCCATTGTCAGTCCCACTTGGGAATCGTCGGGTGTCGGGCTATACATATAACGAATGCCGTTCACGATCGCAGCCGCTTCGGTGACGATCTCGTTCGTCACTGAATTATATTCGCTTCTAGCATAACCATTTCAACTATTCTTCATGACCATATATATGTAGTAGTGTATTTGTAGGAATAAGAAGTGCCGCCAGGCAACACAAAAAGCGTTGACAGACTTCATGTGCAATGTCAGGAGAGTGGCGTCTCTTTCATACACAGAGTCTGTAATATTCAGGTGATAACGCGAACGTAATTTAAAATTTGTAGCACGAAAGTCAGTACTATTTTAGACGCTGTTTAGAATAATCATTTATAGTTACTAGAAAAATTGAGGGTAGGAGAGGGATGATGAGACGATGTCTTTGTGTTTATCGTACATCCAGTTCAATACCGCCATATTGGAAAGAGCAAAAAATAATTAATGTAATATTTATCTCGAGTATTAAGTTGAGTTAAAATAAGGTTACTCTCTCTCTATAGCATTTCTGAAAGAAGCTGTGCGTGAGGTCATTCATCGAAAACGTTTTTGATGAATGACCTCACGCACAGCTTCTCTCAGAAATGCTATACACTGAAAAAAATTTTCAGGGAATTGAGCAATAATTCTGGCTGAACCAACCAGAATTTCTAGCCACCGTGGCCACAGCCAGAAGTTTTCTTAAGACAGCCAGCCGAGTATGGCTAAACTAATATGTTTAAAGTAACAATATCGTGATGTTTGTGTCAAGCTGCGCTGTACTGTTGAGCCAGTTATTTATTCTGATTGATTTAGACGTGCAGTATGCCTACGTAAGCTGTACCGTATCGCTAAATTGCACGGAAATTCTGGTTCATCTAGACAAGCAGTATAGCTGTGTCAGCTATACCGTATTGCTAAATTGCGCGGGAATTTTGGTTCGTTTAGACAAGCAGTATAGCTGTGTCAGCTATACCGTATTGCTAAATTGAAAGTAGGATTTTGCAAAAAGGGGGCGCGCACGCCTATCCTGCCGCCTGCCAACCCGCCTACTGGGGTGTCGGTTTTTTTCCAACCCTTCCGGGATTCGATTTTTTTTTTTTTTTTATAGAAGGGGAAATGCATTTACGCACCATCCCCAGGTTTGGCTAGAAATCCGGAGGTGTGTGGAGCTCGGGTGATTCCGCGACGAGAAAGTGCAATGTCGCGGGGCCCACACCGGGATTTGAACCTGCGTTCCTTAGATGAGACGCTTCGAGACTGGGAATGCTCGCATTCTACCAATTGCGCCACCGACTCTTCAAGTGGTCTTAGCTAAAACAGGCCTTTATATAATGCAACACTGAGATATCTCGGCAAAAATATTTAAATAAATATTTAATTTGCTATCGGGGTACCGACTCGACTTCTACCGGTATTTCGTATGCCTCGGGCACAGAACCGCACAGTTGCAGGGACCTCTTCGGCCGGGCTTGGTCGGTATTGGAGCCACTTCTACCGGTAAAAATTGCTCGAATACCGACCAAGCCCGGCCGAAGGGGTCCCTGCAACTGTGTGGAACTGCGCGAGGCATCCAGTATAGTCCACCCAGCCATACCGTTCAGTCACACTACACATAAGTTTACAGTTGGTGTAAACATACGTTTTATAGTCCAGCTAACTATACCTATATACCTATATTACGTATAATCATACAGTTGGGGTAAGAATACGTCATCTGCTTAGGATAACCTTTCTAGTATATTAAGTAATCAGATGCCATATTGCTGCATTAAACATATCTGTTAGCAATACTTGGACTGCTAACATAGCAATGCTGTATCTCAAATACAACTAATAGAATTACTGTAATAAAAATATTTTTAGGGGGGAATGGCTAGAAAGTCTCAGCCAGAAATGTATTGCTGTTAAAACTAAAGATTTTTTTCAGTGTAGTAACCTTATTTTAACTAAACTTAATACTCGAGATAAATATTACATTAATCATTTTTTGCTCTTTCCAATACGCCATAACTGAACAATTTTAATTTTAACTCAAAACTTATATTTTTATATACAGGGTGTCCCTAAATATCATGTACAAACGGAAGGAGGTAATTCTTTGGCTTATTTCATGACTAAAAGTTCATATAAACATAGGCCCGTAAAAGCTTCGTTACTGATCGAGAAAAAAATAAAAAACGATTTTCTGTAATTCGCTAGATAAAATTAAAATGTTTTAACAAATTAATGCTGGGATAACGCGGTTTTTGTAGCAATGATTTATTACAATAAGAAAAACCTAAATAATAAACATAACAAAACAACGTTACAATAACTGCTGAAAGTGACCTCCTCCAACCCTTTCACATGCCTCCGCTCTTCTTGTCGTTGATTCAGGTACTCTTTGGAACATTCCCGGAGTATTTCTTATGTTTTTTTCTCGATAACGGTGGCAGATACGAAAAAACTACAAGAGAGCAAAAAGTTTGTAAACAAAACAGAACATTTATTTTGTATTTTAGAATCTACCAGAGGCGCACCGCAAAAAAGTACAGGGGGAGAAAAGGGAGCACGACCCCTGAAAAAATAACCCCCTGTAGATTCTCACAACCATTTGACATGCCCAATGATATAAGCCCTACAGCATAACCTACGTTCCAAATTTGAACTAAATATCTTAAAAACTGCATGAGCTATAAAAAAATAAAATAAAAAATATTGAAATTTCAACACCCTGTAGATCAGTAATGAAGCTTTTACGGGCCTATGTTTATATCAACTTTTAGTCATGAAATAGGGAAGATGCACGTTGATTAGTGGCGCCATCGGTGGAGATTTTCTGCACATTATTGGTATAAACAATTCGTGACAGTATGAGGTTATATCAGAGTTTAATAGTGATTTTGAACTGAATCATGCCTAAATCGGAGCGAAATTGTTGTGTTACTAATTGCAAAAATACTGAAAGATCTTGCAAAAACAGTAATATTAACTTTTACTCATTCCCGGGTAAATCCTACGAAATGGGAAGGCGACAGCAGTGGATAAAAGCTCTTAACCGAAAAAAGTGAGTTTAGTTTATTGGTCGTTGAAAACAAAATTATCATTGTAGTATTTCAGTGAAGATGGTTCTTTATAGGTACCAACAAAATATTCAAGAATATGTAGTGCACATTTTGTCGGAGGTCAATGGAGTTCCATCCAGTCTCATCCTGCGTATATTCCAAAGATATTCTCTGTGACACACACAGGCTATTTCTCGTTTTGAAAGACATATGAAAAGGACCGACCGCACTTCTAAAACTGTTTTCAGTACTAAAATTAAGCAGGTGATACAAGCTGTCAATGAAGATGAAGAGCTTGAAAGAATAAGCCATCCCGTCAATACAAAAAGTAGTGTTGAAACACAGTGTTGTTTTGACTCTTACGAAACAAATAAAGTATATTTGTGTTTAAAAGTTCCTTAGATGGAAATAACTTTTCGATTCAGTGCAATATTAATATAACAATGAAGTTGTCAAGTGTAGTTCTTAAAGACCAGGAATGTGGACCTGACGTGAATGATGTTAGTAAAGGGTTTCACGGTTACAATAGCCTCAAGAAAGAAAAGCAGTTGAGAGATCTCACTAGTGTAAATTCAAAAACATTTCACTATTTTCTGGAATTGCTCATTCATACAACTGTCGACTATTTTAACTAAAAAAATGTTCTTTTGCTGTTTCTAATGAAAATTAAGTTGGGAATTTCTTTTTGCACGTTGGGAATTATTTTTAACGTCCATTTTCAAGTACAGCAGTCAGGTTATTTACAAATGTACTTCAAATTTTGACAGACAAAACAACTAATTTAATTTTCTGGCCGTCGAAAAATTCTATTGAAAAATGTATGCCCAAAGCATTTAAGCTACACTATCCCGATATGCGTGTAATAATTGATTGTACAGAAGTTAAAACAGAGCAGCCTTCAAAAGTAGATCAACGAGTATACATGTACCTTTCTTACAAAGGCGCCTACACATTTAAATTTCTAATTGCGATAACACCAAATGGTTTAATACGTTTTAAATCAAAGTGCTATGGGGGAAGAGCAAGTGATTCGTATATCACTATTAATAGTGGATTTTTAAATTTGTTAGAGCCAGGAGATGTCGTTCTTGCCGACAAGGGATTCCCCGGAATAAAGAGAAACTTAAATAATGACAATATATCCTAGTTGCTATGCCGCCTGTTTTGCATAACGAAAAATTCTCTGAAGACGAAATTTTTTTCCTTTTAGCACTTCTGATAGTCTGTTATTATTGAAATAAGTTTTTTCAAACCCATAGCGAATAATTTTGTCCATTTTTCGAAAAACATGCATAAAATACTTTAAAAATTACACCACATAAAGAAATCACCGACTACAAATTTTACTGACACGCTTTGTTTATACCAACTATTTTCCAGCAGCGCTCAGTAGGGGGCATTGTTCGCCGGTTCATGCATCTTCCCTATAAGCCAAAGAATTACCTCCTTCCGTTTGTACATGATATTTAGGGACATCCCCTGTATACCGTTATGTATCGGCAACGTGTAAGCATATTGTATCAAAATTCCAAATAGTTACCTCTAAGAGTTAATTAATTATGCGACGAATTACACAACAGCATTGTTTTATTTCTCCTTACTCTGTGGCGGTATTGAACTGGATGTACGTTATATTTTATACTTTCTAAATTTCGAAAAATGAGATTTCACTGTAACGCGAAATGGAAAGTGGGCCAGTCCGATTAAGGGACGCTTTTCAATTCTGAGAATTTTGAAAACTTAGTTTAATAATATTCCTCGAAATACTGGTATCCGTCAAACTTGAAATTTTTTAAAATACTATAGATTCTAATGCTTATTGCCTAGGATTGTTTTCATTCAGCAATACATTTTTAAGTAATTAAATGTAAAACTCCACCTATAAGTTACGCAGCCTGTAAGTAGTTAATTAGAGTCGTTTAAAATTAATTTTAATGCATAAATGTAATCAGAGGTTGAGATAAATATTTCGGAACCTGCTACATACTGACTCGTGTAAATTTCGTCAACTTCCAAAAATGTTGAAAAAAACCTTTTCATAAAAGCGAAAGGTTCACGCGCGCGTTTGAAAGGTACAATATTTACTACTCCGGAATTCACTTTTCGCGCAATAACTTTCGAAAATCAACTTTACCTGATGTACGAGTCAAGAATATTGGAATGCCGGAAAACTTTCGCCATTTACGTATTGGTGAATTGGAAAATTAACGACGTACGTAGACTCTTGCAATGACGTCTACTAAATTCTATAAAGGCATTTCAAAACTGAAGAGTTCCTACGCCTTTCCCGCCGACACGTTCGGTCTACTTCAAGTTCTCCGTATCGATCCGATGTATCCTGAAATGACCTTGTACCGGATCGTTACACCATGCTATACTTATGTACGTTGTGGCCGTATCGTGTTCAAGGTCTAGAAAACATGTATTTTAAAGGTTGGTTCCATTGCTAAAAATGTTACATCGGATCGAGTTCTTACACCCCGCTTCAAACTCTTTCATGAAATTTGATCCTTTCCATTCAATGAATATTTTTAATTAAAAAATCAATATGTATACTATGCCGATCTTTATTTTAAACCTTGAGGATCATATATCGATGTTAAATACAATTTTCTCCGCAAGATAGTTTGGAAATATTAAACATAAGGTACAAACAATCTTTGTTGTTATTAAAGTAATCTCTACCGTCAGGAAACATTATTTTACTGACTATTACTCGCAACTCCGTCTGCCTTGAATTTGAATTATTATATTTTTTTCTAATTGATGGATGTCAATGGGGGGCACCTCTTCTCTCCTTCTCTCTTCTCACTTCTCAGCCAACCGCGCACTACTGCTGTCGCCTGCTTGGTTTCATTGAACGCTGTTAACTTTGAACATTTGCTATATTGAATTTATGGTGACGTCACATGCCCTATGTTCTTCTCTCGGTTTTAAGTAACCTCTGCCAAATTTTATCAAAATCAGTTCGATAGCCGTGAAGAGGTAGCAAACAGACAAACTCACTTTCGCATTTATAATAAAGTATGAACTAATACAGAAATGGATAATTGCTATTGCTTATTAAAGTAAATGTGAATGAAGCAAATATCAAATTCTTCTAAATGCCTGCCTATAGAGCTCAATTGCCTCATTATAAGACTTTTGATTATTTGCTTTACAGTGGAACCTCGGATTGCGAGTAACGTGGTTTACGAGTGTTCCGCAAGACGAGCAAAAAATTATGATTTGATAAGCGAGCAATGTTTTGCAATACGAGCTCCCGGGAGTACGAACACGCCTGCGCGCGTCAACCGCCAATTTGTTTAACGACAACGCAATGTTACATTTCCGTCAAATTCTTAAAAGGAGGCAAAAACAAGTGTCATTGGATAGATTCCTTGTTAAACTCCCACAAAATGAAAAAGATTCCACTTAACATACAAATGGGAGTGCTTTCATTAGTGACAGTGAAATCCGTCCAACGTCATAATGTTACTATGTGCTTCTCTCTTCTCTGTCAGCTTTCATTTTTACTTAGAATGTATGTTAATTTTTATCACTTTTATATGAATGAATAGTTTTGGAATGAATTATCCCATTTTCCATTATTTCTTATGATGAAATTTGCTTTGATATACGAGTGCTTTGGATTACAAGTACTTTCGCCGAACGAATTATGCTCGCAAACCGAGGTACTACTGTATATTGAAAGGAATTAATTATTGTAAATGATAGTGTCCGACGATAACTATAAGTGAATACTTTAATGAAAAAAGTATTATTTTCAGCTTAAGTTTAAATAAGGTTTCCGTTATCTTACGGAGAAATTTTAGCGCGCTATGTCATACCGATACATAGCCTTTAATGACCACGATGATGCAATGACTTCAGAAATTGGATTTTTATCTTTTTAGAGGAATAAGTCAAAGTAATTTAATAGCACGGTCCTTAAACTAACATAATTAATCTACAAGAAGATATTTTTAGCCGAATGTGCAGCCTTTTGAATCGTTGTGGATTACTTAACTGCACGTTGCATAATGCCATTAAATTATCTGCATATCGCAATTATACCATCCTTGCATTTTGTTTATTCAATCTTCCGAAATTGTAATTATATTTTAATTGGGTATCATAAGATCTCCTTACTCGCTCCTTAAAATATTGAAGTATGTGTACGTATATTTTCAACTTTAAGTTCGAAGTGAAAAAGAAGATTTCCTACACTATAAACCGGCCTCTCGATGAAACGTCTTAAAATAAGACGGGAAAGTGTCTAATTGAAGTAAAATAAAACGGATAAGTGTATTGATCAGAAATTCAAGACACGAATAGTGTCTTATTCGAAGATGTTTTTCTGTCTTTTCTCAAGGAGACATTTCTTTTTCGGTTTATAATCATAAGACACATGGTACTGTCTTAAGATAAAGACGCTTAGTCGTCTTAAAGTAAGACACTTCTTCAGGTGTAAGACATTTAAATGAATAAGTTGCTTAAAATAGTAAGACACTTACCCAAATAATACACTTCAAACGTCTTGTTACCTGTGACGTCAAGCATCATTATTCACATGTAACCTTAGATATATCTAGATTATAATCATATATCGCATTATCATTTTTAAATTCGATGACTCGTTAATGAAAAGCAAGGTTATATAAGTAAATATAGTAATTTATATCAATAAATATAATACCTCTACTAGCATTCAATAGTTTATTAAGGAAAAAACCGACGAGCGCACTCTACTGCGCATGACGTGTACCGTTCGGGGTATACGGTTTTCGGCTCGGTTGGAACAGGGTTTATGGCCATCACACACAACATTCCGTAAGGCCGTAAGACGTAAGCGTAAGCGAATAAACCAATCAGGATCAAGTATTCCGTTGTCCGTAACGCCACCACAACGGAATACTTGATCCTGATTGGTTATTCGCTTACGCTTACGTCTTACGGCCTTACGGAATGTTGTGTGTGATGGCCTTTAGCGTACTGTACTGTTTAGCTAACTGTACACTCCCCCTCCTTTTTCGACCTCACCCCAACTCACTTTCTGTTGTAGGTTTGTTCCAACCGAGCTGAAACCCGTACATGTGAACGGTACACGTCATGCGCAGTAGAGAAACGGTCATGCGCAGTAGTGAAAATCCGTCCACTTTCTCTACTACGCATGACGTGTACCGTTCAGAGAGAGTGTACGGTTTTCGGCTCGGTTGGAACAGACGTTGTAAAGTTCAACGCGGCCAACAAGCACGCCATTTTCCGCACAGATAACAGAAACATAAACATTTTCCGGAGGTTGTTTGCTGTGCAAAAATGTCGAAAAAAAAGAAAAAAAACAGTGTTTTGTGCATTAGGTCAACGACGCAAGTGTGTTAGATTTCTCTCACGAGATAATCAGCCTGACGCTGAAGTTGTGTTGGAAGAGTTTAAGAAATTATGTGCTCGCGATCCAGCATTAAGTTTGGTGATAACAAACACAGATATTATCATTCAAAAAAAAACATCAAGCATCAGGCATGTGGTATGATGCGGATGACAGCATAATTGATGACAATAGTGAATTGAATATTGTGCTGGTGCAGTCTCCAATGCAAATGATATTGCCAACAACTAACCTAAAAGACTGCACAGGTGGGAAGGTTATTTACACAGACCCCCCCCCCCCCCCTCCAGTTGACAAGGTGGATGAACTTTTTGAGACTGAAGAAACTGCGATAGTTATCTCGAACGAGTTGAAAAATACGGTAATTAAATTTTTTTTTTAATGGAGAAGTTATACGTGACAAGTTTTGTCTGATGGTCTATATATATTTTTTTTTTGCAAATGAACAATGAGAACAATGAGACTTTCGTGAACGCTAATAATCAAGATGCTGCCATGGTTGAAGCTGGATCTAGCACTTCCAGAGAATCCATTCCTGTAACCCTCCTTTTCCTTAGAGATATACATTCATCATTACTTCAATATTTTTATTAGTATTAGTGACATTTTTTTGACGCGATGTGTTTATTTCAGTGTTTCGATTTGTGAGAGCTGGATTCATTGTGGATTTGAACACATTTCCAACGAATTTCGCGCTCACATATACGTTTGAAAATTATACATTTGTGTATAATTATTGTAAGACGTTTTTAGATTCTTATATTTCAATACATCTAACCGGCTTAGTATGAAACGTTTGAAGTGTCTTATTGGAAGACACTTACAGTGTCTATAACGTATTAAGACGGTATTAAACGTCTTAAAAGTGACCTCAAGTTTTAAGACATGTAGGTGTCTTAAAATAAGACGGTTGAGTTAGTAGTGTATATAATACGATTCACTGCGTTCAGCTGTAAATGTTGTTAGTTATTGTGGTCAATGTATCATCTCATTATTGAGCAATAAGCCGAGAACGATTAAAATGTGATATTGAAATTCGAACTAGAATGCACACTACAAAAAAATCTACAAGTCCGTCATCAGTGCAATTCGACTAACCAAAAAAATAATAGTTTAAAAATTGTAAGGGCAAATCTAGTAATTTTTTTGGTCCGTACTGTTAAAAGTTGTTAAAAGTTTCCAATACATTTGTGAATTAAATTTACAAAACTAATTGTGAAATTCAAAAACAATTGGAAGTTTACGACACATACCTACCTGTTGTGATTTTACGATATCTTATTGTGATTCTATAATATTTATCGTGATTTTCCTACACATTCCTTATGGAATTTACGTTTTCGCATCAAACTATTAGTAATTTTATCAAACTATTATGTTTGTTAAAAGCTTCCAACACAATTTATGAATTCTAAACAGAAATTTTTAACAATGCAGATAAAAGGAACCATTTTCTTAACATATAGATAACTTTACACGAGGCCTCCACACTTTTGAGTTAAGTATGCGCTCGCAGATTTGTCCCGCGTCATACTATTCTGCATGATATTAGAGTTGAGTTAGGAGTATGTCTAGAGTAAAATAGCTGAAGCTGGCCGAATATATCAGGAAACTTGATAGAGTCTCGCACCAAGTTAAGATCGAAATCGAATCTTTACTAGAAATATCGCTCAAGCGCACGTGTTCCAAAGTATCATTGTATTTTCGAAATAGAGATATATCGGGAAATTCTAATGCTGGATTCAGCACGTCAATCGGCTTTTCCGCAGCGGTTCAATTTAATTTGAGCTCCATCGGTCAACGCTAGCCTGAGATGTGAATTCCATTAATTAGTAAAATACATGAAATTTAACCGTATTTACACGCAGCGTTCTGTCGTAGACCAATTAATAATTTTATATCATCGAAGACTTATTCATTCGCTATAATTACTTGTCATTACACTATATTCCCATCATGATTTTATTGTCCCAACGTATCGACAATTCGACACAGCAAGATGAATAATTACAGTAATTTTGTCTCTTCGCCAAATTTGACGTACCTACCGAGTTACTGACGCGCAAGATGAACGTACATATACCTACCGTAATTTCCCACAACTATGGGAAATACGTAAGTCCCTACCTATATACACAGCGGTCTGTCCCATCACTACTTTCATTCAGTACTCCCAAGTTTTCGCTAGATGACACCCAATACTGAAATACAGATTTATTTGTAACAATGCGCATTTGGACCATACTTGTGGTCCAGGACCATAGTTGTGGGAAATTACGGTACCTCTTCGAGAGAGAGAGCCGTTAAAGGTTACTACGCTATTCCGTTACGATACGCACGTGCGCATGTCGCCGGCGACAAAAGCGTTAAGGCCATCACACGTGAAAAAACGTAAGCAGTAACAGTAAGGATTGACCAATCAGAAATACTATTCTTACGGAATTATGCTTAAACAGGCTTTCTGATTGGTCAATCCTTACTGTTACTGCTTACGTTTTTTCACGTGTGATGGCCTTTACGACCAAGAAAGCGTACTGTATTTGTACCGCATACTTACGCATGCGCGCGCGACGGAAGCATCGCACCCCGACGCGGCGACCTTTGGTGGATCGAAGATGGTATGTATACCTAGTTTTATGTGGGCAAAGCTGCCACGATGGCATCCACGTTCTGCCAAATAATTTATAACATTTTTCCGTACGACGGTCTGTCGATAAAAATTGGATCACGATCGCACGGTCGAGGCGCACTCATACACGCGTGCACATGTGCACAATGTCGAGCACGGCGCGGATCGATCGCCTCGGTAAAGGTCGAAGCCTCTCTCTCATTTTGGAGACGAGGTACGGATCGTCGCGATAGTAATGTGTTTCGAGATCATCGAAACTGTTTTCGAGGTGTAGCAGACGATGTGCATACTGGGAACAACATGTATAGGAAATATAATAGGTAGACTCTATTTAAAACTATAGAGAGGACTAGTGCGATCGTTGATTGATCCTAGCGAGTAGGAAAGGCTAAACATGGCTGGTGTTAAAAATTAGTAATGGGACTGGTTAGAATCAAGCCTAACTCAATCAAGAAGATTCATTGCTGACATAGTCAGTCCTTATTAACTTTCCCTACCTGCTAGGACTAATCAACCATCGTACTTGTCGGCTTTAGCTTTAAGGAGTGTCTTTCAGTATTATTGTATGCATGCAAAATTGACACAAATCAATACATAAATATTTCTTTCTCTGCTTATTTTTACGCACCGAAATCAATTTTAATCGACTGTATCAAACCATTACTAGGCTGCGAGCGCGCGGTTTTTTATATTTAATTGTCTGCAATTTTATTATTAAATTAAGAAAATCAGTACATTTGGCCGTGTGCTAGCGGTTTTTAACCTTTACTCTCTTGCCACACTTCTATAGAATCACGTACTTGCCACACTGGGGTTGATTTAGACCCCAGTAAGAAAAATGGTTATAACAAACAAATTATTGCATATTTATACCTACTTGAAAATTTTATCAGCTCTTCTTAAGAGCGTACTTTAAAAGACCATGTAACTATAGCCAGAACTTAAAATTAAAAGTTTACGAAAAAAATAAAATATAAAAGTTACACGGTCTTTTAAAGTACGCTCTTAAGAAGAGTTGATAAAAATTTCAAGTACAAATATGCAATAACTTATTTGTTATAACAAGTCTTCTCGCTGGGGTGTAAATCAACCCCAGTGTAGCAAGTACGAATTCTACCATGAGGTTGTTTCGAACCTCAGTCTGGCAAGTAAGGGTTAAGTTACATATTTCGCTGAATTCAATAAAACTTCTTCCAGTGTCGTAGCTGTTAACTGCGTAGAATTATCTAGGTGCGTGTGTGTGACTGATATGGCGTATTTTCGATTTTTTGAATTTTAGGAAATATTATATAATATTTTATTCAAGGCCCACTCTCTCTCTCTCTCTAGCCTAGCAGATGTGATGCTCAGTTAGAATTCGATGTTTAGTGGATGACATTAAATATTAACTAATGAGGATCGAATACCGATTGAACGATTTTCATCTGATGAAATATTTGTGTATTCTGACTACCACTTGAAGCATTCTTATGAGCTATTTTCAAAGTCCCCAGAATTGAAAGATACCACTTAAAAACTCTGAATGCTATACCGTATGTCTACATTCCGGTTTTAATTTGTTTCCCCATTTGACAGACATACTATGATCGGTATGAGAGCAGATATACGTTATTTTCTATGTCTGAAGATCGATTCTCCTCTGTATTGATAGAAGTATGCCTGAATGGCCTCCGTAAGTTCTGCAGTCGCAATGGTTTTTCCCCTACAGAGCAATGTGGGATCTCATTTTCCGTGTTCGCGAAAATAATGTTCGCGTGTAAAACTCTGATTTTAATCAATCATACGACGGCTTGACAAGAAAGGATGCATTGCTATTGGATCAAATATAAGACTCTCACGCGAGAATTGTTGCACAAACTCAAAAATAGAATCCTCGGCGCGAGTTTTCGAGAGTCGGTTAACCTTTAAATGCTAATGTGAGTGAAAGATGACCCTAGAGAAATGTAGCTTTGTTGTGACTCTGAAAGACATTAAGCACTTCAGGGTTAATCCTCGGAAGGGTGTGTCGGATGTCTTGACACTACAATGATGAGGAAGCTCTTAAGCCGGTCCCAGACAATGCGTGCATTCGGCGAATGCGCGAACATTCGGAGATCGTACTACGCCTTCGCCTACCCTCCCACACGCTACAGTATGTAGAAAATGTTCGTGCTTTCGGCAAATGCACGGACGTTCGGGTTCGATACCGCTCTCCAATTTCAGGGGCCTCACGGCGTCTCGTATTACGTACCGTCTCGTATTACGTACACAAAGGAACATCGTATTTTTCGTCTAGAAATATACGGATATAATTCACATTCCTCTAGGAAAAAAAAGCATATAACCGCAATTCACGGAAACCCTTGATTACGAGAGATGTAGATTCTTTCAGTATATATCATAATATAAAATGATCCATATATGTCGGACTCTCTATCGCGCTCACTAACCTGGTGCACCTAGACACGAAAAACTGCAGGGAAAATCTGTCATTTCCCGTGATCGTCGATCTGGTGCACCTGGTCACGATAAACTGTAGGAAGAACTTCGTAATTACCTTGATCGTCTACCCAGTGAAACAACCAAGTAAGAATGACGGAATGATGAACGAAAATTTATTCGTTATTCAAAATTATTTGAATGATAAATGAAAATTTAATCTTAACTATTAGTCATTCAATTATTAATTTTTCTTATGACGCCCATCCCTGACTCCAATGATATTCTATTTTGTTTACAAATGTACAACAAACTAAGTTATAAAATATTTATAGAAATACTATTTATAATCAACATTACCGCAATCAGATGACCGGACTGTTGAGAAATGAATAGTTGGATCTTTTAGATTTTTAGAAATATTAGTGGAGTATCTAAATTTTATGCACAACTCCAATAATTCGAAGCATCATTTAAAAATTTTAAAATATAGTCTTAAAAATCTTTGTCGATGTATTGCCATGATTTATTCGGAGTGGAGAAATTGGAAAAATTATAAAATATTTACCTCTGAGTTCATAGTTTCTCCTGGAGTATATATAGGTTTGAGAAACTTCTGCATAGTTTCAAAGGCAAACCAGTTTGGTTTGTAAATGTCTTCTGCCCCAGCACCAGAGAAACCCCCTTCGTTACTCACGTGGGTTTTTGAAACATTAAAGCTCACCTGGGGTGTACCCTACACCCCAGTTAAAGATTAACGTTTTCTTAGTGAAAAATTGAAATTTTTTAATACTTTTTTTTTATTTTAAAGCTTGAGATATTGCCTAATGATCTCAACATTTAAAAAAATTAATTTCGTAATTTTCTAATTGAAAACAAAACTCGAAGTCTCGGTATATGAGGTCTCGGTTTTCAGACGCTCAGGTCTCCCTGCCGATTTTTATTAAAAAAATAGTATAAATAATAGACTGAGGATAGTTGTCGTACTCTCGTTTTATTAACAAAGTACCAATTAACAAATTGGAACAAGTTTTATAGAAAAATATTAAATATTGAATTAATACAGACTGTTAAAAATCACTATTTAACTCTTTCAGCGTTCTGTCGAAGAGATAAATCGGTTTTATCCTGCGCTTTTGGTGCCAAATTCTTTAATGAAATGTTCCCGAAAGGTACTAAAAGTGCAAACCTTGAAAAAAAAAACTCTAGGCGTGGCATGCAAAAAAAGGAGGCTGGGGTGTAGCCTACACCCCACGTGAGCAACGAAGGGTTGACCTTACTTAAAAGCTGACAGAATATCGCCATTAGTGAGTCTTTCTTCTTTTTTAAATCTGCGGCAGTTACGTTGCTGCTAGAAAATGATGATTCCAACTCCTTCCAGGCATCAGCCACTTTGTTTCTGTTTTTGTGGTCAACATGTTTGGGATCCCATATCGGTGTAGGCATTTGGGGTGCGCATGGAAGGGCACGGGTTCATAAGTTTTTCTACACCCATTTCAACGCACGAAAGTGTTTGGTTACTTCGTCGTCCTTTACTACGCGTCGTTTTACCGACAAGACCGTGGATAGCGACCGAATACCGAATGTTTGGCGCAGTAGAGCTCCCACACACTACGCGAAGAATCACGAATGGCAAATATTAGCCGACTGCACGCATTGTCTGGGACCGACTTCAGACTTCCTGTGTCACTAACCAAACCCCGAAATAAAATCTTCATTTTGCGAGTTTTGGCTAGCTTTTCGAGATTTCGTCCCATTGTGCGGCGCCTCAATCCCGCTCTCCAATTTCAGAGGCCTCGCGACGGGGCACCGGTCGCGACGGCAAGGCGGTGTGCCTCGTTAAGGGCAAGACGCCTGGACCCCTTCTCAGGTTGCAAATAAATCAACTATGCGTAACTGGGCACACCATGTGGGAGTGGAGGCGAAGAAGCCCGAAGTTACTTCGTCATCCTTTACTACGCGTCGTTTTACCGACAAGACCGCGAATAGCGGGCGAATGCCGAATGCTTGGCGCAGTAGAGCTCCCACACACTACGCGAAGGATCACGAATGGCGAATATTCGCCGGACGCACGCATTGTCTGGGACCGGCTTTACGCGTGGGTCGCACGAGGAAGATAAGAACAAGAACACGCACCCTCTCACATGGGTTGAAGAAAAACGGAAGGCTCTGCAGCGTTACAGCAGCGTGACCCACATCCCACGGAAACGCCCCTCTCACGTATTCAATTACTGCATTTATAGAAATTTCGTGATGTGGAGCTTCGAGTGTAAATTCTTCTGCACCGATTGAAAAAGACTTGTTATCATAATCATGGATTCAGGAATACACGGGACATGACATTCCGAAAAACATATGGCAGCTGTAGCCGACCACCATTTTGGTGATGGACCCGTGTTACATTGTATGCATGTAGTGCACACAATGTTAATCTACATTATATAAATGTAATTAGAATTAGAAAGTTTCGTTGCTGGGAAGAGATTAATATATTACATCGCCCCGCTAGTAAATCCTAGAAAATATAGCGGAAGAGAACAGCGACAAATAACGATCCCTTTGAGATTTTCTTCGCGATTCCATTCGGTATTTCCATGAAAATCCAAATATAAACGTCATCTATCGTAGACAGGCGCCATCTCGGTAGATTTACGCAGTCACTATTCGCATAGCGTAAAATTTGTGTCGCGCAAATTGAATTTCAACGCGGTAACGTTACAAAGCATCGACTAATAGATTTGCAACCACCTTGAGACTACGAGGATGGTCTAAAGGTTTATCGAATGTAACGTTCCAACGGCATGACGATGACACCGTCATAACTTAACTTATAAGACACATTTGTCCACGTGTGCAAACCACGTTCGCAGAATGGAATTGATTTCCAATATAACCGGCTAAACGGGAGAATGAAAGCGCAGTCGGATCAAAGCGGCTCTACCGGGCACGATCCTTTTTCACGAGGACGCCCGCCCGCGCCGGCTGCACGGAGAATTATCGCGTCGACCTAGAGACGGAAGTGCCCTTCTGTTAAACCGGTTCAACAATGTAACGGCCGACCGATTTCGTATAAGTGGATAAAAGCGCCCTATATTATGTTATTAGGTCATGACACCATCGTGGAATAAGATGGAACAAGATACGGCGACATTTCACAAACGATCAACCCGCGCTTCACGTGGAAAAACGCCTCCGTTGCGACAAAGCTGCGACTTCATCGAATCGATATCGGAACTTTGGGAAACATTGAATATTCCGCTTAGGGAATGGAGGTCAACTCGCGGGGGGATACACACAAGATGGTTTCTATTTGTGTCACGAGTCGACATACGTCTATTGGAGTCGACAATTGATTACTTTTGTGCCGACTCGCCTCGACTCGCGTTAATTCGATGAAAAGCAACCTTAAACAGGTGCTATTTTCGAATGCTAGTGTCAAACAAATATTTTTCGAGCCAAGAACGTATGATCTTAAAAATTTTTAATAATACAGATTCTTGGTCGAAGAATATACCTACAGGGTGACATTTTGAAAACCTGCCACCCCAATATCTCAGAAAGTTAGATTTTCTAAAAAAAAAATACGGTTTCGGCAGTGGAGAGGGGGAACCAAAAATGACATAATCGGAGACGCACCCCCTCCAACCCCCTTTGGGGTAGCCCCCCCAACTTTGTAATCTTAAATAGCAACCCCCCATGTGTGATACAGCGTTGGAAAGCTTTTTAAAAATGCTTTACAACAACACCAAATTTTGGTACCTTTCGATGAGTAGTTTTTGCGCAAATCGAGAAAGAAACTGCTAGAAGTAAGTTGTCAATTTATTTATTAAAGGTCAGTTACGTTACAATAAATTTTCGAAATGATTTCCATTGATTTTTCGAACTTTTTCTAATGTTGTTCTTGAAATTTTGCGACATTCTTGCGTAATTCTCTGTTTCAGTCGGTTAATGCTTGCTGGTTGAGTTTGAAAAACAACAGATTTCAGATGTCCCCATAAGAAAAAATCGCAGGGAGTAAGATTAGGTGATGTGGAAATCACTTCGAAAATGCATTGTAACATAATTGACCTTTAATAAATAAATTGACAAAACTTACTTCTAGCAGTTTCTTTCTCGATTTGCGCGAAAACTACTCATCGAAAGGTACCAAAATTTGGTGTCGTTGTAAAGCATTTTTAAAGAGCTTTCCAACGCTGTATCATACATGGGGGGTTGTTATTTAAGATTACAAAGTTTGGGAGGCCTAAGGGGGTTGGAGTGGGTGCTTCTCCGATTATGTCGTTTTCGTTCCCCCTCTCCACTGCCGAAACCGTATTTTTTTCAGAAAATCTCTGTAACTTTCTGAGATATTGGGGTGGCAAGTTATTAAAATGTCACCCTGTATATTCTTGATTCAAGTATACCTTTGTTGGAGCAAGAAATTCTTTCTGCATGAAAAACATAATTATACTCGAGCCTAGTATATATTTTTTGTACGAAGAAAATCATAGCTACATTTTGGAATTATATTATGTTTGTGGTTAGAGAAAAAATGCTGTTGGCACTAGCAATTATTTCTCTCAGTGTAACTTGACGACGTAACTCGTTTTAAAGCGATTTCGATTCACTGCTTTTGAAGTGGTCCAAAAGCAATTGCTCTGGACTTCCAGCGGTATTATTTATTATTCGTTGAATTTCAGGAAAAGCATTTCTAGAATGCTTCGAGAACATGAATCAAAAATGCTGTTAAAGTAAATGTTATTATGCCATGGCTCACTAATAGCGTACAACATTGGCTAACTATAAGTAACGCTTGGATGTACTGGAGTACAGTAAATAACCGCAGCTATTCGTTATATGCGATGTGCACGTTCTTCCAGTAAAAAAATATGCATCATGGAAGTATGGCTGCAGAATTATGTTGCACATTCATAGTCTCATATATTTATCCACACATGCTCACACTTTCTATAATTGGATCGAAGTTCACGTGCAATGATGCACTGTAATTTGCCGAGTCTGAAATAAGTGCCAGCTAAAAAATCTGGCTAATACATTGCATCCCAGGTTTTCAGAAATTGAAACAATTTAAGGAAACGAAAACTTCTTTTTTTCTAGCGTCATTTCTAGTCATTGACTAGCTCTGAACATCGGTTTAGAAGAAATACGATCGATCGAAGGCCAGTGGACAGGTTCAACTCAGATTCCACGGATCCATTTCCGGGTGAAGATATTTAGGTCCAGCCTTTTTTGATGGAAGCTTAAGATCAGCTTTAGTGTTAAGGTCGATGTCGAATGATTAAAGTAGAGTTTGAGCAGTCGAATACGGTCGCTTAGTTGGCTAAAATATAAGGTCTTAAAAACCTAACGTTTTAGTTATACGCCCGACAGTAACTTCGAGCGTCAACCATTGTACAAGAAACGTTATCAATATCGAGAATTGGTATGTATATTCGCATTGAAAACAGTTTATATATAGTTAGTAAACAAATAATTCAATATAACGAAGGGTTATGGGTGAAGAAAATGCATGTTAATTATTAGAATATTTATTTAACCCCAACATTTACCTCAAAATATTTATTTGCATAAACTGAATATTGTAATAGTTAAGAGATATTTCTTGTCCTAGCGAAATATCTATTCCACCACATTCAAATATAAATGAATGAACTATAAACTATTTTCTCAGTGTATTTTGATGACGATTCTTAAAAGGCCAGTACGTCATCTGACTATTGTGATTCAGTATTTGCATAAAAAAATATTCATATCCTTAAATTCAATTTGTAATATGTACACATATTCAATATCACACGAAAAAAAAATGTCCGAAAAAATAATTCGCAAAGTTATAAGTGCGTTTCTCTCTACAAGATTATGACGTCATCGAAAAGCCAGAGAGACGCACTTATATCAAACAATGAGTGCGAAAGAAATAGTCTTACAAGACGATGACGTAGCTGCATTTTTAAATATCGTTTTCCAGCTGAGACAAGGCTAAAAAAGGAAGAATGAAAAAATACAGGGTAAATAATTTTGTCCAAATTTTTGAAATCTATCATCAAAGAAATTAATGGGAAGACCGAATTGCGAGAATGGTTGCTAAATGCTTTTCTCGGTTAGGCCTGCTTCCTATAACTCGAGTGTGCACGAACGCGCGAGCCCCCCTTTGGAGTCTTCTTCATTCTCTAATGGACTCAGGATAAGTGCCACGAGCCAAAGCCTTTCGAGTCAACTGATGGCTTAATTCTATGTCGCGTGTCTTTTCTATCGAAGCCTACCACAGCGCGGTGCTTTAACTTCGTGATGGGGGTTCATCGAGTCGTCGCGCGTCTGTGACTGAAATGACAAAAGCTCAAAAGCTTCTAGTTGTATCCGATGCGTCGTTAATACGCGAGGCTAGTATGCGAGATACAGCACGTAGGTGTGTATAACGGAGGGGCGAGTCGAATAATACCGCCGAGATGATGCGGGGAGCCGTAATCTTATTGTTAGTCGTGACACGATTGCGGAGCCTCGGGAAAATCCACGTTGGGTGGAACTCGGATTCCTGCGCTCATATTAGGCACCTGCCTACATTAGCTCCGTCCGTTTATAAATTTTAACAGACAATTCCAAAGGTGAGATTCGGCTAATTCTCCTGCACTCTAGTCAATGACGATCGGAATTGTAAATCGGAATGCTCGTGTAGTCACTCGACCGTAAGGTAGAGGTATCGGCTATGACCGCAGCAATTGATTCTCGGACAGTCCTGCGAGCCTAAGCCAAATTATGGTATTAAATATTAGCAATTAAGGCTCATCTTACAGTTAATTTTTCCCTATAAAAAGCCGCCATTTATTTCCCTAGACATTAAGTTCGCTCACATTTTTATGCTTTTTCTAAAAATAGATATCTTCCTTGGAATTGTTATATCTGGTTTTAATTTTCTAAAAATGTTTCTATAAATGTTTCTTTTAATTAAAAACATACTTTCAGAAAAAATGTCGACCTTCGCAGATTAAAAAAATTACTATTTACTGGATTCCATAATACCTTATCGTCAAAATACAAAAACTATGTACTTATATCAATTCGAATGTTTCTTTCTTCCAAAAAACATGTGGTTAAAAAGTGTAATGTTCTTTATTTGGAAATGAAAATGAGTATTAAATCTCCAGCAATCGATTATCATGTCAGCCATTTCTCAATGTAATTGCTCCAAGAGTTGTAAAAGTATAATAAGAGCAGCGTAATATCGCGAAAAGAATATTTAATAAACGCATCGTTATTGTTACAATAATAAAATAAGGTTATTAAAGTACGTTTGGAACATGGAGAACACCTAATTAAGTTAATAGGGCTATTCATATCCCCAATAACAAGGAAATGCTTTTGTGTATATCGAGCAAGAAAGTGTGGGAAGAAAACGCGTGTCCATCAAAAGGTTAAACATTGGGTCAGAGATGTATGGCATCACCCTTGGCATGTAAAGAAAATGGTTTACCATCATATCGTACAAACAAGTATCATTTGTTGCCTTTTGCTTTCATCTGCTATTTCAGGATTAATATTTCAATGTAGATAAGGAAGAATATATAATTTAGCGATCAAAATATAATTTCACATTGCATGATTGTACACACATACAATTATCAATAGTTTTTTCACATATGCCAACTTGTATCTATTTCTACGGAGAAATTATAATATCATAAAAAACAACAAAAAACTATTTGCCTGCTCTGCATTATTAACTAGATTAACTTATAAAAGTTCCTTGTGTGTATCTGGTATATATGTACCTAATATATTACGTGTACATACATTTTTCCAAATTGGGGTTACATGTAGGGAAAAGCGAGGTATAGTGACTTTCTTGAATTGGCCCTTAGTTACCATGATATGTATAGTACTAATCAAAGGCTAATTCGAGTAGCAGCTCGTTGTATTCTTTTTATCTCTACAATTATTTCTGTGATTTAATATAAGGCTACACAATTCATGTAAATCTCCTTTCTTTGCACATGTCAAGCTTTGTATCATAAATAAATGAATATAAATTTGAAGCAGATTATCAATATATACATACATATATGGTCCTCACACTGAAGGAAATACTCGTATATAGGTAATGGAGCCAGCAATCTCTGTGTTATCGATATTCGGTTCTCTCACGAATTTTTTGTATCGCAGATTCGAAAAATTTAAACAAAATTATTTATCCCGTAGTTTTTTACTTTTCATTTTCGGCCTTATCAAAGCTAGAAAACGATATTTTGAAATGCAGCTACATCATCGTCTTATAAGACTCACTCACGCATTCGTTGCTTGGCATATGACGTCATAATGTTGCAAAGAGAAACACGCTTATAATTCAGTGTAATTATTTGTTCGGACATTTTCTTCTTCGTGTGTTATTAAATATGTTACAAATTACAAATTGAATATAAAAATATGAATATTTTTTTATGGGAAGACCGAATTGTTTTCAGTATGACTTTCTTGAGATACGTCAAATGTAGAAACAAACCGAATATGTATTATAGTTTCCAACGAAAGCACTCGAGATATGTAACGATCGACAGTTCGAAAGATTCGCCTAAGACTAAGCGCATATGAAGCAGAGGACAAAGCAGCGATGAGCCAGAATCATTCCAGCGGTGCTCCGCAAACCTAAGCACGCGAATCGTAAACGTCCGCGACATTAGCATCGAACTTTCTAAACGGTCACGGGGAACACTAGAATTACTCCTCGTAAAACACTTGATTCGATCATTATACCCGCCTATAGTTACGCATCAGCGCTCGTCGCGTCGCGTCACCAACCTATTCGATTTAGTCGAGCGTTTCCGATTACCCGCTCCATCCTAAATAGACCAGCGCGCATTAACGCGCCCGTCGTATACCTACCGTTTCCCGATCCGAATTGCAACGATTCCCCTTACGTGGGACGATGGAACGGTGTCAACGTTGCAATTACGGTCGTTGGGGTCGCTGCATTCGATACGGTTTCCCGTTCGAGGTTAAACGCATCCCCACCGTCGCAGGTGCTCCAATAACGGTTCGCATATGAATGTATGTGCATATATAGATATTCATGCAGAGTCGGCCGTGCAGATCGATAATTACCGATCTAGACGAGAAAGAATCGCAAAATGGCTTGTTGTTTGCGACAAGGCGTGATAAGGTCCACAGACGAGCGTTTGTACTCGTAAATATAATCCCCCCACAAAAACAGATTCTCTGTAAAAAAAGGCGGCATGTTCATTCAGTGCCAACAAAAATTGATACGTAAAATACTCTCCAAAAAAGATTTGAAATCAATTAAGATCGCCATGTTCAAGATTTATGTATTAAAAGTAAAAGGCATCATTTGAAAGGAAAATTATTGTAAATCAAGTTACTAAAAAATTCGACTAAAAAAATTTATAAAAAAATTTTAATAAAAAAGAACTTGCCGCGTTTAAGTTTTCATATTTTGTTCACTATACCGAATAATTGGCAGTGCTTGGACGGTGCTAGAGTGATTCATAAATTACACTGCCGAAGTCAAATTCAGAGAATTTCAGAAGGCCCCCGCCTAATCGGTTTCCCGTGCGACATTCGGTATACTGGTGGTATCATATTATAAGTGTATGAATTTATTTAAAATCATAAGTGCATAAACATCGAGTATAATTCTGTCTGAATTTTTTATTTTGAAGAAAAAAACGCGGCAAGTTCTTTTTTATTAAAATTTTTTTATAAATTTTTTTAGTCGAATTTTTTAGTAACTTGATTTACAATAATTTTCCTTTCAAATGATGCCTTTTACTTTTAATACATAAATCTTGAACATGGCGATCTTAATTGATATCAAATCTTTTTTGGAGAGTATTTTACGTATCAATTTTTGTTGGCACTGAATGAACATGCCGCCTTTTTTTACAGAGAATCTGTTTTTGTGGGGGGATTTCACTACTTTTTGGAATTTATTCATGAGGAAGATACGTACATGTAGAAGAATAGCTGTTTATTACCACAAAATTGAAGTCTCACATTTTATACCGATACGAGCCAATTAATTATAACCACGTTACTTTTGATTTATTCTCGTGATATTTTGAAAGGTACTTATAGACTAGAGAGCCCTTATATTTTTAACTTTGCCTTACTATTTTGGAGAAATAAAACATATACCGCTTTCGAATTTACAGGTTAAGTATTACTGCAGAACGAGTAGGTTAGAAGATTTTCATAAAGACTCACGATTTTCTGACATATCATCTCGTACAGGTGCAACCGAAGAGGATCTAACTCGTGTCCTGTCCGTAAAAAGATGACTCGATGGACATCGGAGAATGTCAGTCTTGTCAGCGAGCGCCTTCATCCATAGTACCCATAGTACTTCCATTGCAATATGGGCTTTTCGTTCCAACTATTCCTGCTTTAAGGAGGTTCGACTATCAGACGAAAACCAACTTACAGCCCTAATTTTTTTATATGATATACACGAATACTTTACACAACTAATACGAAAATTTGAGCAATATAGACCGTCTATAGTTTCTTCGTTATTTTATTCTAAAGTTGACCACTTTTAACATATCGCCTTATGGCAGACGATTGTACTAAGGTAGATTATCACTGACTTTAACACACATTCCGCCAACTTTAGACTTTGAAAGACTAGTAATTTGACAGATGAAATATTAAGGATTATGTAAAAAATAAGTAAATTGGGTTTTACCGTATAGTTGCAACGTAATATTGTCATGAAATTCGTTTTGACTTCGCAAACCATTAGCATGCCATATTAACGGTGAGAGACTTGGCAACACGGCAGCGAAACAGCTGTAAAGCTCGTCCACTTGCCGTTCCAAAAACCAGTCAGAATAGTTCATTCGTCGAGCTGGATCTAGCTAATTGTACGCTGAAACATGCCCAAGTCGTATTCAGCCTTGAGAAGATTTATTTTCAATATTGGTGGGTAATAAGTTAGTTCGAATAGGTGCACCTGAGAAAATATTGAATTGAGTTGCTATTGGGACGTAACAACGGCAATCCAGCAGTCTCATAACCGACAGAAATTACGAAAGTGATATTTATGTTAAATTATCTTAACAAATATTTAATTAAGAAATTACATCCCATAAAACACGTCTTTACAAGTAATTTTTGTGATATTCTTGGGATATTTTGCAATATTTTTGAACACTACCCTATGTTAGAAATATATCTTTCTCGATAAATTCACAAAGTTGCAAAACGTTATAGAAACATTTTGGAATCATTACATTGAAAGAAACAGCTCAATAAGACAGCTCGATAAGATTGTACTTGTCAGAGCTGAATTATATATGTGATTTCTATAATTATTTTAGAAAGACCTGAAAGAATACGAGAGCAGTGGAACACCGATGCTCTCCTAGAGAGAATAAGACTATAAGAAATAGAAAAGAATGTTCATCCTTTTAAAATGAAGTACATACATGCACCGGAGAAAGCAAATCCAACTCGACGAATGAACTATTCCGACTGGTTTTTGGAACGGCAAGTGGACGATCCCTCGTTCGTCAGAAGATTTTGTTCACAGATGAATCGAAATTCTACAATGAAGGATTAGTGAATAATCACAACGCCCACTATTGGTCCGTGAGAAATCCTCACTGGGTAGAAGAAGTCGAAGGCGATGGAGTGGAGGCGATGAACTAAAAATAAAATAAAATTTAGTATATAAATCGAAACTTGTAGTAGGAAGGCAGAGGGCAAGCACCGATGAGAAAAAAAATAGAAATAAAGTATTATAGTTACCCCGATATTGTAGTTACTCCGATGATTTGTTCTTCTCCCACGACTTAGATTCTCCAATATGTAGAAATATACCGTCTTCCCATACTGACAGTATACATTCATTTTACCTCTAATATGCCGGAATTAAAAATCTCTAGAACTCTGCGGTACAATGCCACGGTAGGAATATCAAATTCTACCGACATGACATGCTTCGACAAGGTCTGTATCAACTTTAGCATTATATTGGGGGCACTGCACTAATCCTGTGGCACATTTTTCTATCTGAGAATCGTTCTGAAAAAAATAGAAATAAAGTATTATAGTTACCCCGATATTGTAGTTACTCCGATGATTTGTTCTTCTCCCACGACTTAGATTCTCCAATATGTAGAAATATACCGTCTTCCCATACTGACAGTATACATGCATTTTACCTTTAATATGCCGGAATTAAAAATCTCTAGAACTCTGCGGTACAATGCCACGGTAGGAATATCAAATTCTACCGACATGACATGCTTCGACAAGGTCTGTATCAACTTTAGCATTATATTGGGGGCACTGCACTAATCCTGTGGCACATTTTTCTATCTGAGAATCGTTCTGAAAAAAATAGAAATAAAGTATTATAGTTACCCCGATATTGTAGTTACTCCGATGATTTGTTCTTCTCCCGCGACTTAGATTCTCCAATATGTAGAAATATACCGTCTTCCCATACTGACAGTATACATGCATTTTACCTTTAATATGCCGGAATTAAAAATCTCTAGAACTCTGCGGTACAATGCCACGGTAGGAATATCAAATTCTACCGACATGACATGCTTCGACAAGGTCTGTATCAACTTTAGCATTATATTGGGGGCACTGCACTAATCCTGTGGCACATTTTTCTATCTGAGAATCGTTCTGAAAAAAATAGAAATAAAGTATTATAGTTACCCCGATATTGTAGTTACTCCGATGATTTGTTCTTCTCCCACGACTTAGATTCTCCAATATGTAGAAATATACCGTCTTCCCATACTGACAGTATACATGCATTTTACCTTTAATATGCCGGAATTAAAAATCTCTAGAACTCTGCGGTACAATGCCACGGTAGGAATATCAAATTCTACCGACATGACATGCTTCGACAAGGTCTGTATCAACTTTAGCATTATATACGCTCCGTTAGTGATGACGTCACAGCAGCCATCTTGGTCAGCCAGGTTTCCAAACAAACCGGCGAGCCGTGTATTTTCTTATGGGAGTTAGAAAGATTGCGAATTAAAATATTTATCCGGTGTATTTAACGGAAGAAAAGGTACGTACCATTAAGCGCCTTCATTACACTAACGTTTTCACTTACTAGTATTTAGCAACAATGTAATATAGTGTAATAATTTGCCAAAAACGTTCGCATATACATAACCTTAAATTTGTAACTGTCACCAAACGTAATTATAAACGAATGTATTCATATATGCACACTTTTTTGATATCTAAAAATAGTAATAATCATCGAACATCGGAATTTTGCGGTTAAATAAACCTAATATTGTTTTTTCCGCGATAAAAGCCAACCACAGATAGGTTAAATAGTATGTTAAAATAAAGGTTAAATAGTTAAATATTATGAGATATATATTTCATTAAGTTTTGTATAATAATCTGTAAAGTACTGTATATTGATGTGATAATGTTTAATTGTGATAAAGTTACGCTTAAGTGGAAGAGTTATATTACATATCTGTACCCGAGGATAAAAGTGTATTAAGTCCACTTAATACTTAATAGGACTTAATACACTTTTATCCTGGGGTACAGATATGTATTTCGTTAAGTTTTGTATAATATTCTGTAAAGTACTATATGAGTTGCACAATTCCAAAATGAGCATTGTCCATTCGCAGTTTGTCCTATAATCGCTAAATCGCTTTCGTTTCTCATCAACTTATAAATAAATGCTATTACAAAAATTATATAGTTGTTCGATTATCAACGTACGTAACAGGGAAATCGTGTACAGGATATGTGCGGGGGGGGGGGGGGGCAAAATGTTACTCGCTCGCTAATACAGTTCGTGGACTTCAATTCCGCATATCCAGGGAAAATCGATTCTAAAATGGAAGAGAGCTGTCATGTTCGAAGTTGAAATACTGATTTGAATCACGTTTGAGGTTGAGTGATTTGGTAAGTTTAAATCAAAGTTCTTTGAATACAAAACAATTCTTATAAAAAATGTGATTGAAATAAAAAAGCCCGATTTAATTTAAAAAATCGACTTGCTTTTTTCGCAAAAGATTCATAATTGTTTCCGGCCCTGAAATGGAATAAATCTTAAAGTAAATTGTGATCGAAGTTATCAACGCACTTTAATTTCATAGAAAGCTATATATATTTCACGTGTTCCACGAACATTATTTCTCGATTTCGCTGCATTGATAAAATATTATGAGTATGTTACTTGCTATGTAACTTACAAAGTTTACTGGTTTACATATAAATGACATCTGATTTACATATTTACATCTAAATCACACATGTGATTTATATATTTACATGTAAATTAAAAATAAAACTTAGTTTGTTAGTTATTTGCATCAAATGAATATGAATCTTGGACTTCCTTGATCAGTGGATACTGTAAGTTCGTTAATGAGCCTATTACTTGTACGATAACCCCAGCATGTTCAAATAGCGAACGTGGCACGAGATCTAATATTTTGTATTTTTTCATCCTTTGTATCGCTCTTTCGACGTGAATACGCGCTCGGGCTATAGTTTCCGTTTGTTTCACTTCTTCAGGAGTGAATTGCGCCCTTTCTAAAAATGGTGGTATGTTTAAATTAACACCAGCTGGCAGCAAATCTTTAAGCAAGAAACCTTTGTCAGCTAGAATTAAATCTCCTGCCTCCAAATATTTAAGTATCCTGCAGTGCTGCACAATTTTTTTATCCGATGTTGCTCCTGGGTATAACAAGCTTAGTATGTTATAACACCATTCGGAGCAACTCCTATAAGGGCTTTCCACGTATTTTTGTGTTTATAACTACTGTACGTTGCTTTCTGATGCAGCATTGAATTTCGTGGAACTGTCATGGCAATTTCAGTGCAGTCCAGAATTATTCTACAATTTGTGAACGTGCTGAAACAATTTGGCAAGCATGTTTGGTTCTTTTTGCGACTTGGTATCCCCTCCATAAGTTGTTTAAATAAAATTTCGTGCAATACATACACCCACGTAATTACAATATTTGTTACGGTTGCTTCCGACACCATAAATCTGTGTGCTAACTCTTCGCGAGGATAATTGTTTTTCAATTCCATGAGGCACATGAACAATTGATCAATCTTAGAAATTTTTTCAACACTCCACTTTAAATAATACTTTATGGGTATGTTTTGCAAGAGACTGTACAAAGATAAGAATATTCTTGTCGTAGGAAGCCCTGTATACAGCTTGCACAAACTGTCATTATTTTCAATTTGTTTGTATGAAAATGAAACGCCATTGGCCATGGATTGTTGTTCGTCGAGCTGTTGCCGTAGAAAATAATTTTCCGATTCCATCAGAGCCACTGATGCAATCGTAGATGACCTGCGAGTATCGCTCGGCGTCGTTGGCTGCGATTCCAGGACTTCGCTGCAGGATAAAAAGAAAACTATATTGAAATACTGCCTTCGTTTCTCTATTATGAGCTGGCTTCTTTCAGGGGAACATTCAATCACATATCAAATATTTAACGATACTGAAAACACACCTTTCTTGAACCTGCATCTCCTCTTCAACTGTTTCCGATGTCACAGTTGCTGCGGCAACTTTTCGAGCTCTTTTTTCTGGCGATGAAAAAGTAAAACGCTTTTTTACGTTGTGTTCAAAAAGCGTTGGCAAATTTTTTCGGCTTCCTTCGGGGAAATGGCATGAACATATACACGCACTTGGTCCAGGTTGTATGCCTCGTCTATATTAAGGAGCACTCATTATAAAAATAATTTCATAAATGTGTTCATGATGTTTCATACGCACCTTACAAGTGCTTCCCATTTCTTCTTTAATGTTTTATCTTTCGGAAATTTGAAAAACTTACAAGTTTTTTTTTCACTATAATGCTTGCAATGAGGCGGCCAACACATGACCATCTGTATAAAATGATTAAACAATTATGAATTCATATGATCCGCCAGTGTCTGCAGATTACAAATCGTAGCACTTTCGCAAGTGTTGGTCATATTTTACAATTTTACAATTATTTAAAAATAATTTTAATGTAAACAATTTAATTTGATATATTTACATTTACTATAAGCATTATTTTTATAAGTGCAACGAAGAAATAAGTGATTAAATGTGGCAAACTGCGAGTAGATATCATGAAAACTTCGAGGTTAGGTGCTTGTAAACACACACTCATTTCGTAATATTCTGCGATTAGAACGAGGTAATAGTAAAGTTATACATGTCAATGTACTCGTTATAACATCATCTTATTCGATAGGTACCTCACAATCACTATTTCGATCCACTGCAGCGACAATATTAGTAAAATATAAGCTCCTGTGTTAAATCTTATGGGCTTTTCCGTTGTTTGGAAACTTTTACCCCCACTCCGGGGACGCCTACGTCACACTAACGGAGCGTATTGGGGGCACTGCACTAATCCTGTGGCACATTTTTCTATCTGAGAATCGTTCTGAAAAAAATAGAAATAAAGTATTATAGTTACCCCGATATTGTAGTTACTCCGATGATTTGTTCTTCTCCCACGACTTAGATTCTCCAATATGTAGAAATATACCGTCTTCCCATACTGACAGTATACATGCATTTTACCTTTAATATGCCGGAATTAAAAATCTCTAGAACTCTGCGGTACAATGCCACGGTAGGAATATCAAATTCTACCGACATGACATGCTTCGACAAGGTCTGTATCAACTTTAGCATTATATTGGGGGCACTGCACTAATCCTGTGGCACATTTTTCTATCTCAGAATCGTTCTGAAAAAAATAGAAATAAAGTATTATAGTTACCCCGATATTGTAGTTACTCCGATGATTTGTTCTTCTCCCACGACTTAGATTCTCCAATATGTAGAAATATACCGTCTTCCCATACTGACAGTATACATGCATTTTACCTTTAATATGCCGGAATTAAAAATCTCTAGAACTCTGCGGTACAATGCCACGGTAGGAATATCAAATTCTACCGACATGACATGCTTCGACAAGGTCTGTATCAACTTTAGCATTATATTGGGGGCACTGCACTAATCCTGTGGCACATTTTTCTATCTGGGAAAGCCGTGGTAGAAAAGTAGGAGATACGATAGAATTGGATTACAATAATGAAGTAATTATTTTATTATCTTTTCTTTATCGATATATTTTCCCTTTCGTATTATTAAAAGTTCCAATTATATATTATCGGAACGCTGTACAGCTGTACTACCATAATAATATGCTTTCCCAGATAGAAAAATGTGCCACAGGATTAGTGCAGTGCCCTTAATATACCGCTAAAGTTGATACAGACCTTGTCGAAGCATGTCATGTCGGTAGAACCTGATATTCCTACCGTGGCATTGTACCGCAGAGTTCTAGAGATTTTTAATTCCGGCATATTGGAGGTAAAATGCATGTATACTGTCAGTACGGGAAGACGGTATATTATCGGAACGCTGTACAGCTGTACTACCATAATAATATGCTTTCCTAGATAGAAAAATGTGCCACAGGATTAGTGCAGTGCCCTTAATATACCGCTAAAGTTGATACAGACCTTGTCGAAGCATGTCATGTCGGTAGAACCTGATATTCACACCGTGGCATTGTACCGCAATTCTAGAGAATTCTTTTCTACCTAGGTTGATTTTTGACTGCGAAGAAAAATCAAATTTGCACCAATCCGTCCCGTTCTCGTATGGCGCTGAAAACAAAAAATAGAATAACCACAAAGATATTTGTTCTGTATAAGGGATGAAAATGAGGTTAAGACAGTCAGTTAGGAAGTTACTTATCTGATGCCACTTCTTCCGAGATATAGATGTCTCCTTCCCTGTTCTTCATGCACCAGCAACCAAAGAAAAATGACACTGCTTCCGTGCACTGTTTTGATTATTTAAAAAAAATCTGAACGATTTGATAATAGCTAGCTGTCAGAGCGTCTGTCACATTCACCACTGTTGAGATTCACTACTCCGATTACACTGAATTTGTACTTTTTATTAACAAGCGCGTCCGAGGATCGAAAAAATGCGAGGGATATCGTTTCGCGAATGGAAATATTTTTAAATTTTGAAAAACAACTAAACATTCAAGGAATATAGTCTCTCACACACTCTCACATACATTTTTGATGGCGTATGCGTGTGGCCGCATCTGTGTACACATTTCCGACCATGGCCGAATACCGCCGAAGACAGGCGGAATTTTTGTGACATTTTTACATATATATATCGCCCGAGAAATCGGATTCTCGACTTTAATGGGGCGAGGGGCGTGGCTTCGCGTTGCTAAGGAAAAATCTCTGTTAATATGTAACTTACAACATTTACTCTGGTCTCTATCGATAGAGAATAGTCGATTTATATGGCGTAACTAAGCATAGTTTTGGTTATAACCGTATATTTATTGAGAAAATTCGATGTTAAAATTGAGGGGTGAAGGGGGCAGACATTTTTCCTGTAAAGATACACGGGTGCTCGCGGCGACAGCGCTGGCGGCGTCGTTCTGACGACTTGAATGAACATGCCGCGAGACACTACCGTGTCTCTTGATGTCGAATCGAAAAAGTTTCATTTTTAAAGTGTATACACAATATTATGACAAAAAGGAGGACAGCTTTGATTAAAAAAAAGGATATCTTCTAGGAATTAGAAACGTGCAGTGGTTTTAAAAAATAACAATTTTTAAGTTATACAATGAAACACCAATGTTTATTAAGTAAATGGGGAGTGTTTTTGCAATTAAAAAATTTATATCTTATGTTATGCAACTTAAGTCTCAATATCACATCTTGATTTAAGGAAAAGGAACCATTTGTCAAATTTTATAGTTTCCGATAAGAAACATTCAACTAGGTTATTATACTTACAAAATATTGGTGTACCCAAGGACAATGAATCCGTCCGACCCGCTGACTAGTCGACGAATTTTGAAACTCTAAATCGGTCGAAAAAAATAATCCTACTAATCGCCGATCTTAAATTTCGTCAATTCGTCAGCGGGTCGGACAGATTCATTGTCCTTGGGTATACAAGTAGATAAAGGAAGGGTTATAGTACTATCTTAGTCAAAAGAATGACCAGTTCAACCCTTTTTACATAATCTGAAACGGTAAAAAAACAAACTCAACTGAGAAGTTGATAATAAGTGGTTTTAGGGGGAAAATATCGAATGATAGAGGAAAATGGGAAAAATCGAAAGCTTTAGGGTGAAAAAGGGGAAACTTAAAAAGTATGAAAATAGGGGAAACACCGTGAAGCCTTTATATAATTTTTGTGATCGAATTATTATTGTATTTCGCTTGGTTTCGGAAAAGATCGAAGTCTTTATTTTGATAGAAAAGTGATCGGAAATTTGTCTCACCAGCATATCTTACATTCGAGACCGATTTTTGCTCGACTAAGGGCCGGTTTTACCAACACGGTATAAACGCGGTATAGCGCTATATTGAGAATAACCAGCAATAAGCCTTCTGGTTATTCTCAGTATAACGCTATACCGCGTTTATACCTGTTGTACCCGCGTTTATACCCTAAGGGCCAGTTTTACCAAAGCCAAGTTATACCTAGAATAAGTATACCGAGGATAAATTTATACTCTTCTTTATACCTGGTATAAAGCGCAGGCGTTTTACCAGCTCCAAGTTTGCCTGGGATAACTATTCCAGGTATAAGCGTTGGCCATCTAAAATTATTTTTAGGTTGGTAGTAAGAAGTACGTACTGCGCATGACATTTGGTCGTTTTGACAGCTGTTCCGGCGCGATAAATGAAATTCGGAGTTGTTATTCTCAGTATAACCTAACTTTTTGTTTTTGACGTCTTTATTCTTTCATGACATAATCATAACCTGATCGTTGTGGTAAATTGTTATTAATTTTGAAATAGTTGATTGATGTACCAGTTTTTTAATCATCATCTCATGATGACATTGACGTATTACCAAGAATCAGAAATCCAAAGAAAATACGTGCCCGTTAAATAAAAGATATCTATAACAATATATTTATATTTTCGTAACAATATCTTTTATTTTCGAGTCGTCGATAAAAGCATCAGGTACAAAACACGTCCAAACATTCGATATCTCACCAACAAGAATGTGTTCAGTCTCAAAAAACTATAAGGGTCGTCACACAATAATAGTAATTACAACGTAAAATTGCACCATTTGATCCAAATCTCGTATCGGACAAAATATATTCTAAAATCTATAAACTTTTAAATCGTTACAACTTAAGATTTATCACGCGGTGACATTACTCTGAGATTACATAGAGCGGTACAATGTTATCGTTTTTTTAAGTATACGCGACCCTATCTAAAAAGTATACAAAGAGCGTTGTAGGACTTGATGTCTAATGCCGAGGTATCTTACAAAAGTGTATCAATGAAAATCTAAAATTTTTTCATATTCTACATCGTACGACGGATGTATCACTTCTGCTCCTGAAAACTCTGCAATCACGCGAATTGAAGAAAGGTATAATGTCTACCTAGATAAATTTAAATGTTACTTATAGAAGACAATGCAATGGTAGATGACTTCTTTGGTTGATATTATTGGATACCGTTGAGATTCTCGCGATTAGAGACCCGCGTGCGTCAATTTTAAATTTAAACTTGCATTTTCTGAGTAAAAGAGCGAAGAGAGAAAACAACATTTTCCCGACGTTTCTATGAGCTTCTATCCTCCTATTAAAAAAGAACTATAATCTAAAATGTGTCGTGCGAAATTACCTCGCAGAGAAAGACTCATTTATAAAAAAAGAAGAGAGATCTATTAATTTTGATTCTCCAAAGCTCTGACTCAGATAAAATTATAATCATGATTCAATCTCACGCGTGGAAAGGAAGGCTACAATAGCCATTCCTCGGAGCACCGTCCGACGCGATTGCTGCGACCCAGAGAACTTGAGTATCATCGAGTTCTTAATCTAGAACGAATTATCGAACGTCAACGTCGCGGTGGAATTTCTACTGTCCGGCGATTGCATTGCGATATATCGTTTCCGTAAGATCTCTTGAAGGTCGTTGCAAGAGCTATTTTCTCGTTTGGCTCGCAAAGGTCTCCCACCCGGCGATCTGAAAAACACGTTTAAAGCCCACTGTGAACAAAATCAATCTTTCGCAGCCACGACATTCTGACAATGCGAAACTCCTCTTTGTTCCTGGCGAATAAAAAGTTTACCGCGATAAAATTGTTTAATCGTACCTTGTGACGAGTTTCATTTTGACTTTGTTGATCTTTTTCAGTATGTCGCCCATTGATTTCTGGGAGATCAGTGGCGGTTTATGCCGATCGATGAACTTGTAGCCCTGTAAACTAGCTCTCCTCGCGATGTTAGGAGTCGTTGGAGGTTGCAGAGGTGGCGGCATATAATAATGACTAATTAAAAGTTTTAACATTATGATAAAAACGATTACCTACAGTAATTAGCATTGATCCCGAAGCAAGAAATCTTAAAGTCGGCAATAATTTTGTTGCTGGCTGAATTGCTGCATTTCTTGGCGAGCTCGAAGCAATGCGATGTCGTATTTGTCCCAATAATCTCTGACAGGTTTGTTTTTCCAAACGAAATCAAGTGAAGAATTCTACAACCATTGTATTCTTCGAAATAGTCAACTCTGGAATAGTTTTGCATTAGATATTGGTTATAAATTAGTAGGTATAGGTATCCTTTATTTACTTACCGGGCACGTATTTTCCTAGGATTTCTCATTCTTTGTAAGACGTCAATTTCATCATCAGATGATGATTCGAAAACTGGCACATCAATCAACTCCATTTCACAACTAATAACAATTATTATGATTCTGTCACGGTTCTGATTCTATCACGGAAGAATAAAGACGCAAACAGAAAGTTAGGTTATACTGAGGATAGCTAGCTTATCCCACGATGAAACTGCCGGATAACAGTTATGTCTGCATTTATTCCAAAGTTTATCCTATTCCAGACTTATATCATACTTGTAAAACGTTTGCGTACTGGTTATTCTCAGTATAGCGCTATACCGCGTTTATACCGTGTTGGTAAAACCGGCCCTAAATATCACTTTTGGATCACTGCTCACCACCATTGAACCACTACTGACCATCATTGAACCACTGCTCACCACTATTGTGCCACTACTCAGGTTTTCAGTAGTGGTTGAAAATATTCTGTAGTGGTTTTCGACACGGGTCACTACTACTCTGATTACACAGAATTTTTACTTTTTATTAACAAGCGCGTCCGAGGATCGAAATAAACGCGAGGGAAATCGTTTCGCGAATGGAAATATTTTATTGATTAACTTTGAAAACTATGACTAAACATTCAAGGAATATATTCTCTCACACACTCTCACATACATTTAATGGCGTATGCGTGTGGCTGCATCTGTATACATATTTCCGATCATGGCAGACTATCGCCGAAGATAGGCGGAATTTGTGTGACATTTTGACATATATATTATATATTGCCCGAGAAATTGGATTCTCGACTTTTAGGCGCGAGGGGCATGGCTTCGCATTGCTAAGGAAGAATCTCTGTTAATATGTAACTTATAACATTTATTCTGGTCTCTATCAATAGAGAATAGTCAATTTATATGGCGTAACTAAGCATAGTTTTGGTTATAATCGTATATTTATTGAGAAAATTCGATGTAAAAATTGAGGGGTGAAGGGGGCAGACATTTTTCCTGTAAAGATACACGGGTGCCCGCGGCGACAGCGCTATCGGCGTTGTTCTGACGAACTACTTGAATGAACGTGCCGCGAGACACTACCGTGTCTCTTGATTTGTCCGGATTTTCAGCTTCACTAGTCTTTCGGAGATTAGCAGTAAGTACTTCAAACAATTTTTCTTGAGGGTCTTCTTTCATTAGATTCTTTTTAAACTTCTTCTGCGGCGGATGTGGCTTAGGGAAATCATTGTCCTCAGTAGACTCGTCCTGCTCCAAGTCTTCAGTAGACGTGTTTGAACATTGACTTGATGGTAGAATTTCAGAAAGTGGTTCTAGAAACGATAGGTATTTGGAATACGCATAAGGTTTTCTGAATGTAGCTTCTGATCAACTGGCACTTTTCGTCCTCTTTGATTTGTCTCTGTTATAAGCGTCCCAGGTAGCACACTGACGTTAGAATAACGTCTCTGACGTCATTTTTTGGTCAGTCTAGGGTTTCAGACGTCAGTTGTAATATTAACGTCTTTTTGTCAGAACTTCCGTCATTTTTAATGACGAACGAGACTTAGAAAAATTTCGGTCTCCTGCATATATAGGGACTTGAAAATTTATTTGTGAATAAATGGACAAAAATTGTAATTTGTTCAATTATTAAATCAATAAATTATTTCATTTCGAGTCTCCAGAGTATGTTGAGCAAGTTATAAACTATACTGTTTATCAAAAAGCACAGATTATTAAAGTAAATGAAAGACAATCAATTAATGTAGGATGAATAAACATTCATATAATTATTTATTTATTTATTTATACTTATTTATTTATTTATTTATATTTATTTATATTTATTATTTATTTCTTGCATAGACGCAAATTGATATTAATATCAATTTGCGTCTATTCAAGAATATTTATCAAAAGACAATCATAAATTTAGAAAAATGTTGAGAAAAGAATAATACAATTATAAAATCTTATTTATTCAAGCTCTTTCTTATTGACAGGAAAGGTAACATACATTTATTCATTAAACTTCATATGAACACTAATACATAGTAATAATATTCTTAACCACAGAAGCGTGCAGCAGATGAGGATTCGAGGACACTGACCTATCAACGAAGTTAAGCAGCGAAAAGTGCGGACACTAGTTGGATGGGTGACCGCTCACGATGAAAAGATATACACTCGGCATCTCTCGGATTCTGTCGCTGGTGACTTTTTAAATGTTATTTTTAAACATACTAACCAATGATTAATCAATTCTCATGCTTTTATTAACGAGAGTAGACACTACCGTAGCTAATGAGGGCATGCGAATTAATTGTTCATTGGTTAGTACGTTTAAAAATAACATTTAAAAAAAGTCACCAGCGATAGAATCCGAGACGCCGGGTGTACGTCAGAACTAATCTTTTAAAACCGTCATTTTTTACGTCATTACAACGTACGGTAGAACGTCATTATGACGTGATTTTTCTGACGTCGTGTGGATGTGCAATTAAGCCGTCTTTGCGACGTTAAAATGACGTCATATTTGTCGTCATCTGACGTCAGAACTGACCTTCAAAAAACGTCATTTCGACGTTAGTATGCTACCTGGGATCCTTTATGCTTATTAGATGTTTTCACTACAGAGAACTATAACGGTCAGAAAAGCAGAAACTAACATTAAACGAAAACGAAACTGAACATTTATTAATACGTGTACAAAATATTGCGTAAACTATAAACCCGATGAGAGCGGCCCGGCAGTGTGTGGAGTGAATTAACTTTCAAACTGCGCGATTCACTGCCTTAAGCACTGAGAAACGGGTAACACGGAACGTTGAACTAACTGGTTGACCTTTTCGCGTTGAACTCGAAAACTGAACTGCCCGTGGAGAGCTCTTTACGATATCAAGACGGGGAGCGACGAGGCTCCACGTCAGCGCGTTCTGATTGGTGTAAGGGTTCAACGTGGCAAGTAAATTATAACGTCCAACGCGTCGTAGGTAAACGTAAGCAAAAGAAACCGTTAGTTTCAGAAAAAAAGGACCTTCTAATCGCGCACTGACAGAGAGGAAAACAATCATTTTGAATACTAACATTGGTTACTAACTTACTAACTGACTAACTTACGGTTTGTCGCAACATACCGCCCGCCTTGCTATCAGGACTGATGGCGAAATTAACTAAGAGTAGCAATCTTTACTGGTCCGGTCACTTAATCGTCGGCTGGTACAGGCAATATGCATAGTTTCGCGATGGGTCGCTTGATGCGTGATGTGGCGGTTTGAAGAGTCACAACTCGAACTAGTCCGTCTGTAGTACAGATAACGAAGGAAAAATAGCGGAAAAAATTCATGTAAAAGCGAATTTTGGCATAGTTGTAGGGGAAGGTGTCAGTAACAATATACTAAAAGTACTGATGGGTGGGAGTTGTGCTAAGGGGGGGGGGTCTCTAAAGGTCCCCTTTTTCAGTTTTTCGTTAATAACTCGAAAACTACTACCTCTAGCGAAGAAAAGTTAAATAATAAATTAATCTATATAAAATTCTCTACAAAAAAGGTTTTATACACTTTTTCGCTAGGGTCTATACTTCAGGAGATATGGAGGGGGAAATATGAAAAATTAAAAAAAAATCTGTTTTTCCGTTAAAAATGAAATAATTAATGTTCAAGGATTGTTCAGCCTGACTGCAGAAGCTAGCTGAAGGAAGATAGGCACTGTTATCGTAAGCCATGGATTCAATATCTTCCAAGATAATCTCAGCAGCTTTTTTTACAATTCTCTCACATTCTGTCTGTTTATCTTTACACTTTGCAGTATACCATGAGTCGCTCAAGATTTTATTACCAAAAGTACGAAAGGAGACGATAGTTTGTCTGGTGCGAATTGTGCTGAAAATAATTCGGTCCCCATATTTTTCCCTTAGTTTCTCTTTGATAGTCTTCACGTGTGGTAGCTCTCTCGTAACCTGTTCCAACAACTCGTCCATAGAGAATTGGCAATTACCATTCCCTTCAATATAATCGTAGATTTCTTCCATTACTTCTGAAATCTCTTCATCTTGAGGACGTCCAGCTTTTCTTTTTGAAGGAGCAGCGATTGAGAAGAATCTTTTGCAACAATCCTGATGATATATTGCATCTGCTGCGTGTAGATCCCCAACAGTGCAGATACGTCTTACTACATCGTTTCCCCGCTCATCCTTTCTTTCCTGACCACGAACGATAATGGAATTGTGAAACATAGTCGTAACAACATTACAAACAGTTCGACGCCTAGCATAATTTAATTTTCTCTCCTTCTCTTCGTCATACGTTGCTGTACAGAAAAAAGACTTTGTTTTAAAATCGAATTTCACTTGCCCTGAACGCAAAGATGAGGCATCACGTGATGTTGAAGGTTGCTCTGAAAGAGTTTCTCTCAAAAACCTCTTTATTGAGTCACTTCTGACGTATTCTCTTCTGCAAGAATTGTGAACAACACCACTTGTCTTACTCTCGAAACCTTTCTCTTTCCCATCTTTCCTTAACACACTTGCCTTCACTAATCCAATTATCCCTTTTTCTCCAACGTTACACAAATCACTTTCAACTTCACCCTCACAAATTAAACACTTCTCAGCCATAGTCACTTACTACGTGAATGCACTATCGACGATTTGCGATACCTTAACTTAACTGTGAGTGAGGTTGAGACGCGGAACACGATACTATGATGAGTGATAATACAGATGCGGTCTGTCCCAGCTTATATATTAGCGGCATTGGTCGATGGAAGGGATTGCATGGACGACGCTATGTACCCTGATTGACTGAAGGAGGAGTGGCGGTGGAACGGACTATGACACTCATTACGAGCAATCCGGTAATTACCTTTCGGTGTGTCGTCCGGTAATCACATTCCGGAAAATGCGCGGAACCGAGGTATTAACGACCTATATTCGCCGAAATAAACCTGCGTCACCGATCGAAAGATTAACCCTAGGGTTGCGAGGTATTTGCGATCGTTATCACGATCGGTATCCTAAGCGGTATAAATGAATATTCAAAATTCCAACTACCGTTTATCGGAACAGGCTTCAACGACGCATATTATTGTGGTCCCCTCCGCACACAATTCTTTCGTTATATCGTAATTGTCAAGTTAAAATCTGCTGTGTGGAGAATATGCTATATGAAGTATTATGAACATAGGTCATTATAATTCGGTCCCGCGCCTTTCCTGGAATATGATTACCGGACGACCCCCCAGAAGGTAATTAGGATTATCATTTAGGATTACTTTTGAAGGAATGTTACATGAATCAAAGAGAGAGTTATTCCTAGTTAAAAACTGCCAAGCGCGGCATATAGCAGGTTCTTCACATAGCAGGTTTTAACTTGACAACGTCGATATATTACATGACTACACTTATATGCGCTAGAGTCATTAAAACGTGGTCTGAGCAACGTTAATTTATCATTAAACCTTGATTTTTAACAGTAAAACAGATTTTTTTTTTAATTTTCCATATTTCCCCCTCCATATCTCCTGAAGTATTGATCCTAGCGAAAAAGTGTATAAGACCTTTTTTGTAGAGAATTTTATATAGATTAATTTATTATTTAACTTTTTTTCGCTAGAGGCAGTAGTTTTCGAGTTATTAACGAAAAACTGAAAAAGGGGACCTTTAGAGACCCCCCCCCCCCCCCCCTTAGCACAACTCCCACCCATCAGTACTTTTAGTATATTGTTACTGACACCTTCCCCTACAACTATGCCAAAATTCGCTTTTACATGAATTTTTTCCGCTATTTGGCCCTTTTTGGTCTTCGTTGCCTGTACTACTGCGCCCGGATGCGTCTCAACGACCCTGCCGAGCGCCCAGACGGTTGGAGGCAGGTTGTCGTCCTTAATCAGGACAATCATTCCAGGCCTGATATTCGCGCTGCGCTGCTGCCACCTTGTCCGGTTGAGGAGTGTTTGGAGGTAATCCTTTTTCCAGCGGTTCCAGAACTGCTCGACCATTTGTTGCGTACGTTGCCACTGCGACAATCGCTGTGCGGGCAAGTGAACGAGCGACGGTTCTGGGATAGCATTGAGGGCTGCTCCTGTCAGGAAGTGCCCTGGCGTGATAACCGAGTCATCTGAAGGATCGTCTGAAAGTGCCCACAATGGTCGCGAGTTGAGGACAGCTTCAATTTGCGACAAGAGTGTCGAAAACTCCTCGAAAGTGAGTAAGGCGGTTCCGACGATTCGCCTCAGGTGATATTTCACCGACTTCACCCCTGCCTCCCATTTCCCGCCGAAATGTGGAGCGGAAGGTGGGTTGAAGTGCCACTGGATGCCGAGTGCTGCGAGTTTGTCGGCCAACTCGTCTGACTCCTTGGTTGCTGCCGTGAGCAGCCGACGAAGTTCAGCGTCAGCGCCGATGAAGTTACGACCGCAATCGCTGGTGAGGGTCGTGGAAATCCCACTGCGAGCGGTAAACCGTTTATACGCTGCTATAAATTCTGCTGCGGAGTAATCAGACACAAGTTCAAGGTGGACGGCAGAGACAGCGAAACATACGAATACAAGGATGTATCCTTTGTAGGTCTTCGGAGTCCTGCCTCGAAACGCCTTGACTGTGAAGGGGCCTGCGTAGTCCACTCCGCTATTTTGAAATGGTCGCGATTGGATGACACGAGATGGGGGGAGCTGACCCATCTGCTGATTACTTAGGACAGCTCGTTGGCGAGTACAGATGATGCATCTTCGAATGATACTTCGGACAGGAACGCGTCCTCCTATGATCCAATAGCGCTGTCGTAAGGTGGCTAGAGTTAGCTGCGTCCCACCGTGGAGCGTGTCGCGATGATGGTGCTCGATGAGTAGGGTTGTGATGACACTTTTCTGAGGTAGGATGATGGGATGCTTCTCATCATCCGTCAGGTGTAAGTGTGCAAGTCGTCCACTCACTCGCAGCAGCCCTTTACGATCGATAAAGGGCGAGAACCGGGCGAGCGGATGATGTCGAGGAAGGTTTGTGCCAGACGTAATCTGGTCGATGGCTCCGTTGAAATAGGCGCGCTGCGTTACTCGAACCCAAAACTCTTGAGCATCATCTAACTCGTAGGTTGTGATTGCTCCGGTCGGGGGTGGTGCCTTCCCGATGAGAGCTTGGAAGCGTTGTATGACGCGTTTGCACACTGCGGTAATTCGTAAGAGTTTCGCCAGTGTTGAATATCGTGTGCTGAGTTCCCACACCGCCGGAGGATGGATCCCGGTATGATGTACGAGGGTCTCCTTGCGTTCCTCGTCGTCAACTATTGGATCCGTTGTCGGTATCGTGGACGGCCAACTCGTACTTGGTTGAGATAGCCAGGCTGGACCCGACCACCAAAGCTGGGAACCTTGTAGTTGCGGTGGAGGAACACCACGGGAGGCGAGATCAGCTGGATTTTCGCTCCCAGCTACGTGCTGCCATTGCGCTCGCGTGAATTCCTGGATTTCTGTCACCCGATTGCGGACGAAATCTTTCAATCGTGATGGATGTCGTCTTATCCATGCCAAAGCGACGGTCGAATCTGTCCACAAGTGGATGGCCTCGTGATTGAGCTGGAGTACCTGACATAGATGTCGCGCTTGCCGTACAAGGAGGAGTGCAGCGCATAGCTCCAGTCGAGGAATAGTGATGGTTTTAAGTGGAGCCACCTTCGTCTTGGCAGCCAACAAGGAAATCTGTAGTTTGAATCCGGAAGACACTCGTAAGTACAGTATGGCTCCCAACGCCGCGGTTGAAGCATCTGAAAAACCGTGTATTTCGACTGACGAAGACGTGGGATGCAGTCCAATCCATCGCGGCAATGAGATCCCGGAGATCGATGGGAGCTGCTTTACGAAGTCGTTCCACCGTAGAGTGAGTGATTCCGGTAGCTTAGCGTCCCACCCGAGACCGAGAGACCAAAGTTCTTGTAGAAAGATCTTTGCCGTGATGACGACTGGCGCTAACCATCCAAGCGGGTCGAAAAGCTGGGCGATCTGATTAAGGACTTCGCGTTTCGTGACGTGCGGAGAGGTGGAATGGGGTTGTGGTGTAAAGGTAAAGACATCGGAGGCCGGCTTCCAAGCCAATCCGAGGGCTCGAAAGATCTGGCTCTGATCAAGCGAAAGGAGTGCAGCTGCTTCCAGTTTATCAGATGCGATAACATCAAGAACCTCTGGGTGGCTTGCCGTCCATTTTTGGAGTTCGAAGCCGCCCGCCTTGAGTAATTGTATTAGTTGTTGAATACACTCCCGTCCCTGGTTAATGTCGCTGGCGCCTGAGAGAACGTCGTCGACATAGGTATTCTCCCGGATTGCGCGGCTGGCAAGAGGGAACGGTTGTCCTTCATCGTTGACAAGCTGCTGAAGCACTCGGATAGCTAAAAATGGTGCGCATGCTAACCCGTATGTCACGGTGCGCAGCTGGTATTCTTGGACAGGAATCTCCGAAGACTCCCTCCAGAGAATCCGTTGTAGATCCTGGTCATCTTCATGCACGTTGATTTGTCGGTACATTTTTTCCACGTCTCATGTGAATGCAATCCGGTGCTGCCTCCATCGTGTAAGGACGTCGGCAAGGTCGGTTTGGATTTTGGGCCCGACGTGGAGGTTCTCGTTAAGGGACCGCCCTAAGTCCGTCTTTTGAGAAGCGTTGAACACCACGCGGAGCCTTGTCGTGGAGCTGGTTTCCTTAATAACCCCGTGATGGGGTAGATAAAATGCGGACGAGAGAGAGAGAGAGAGAGAGAGAGAGAGAGAGAGGAGCTTCCTATTTTGCTACTTTGGATGGTCGAAATCCGGCAAGCAAAACCTATTTGATTTTGAAAAGGCTAATCACAAATAAATTAGCCAGTGAGTACAGTCATAAAGGATCAAGAAATGAAAAAAAGCATTTGGTAACCTTAAACTTAAAAAAGTGATACATAGTAAATATTTTGTCATATATCTACACGGTGTCACTGGAAGTCGGCATCGTATTATGTTTTTATTAATTGGTTCTAACTTTGCCAATATAGTTTTGAAAATGATGCCAAGTGATAGTCATTTGTTGTTTAACTGTCAAATTTGACGTTTCTTTCAAAAAATGCTGAAAAATGATGTTAGTTTTCTATATTTCGCGTCCCGGGTTCCCCAAACTCCGTAAAGGAGAGCGGGGAACACTGGGTGAGCTCCAACCGGGCGCGTCTCCAGGTGGCGGATAGGAGGGTGGCCAGGTGACAGAAGTGGATCGCGTTTGCGGACCACGGAAGGCCCTGGTTAGCGGGTGCCATACAGCACTTCGGCGCTAGAACCCCGCCGCGGACCAGCTCCCCAAGCCAGAGGTGTAAGCTATCGTGCCGAGGGCTGGATGGCACTGAGGTCACAGTGTCGAAAATGATGCCCTTGGGGAACCAGGCGCCACCCCATTGTATTTAGCCTTACCCCCGCATGGCAGGCTCTGCGGGGGCGGACCGTATAATTCCTGCCTACTCGTGGGAACCACATGGATGACATAAACACAAATTTAAACTTATTGTTAGAGAAACCAGCAGGTGGGGAGGCTTCTATGGAGGCAGCCCCATCTGTGGAAGAAGCGGTCGAACGGCAGGCTCTGGTAGGCGATGGGGCTTTGGCCTCATTGACGGCCAGTTGCCTGTCACTGAATGAACCCCGGTAGTCTGAGGCTGGTGAAGATAAGGCATTAGCCGAAAATTCCGAGGCCTCAACTCCCAAAAACAGGAAGAAGAGCCGTTCGGGGGCGGCGAAGAAGAGGGCTCGCAAAGCCAGACTGGCTGAGCTCGGGACCTCTTCGACGCCTAAACCGGAGGTCAAGACAGGGAGGTCGTCTGTCGGTGGGAGAGGCTCAGCCAGTGGGCAACCCCACACCGACGGACGACCAAATGTTCCCTCGGGGGGGACCGACGGTGGGAACCGTAAAAGGGCCCGGCCGTCGGATGGCACTCCCCCCGAGACACATAACAAGCCCAAAAGAAGCAGGGTTTTCCCTAGGCCTGCTTCCTTTGGGGAGGCGGTGGCAATGGATAAGAATGTGGCAATTATTGCAACCGGATATCCTGAGGCCACCTTTGATCCAGGTCAAGGGGACCTCGTCGTTCTGGCGCTCGGACGGGCTCTGGACTCCGTACCCATGGGGGCGGAGATCCCGCACTTCGACGGGTACAGAATTGAACGGGGGCTCCTTTGGATCACCTGCCCCTCTGAGGAGGCAAAAGCATGGCTGAGGATGTCGGTCCCGGCCTTGAGGCCTTGGGTGGGCGCTTCTCTGACCGTGTTGGAGAGGAAGAACCTTCCAAGGCTTAACAAGATGATGCTGGTGATCCCGGGTATCCCGGAGGAGACTGGCGTCGTCTTGAAGACGTTGGAAAGACAGAATCCTGGCCTCCACACCCAACTCTGGAGGGTGTGGGACAGGAGGGTCGAACAACTCTCTGTCTCACTCGTCTTGGGCGTTGACGATAAGTCCCTGAAACGGCTAAAGGAGGGGGATCTAAAGGCTCACCTCGACGTTGGGCGGGTACTCTTCAGAGAGGCTCAGTCCGGCGCACGGGGGGGGACACGGGGCTCCCACGACAGCTGCAAAAGCGCCACAGGAAGGCAAGAAGGAGGTGTCGAGGGGGGGAGGTCCTAGGGTCACTGAGCCAGTCCTGGCACAGGGGTCCGTTCCGACCCCGATACCCGGCCCCTTCGAGCGAGGTCGCGGATCGGGGCCCCACAGCGGGGACCTCTGGGGATAAACCCTCGGAGTCCTCGGGTGGGGCGCTGGATCCGCCCCAAGAAACCGCCCGCAGACAGAGGGGAAGACCCTCCATGGCCTGCGCGGTGGTAAAGGCCGGCCAGACGGAGACCCGGAAGGGAGTCCAAAAGACCCTTGAAGGGATACTGACTGGCTGGTCTTCCTCAACTCGAGAGGATGCTGTTTCGGCTACTCCCGAGAAGAGGAGGGGGAGGGGGGGCTCGCTAGACCGGGCCCTCTGATTCCCCTGCAATCAGCGAGGACTGACCGACCCATAGTCACCATGGCTATCGAGGGGATCAAATTCTCGCAGATAAACTTGCAACACTGCATAGCGGCCTCGGCGATTCTTAGTCGAGGCCTGGCAGTAGGGCAAACAGACATAGCCCTGATCCAGGAGCCCTGGATTACGGGAGAGGGCAGGGTTGCGGGGCTGCAACTAGGGGGTAGCAACCTAGTATGCGCACTTTCGAGGGAGGGCTCCAGGGCCTGTGTCTTTGTGAGTAAAAGATACAGCGCTCTGAGACTCCCAAAATTCTGCACCAGAGACCTGGCGGCGGTAAAGATCGGGCTTAGTGTGGGAGGTGGGAGGATCGACGTAGTGATCAGGTCGGCCTACTTCCCGCACGACTCTGAGGACCCTCCCCCCACGAGGGAACTCAGAAGCCTGGTGGACCACTGCAAAAAAGAGGGGCTCCAGTTGGTAGTGGGGTGTGATGCGATTTCGCACCACACCATCTGGGGCAGCTCTGACACAAACAAGAGAGGTACAGAATTGTTAGAGTACCTCTCGACGACAGATCTCGAGATCCTCAATAGGGGCTCGAGACCTACCTTTGTCACCCCCCGTAGACAGGAGGTGATTGATATAACCTTGTGCACGCGTAAGTTGGCCCAAGTGATCAGGAACTGGCGGGTGAGCGGAGAGGTAACACTCTCGAATCATCGCCGGATTACTTTTAGCGTAGAGGGGGACGCGGGCTCAAGTCCAACGGAGGTATACCGCAACCCTAAGACCACGAACTGGGCCTTCTACAGGGAAGAGCTCAGCGAGAGGCTACGGGACACTCAGAGCGGCTTCCCGAGGACAAGGGGGAGGATAGATGGTACGGTAGAATGCCTACAAGATGCCGTCATCCAATCCTACGAGACCGCGTGCCCAACAAAAAGACGCAAGAGCAGCAATAGGGTGCCCCCTAGTAGAATAAGGAGTTAAATAAACTCCGTAGGGGCACCCGAAGGCTGCTTAATAAGGCGATGAAAACCGACCGGGATCAGGACTGGGAAAATTATAGGTCTTCCCAGAGGACCTATAAGAAACTAGTCAGATCATCAAAAAGAGAGTCTTGGAGAGGGTTCTGTGGGGAGCTGGAGGCTTTGCCTCAGGTTACCAGACTACGCAGGATCTTCGTATCAGGACCTCAAATAAAGCTTGATGGACTCACACTCCCTGATGGCAGGGAGGTGAACAGCCATGAAGAAATACTGACGCACCTCTTGGAGGTACATTTTCCGGGCTCTGGCCCCGCGACTCCCCACATCGAAGAGTATCGATGGCGGGGCGGGGCGGGGGACTGGAAGACTGCCGCAAAGGTAGTCACAATTAGCAGGATCAGGTGGGCCGTTGAATCTTTTGAGAGATTTAAGGGCCCGGGGTTGGATGGGATCTTCCCAGCCCTCCTACAGGAGGGAAGGGAGAGCCTATGGAAACGCCTCTATACTATATATAGATCCTGTCTGGCCTTGGGATATACCCCTAAGGCTTGGAGAAAGGTCAGGGTGGTCTTTATACCAAAACCGGGCAAGGACTGCTACGACCGGGCCAAGTCTTTTAGGCCTATCAGCCTGACATCTTTCTTGCTCAAAACACTGGAGAGACTGGTTGATAGGTACATCAGAGATACCGCTCTGATCGAAAGACCAATAGAGCGGACCCAACATGCATTCCAAACCGGTAAATCCATAGAGACGGCTCTCCACTGTCTCGTTCGCGAGATAGAGGGGTCCCTCGACAGGAGGGAATCGGTTCTGAGTGTGTTTCTGGATATTGAGGGGGCATTTGACAATACCTCCTTTGAAGCCATCTGCGAGGCAGCACGAGGGTTCGGCATCGAGGAATCTATCGTTTGCTGGATCCAGAGTATGCTGCAGACACGGAGGGTTTGGGCCAGCCTAGGAGAAGTTGAGGTGGAGGCCCGGGCCGCCATAGGATGTCCGCAGGGGGGGGGGGGTACTTTCCCCACTCCTGTGGACCCTGGTGGTAAACGGGCTCATGGTAAAGCTAAAGGAGGCTGGCTTCACTGTGCAGGGATATGCTGACGACTTGGCTATCTCTGTTAAGGAAAAAGATACTGAGGTGCTGGCGAGGCAAATGCAAGGTGCGCTGGACCTTGTGCAAAACTGGTGCCTATCCCAGTCGCTAAAGGTTAACCCAAGCAAAACTGAGATGGTGTTGTTCACACGTAGGAGGGGCTGTAAATTTAAGGCCCCTACCATTTTCGGCGCCGAGCTGAAGACCTCCGGAGAGGTGCGCTATTTGGAGGTAACCCTGGATAGCAAGCTTCTATGGAGAAGTCATATAAATAAACAGGCCCAGAAGGCAATTTCTACCTTTTGGGCCTGTAGAAGAATGTTCAGCAGAACATGGGGACTGAGGCCGGGAGTGGTGGCGTGGATATACACTGCCATCCTTGTGCCCCAGTTCATCTATGCGTCAGTAGTCTGGTGGCCCTCTCTCAGGAGAAACATCAACCGCAAGACGCTACTTAAAGTCTACAGGTTAGCATGCCTGGGGATAACCGGTGCCATGCGCACAACCCCGACCCTGGCCATGGGGGCCCTCCTTAACCTAGCACCTCCCCACCTTGTGGCGGAGGCCGGGGCGAGGAAGACGGCTCTACGCTTGTATTTCGGTGGATACTGGAGACAAGCGGCCAGGGGGCACGCCGCGATCCTTCGGGGGAGGGGGGGGGGGCGGAGTGCTAGAAGAGTTCGCACTGAAAAAGGGGGATCGATGCCCGAATAGCTATCGCTTTCAGCGTCGATTCGAAATCCTCACCCCGGACAGACTGTCCTGGAAGGGGGATAAAAATCACCTCCTATCCCCGAAAGGACTCGTCTGGTATACAGACGGGTTCAAAATGGAGACGGGAGCGGGAGCGGGAGTATGGTGCGGCGGGCCAGGGGTAGAATTATCTTTCGCCCTGGGCCACGACGTCACGGTATTCCAAACGGAGGTGTTCGCCATCTGGGCCTGCGTCGGATTTATCCTGAACAAAGGCTACAGGGGCAGGCACATCTATATATGCAGTGACAGCCGGGCCACGCTCGGAGCGCTCTCCTCAGTGAGGGTTACGTCGGGGCTGGTCCAGGACTGCAGAGATAGATTAGAACGACTCTCAAGTGAGAATCGAGTAAAGTTGCTATGGGTGCCGGGTCACGCCGGCATTGCTGGCAATGAGAAAGCCGACAGGCTGGCTCGGCTGGGCTCTTCGCGGCCGAATCCCGAGCACAATATAGGCATCTCCATGGGGCTCGTGAGGGAAGCGGCTCGTAATTGGATTAAGGGCCGCTTCGCCGACCTTTGGGCACGAGCTCCGGGTATGAAGCACACGAGGGCTCTTTTTAGAGGACCCTCTAGTAGGCTGGGCACTAGGTTGCTGAACCTAGACAGGGCTCAACTACGATAGATAGTGGGGCTGGTCACTGGGCATTGGCACACAAGAAAGCACCTGAGGAACATGGGCCTCGGTACGGAGGTCCTGTGCCCCAGGTGCGGGGATGAAGAGGAAACTCCTTTTCACATACTGGCGCACTGCGAGAGGTTGACGGCCTTTAGATACTATATCTTGGGGGCCCCCTCTTTCGACGATGCCAGTATCAAGGACATCAAGGTGGGCGAGCTCTTGCGCTTTGCGAGGAAGGCTGGCATACCCCGAAGTCACACCTAAGGCTGCCCCAGCTGGGGCCCGGGTACAATGGTCCACTAGGACTGAGTGCCCGGTTGATGCCAACTCACAATCCTTACTTACTTACTTATATTTCGCGTGTTTTAAGTTTTATGGCCCTATGCAAATCTTCTGACTAAGGACTGAAATATTTTATTGCTTGCATGAAAAATATACCACATCAGATCTCACGCAACCTCTGAAATTGTTTTATTTTTATCACATTCCGATCATCGCATATATACTTTTGGTTCTACTAAATATTATTTTTAAAGTCAATCAATTTTATTCATGGACAATGAAAATCCTACTTAATAACACATCAATCACGTTTGATACCTACAAAGTTGATATAATTTCGACAAATTATTGCGAAACCTGCTTTATTGATATTTTACAAAATATGCAACTTTCATGTTTCAGTATATTTTGGAAAAAAGTTGTTTTCTGTTTTAACATTTTTTAAATCAAATTTATAGATGCTGTTTTGCCAGCAGGATCTACCCAAGAAGAGGTTAATAACGCTATAAAGGTGTGGCTAAAATATGCACCAAAAAGATTGGCTAACGATGAAAAGCGAGCAGTCGTGCAATAAGATACATTTTCACATATTATCTTAATTACTTCTGAGTTTTAATGAGTTAAACTCACCCTAGTCTAGCCTATCAAGAATTATTGCTATATTTACAAATATGCCTAAAGTACATTTAAAGAAGTTTGTTTCTCAAAGACAGACATCGAGACGTGTTAAAGCTCAGCTTGAACATGTTACACAAGAAATGTTAACAACAGGTGTAGATAGTTTGGTAAGTGCAAATGTCCATATTATCAATAAGACCCCTGATAAAATGTAGTAATTAATGTAAGTACTGGCAATTTAGAGATTAACGAGGTAAATCAGATTACTGTAGTAGATGTTGATTTGATGATAAAGTTGACCTGTATAATGGAAATTCTGTTAGTCCAATTTCTAAATCTAGTTATGACAATGAAAAGATCTCCTTTCTTTCGAAAAATGAAGACGAACAATTAACTATGGTTCCTTCGTTAACTGTTCAGTTGAGAAATTGGGCTACATCTCAGGGAGTATCTCATGTTTCACTTACAAGTCTTTTACATATTTTAAGTCCTTATCATCCAGAACTACCGCTAGACAGTCGAACATTATTGTCAACTCCTAGTTGTTTAAAAGCCAAGACTTTAGAAACTGGCCAATATATACATTTAGGCTTAAGACGCAGTCTAGAAGTTTTTCTCGAGAGTAATACAATTGCCACAAACACATTATATCTTAGTTTCAATGTAGATGACCTTCCCCTTTTTAAAAGCTCAAATGGTCAAATATGGCCCATTTTGTACCTTATAAAGAATAAAAAACAAAAACCATTTGCAGTAGGAGTATTTTATGGTGTTTCAAAACCAAAACCTTTAGATTCATATTTTGAAGATTTTATTTTGGAATTTAAGTCTTTTGAAGGTGGTTTTTCATTTAAAGGTAGAACATATTTCCTAAAAATACACAGCTTTATTTGCGATGCGCCACTGAAAGCTTTCATAAAGTACATAAAAGCCCCAGGGGGGTATGCCAGCTGTGATAAATGTAATGAGTTTGGAAGTTATGTTAATGGTAGAGTAGTTTTGGATAATGTACAAGCACGAGATCGTAACAATGAGTCATTTAGAAAGCAGCTTGATGAAGATCATCATACAGGGATTTCACCATTGCTTCAGTTAAATCAATTGGATATGGTGAATGATTTTCCCATAGATTATATGCATAACGTTTGTTTAGGGGTCACACGCAAACTTTTGTTTTATTGGATAAGCGGTCTTTTATATGTTCGCATGCCAAACACTATATTATATGTAGAATCTCTGAACAACTGTTAAAATTTCGAAATTATATTCCCTATGAAATAAATCGGAAGCCAAGAAATTTATCAGACATTCATAGATTCAAAGCCACTGAATTTCGGACATTTTAATTATACACTGGAATAGTAGCATTAAAAGATTTGGCCGAAGAAAACATTTATAAACATTTTTTATTACTTCATAGTGCAATACATTGCCTAATGTCAACTAATAACAATTTAAGGGAACTTCATTGTGAAATAGCTTCCAAACTTTTAAGTACGTTTATCAAGCATGGTAGGCAACTGTATGGACCTGAATTTCTAATATATAATGTGCATATTTTAAGCCATTTAAGTAAAAACGTTTTGTTGTACAACAGCCCTCTTGATGAGTTTAGCGCTTTTCCATTCGAAAATTTTTTGGGCTAATTAAAAAAGCTTGTTAGATCTACAAAAAATCCATTACAAGAAATATGCCGTCGGTTATATGAAGCAGAGGCAGTGTTGATAAACAAAAATATAAATGATAGAGAAAAAATAGAATTTGCAATTGAACATATGAATGGCCCTCTTCTAGAAAGTGTAGTTGGAAAACAATTTAAAAAGTTATACCTGAATAGTAATAATTATTGTTTGACCATTTTTTCGTATAACAAACCAAATTCATATTGTTTTACCAATAAATATGTTATTCAGATATGCAATATTGTCTCAAGTAAAATCAATACTGATGTAACAATTATTGGCAGATATTACAAATTGTTACCTTTTTATGAATATCCGTTAAGTTCCGAACTTGTTAACATATTTTTATTAAAAGACATATCGGGAGATTTGAAATATTATTCGCTAAGTGACATAAAGGGAAAATGTTTCGTTCTACCTTATATAAAGAATGGTTAATATCTGTGCCACTAATTCATTCTATTTTGTAAACAAAAATATAAAACAAGGATGTTTTACTTTTTAATTGACTGATTTTGTTTCAAAATTATATCACAGGTTACCAGTTTCGCAAATATGAATTTTGCATCATATCAAACCTAAGAATTTATATCGACATGAGTCACTCAAAAAATATATTAGCAAATTAAAAACTATCATGTTTCCTTGTGTGTAGGACTTTATGTCACATTTTTAATTTGAGTCAAACTAAAAATGTGACATAACATTGTTTATATGTGTATTCTTGACTCGAACTGATAAAAAAAAAATTTTCTTCATATTTTGTATGCGTCCAGAGACTCCATTATTTTTCTCAACTGGTACATTTCTTACAAGGAAGCTATGATAGTTTTTACCTTGCTAATATATTTGTTGAATGACTCATGTTGATATTACATTCTTAGGTCTGATGATGCAAAATGCATATGTATTTGCAAAACCGGTGAACTGTGACAGAATTTTTAATATGAAATATAAGACTACAACACAGGGGTTGTTTATTCGTTTTTCTAGTTTTGCTTTTTCATTATAAAATTTGTGTGCTTTACTTTTTCTCATTCATGTTGGGCCCTTAAAAACACCGTATTTGTTTGTAGCAATACTTGTTGGCACAGGTATAAATTGTTATAAGTATATAGGCTGTATTCGTATTGATAACTATGAAAACTATTATATTTTAACATGAAGAGAAAATACTTTGTTTGTTTTTCAAATAATATATATTAATGTTGCAATAAATGAAATAGGTATTAATGTGTGTACGCCTTCCCCCTCCTTTCCTGGGGTTTATCAACCTGAAAAACACCTATTTTCGACGTCGAAAAAACGATTAAAAACACGTCTTAAAATTACGTGTTTTCGACGTTATTATTCGACGTCGAATGGATGAGACATATTATCGTCAATTTCACGTCATTTTCAGGTCTAAAAATTTGTCAATTCGACGTGAGTGGAGACGGATAATCCACGTCAAAATAACGATACCTTGTTTGCGGGTTTAGACTTCTGATTGACGAATCAATCAAAAAAGTCGCCATTCTCCAGCCTTGTAACAGTTTGGTTTAAGGGTGTTTATTATCCCTAGACATCAGAGCAATAAACCAAAGAGGATAAGTTATCCTTAGCAAAAAATGATCTAAAAAATGACAAAAACAATTTTTTTTTAACTAATTTTTTGAAATATCGGATTGGTCATATCGACAAAAATGTAGGAAATTTTATTACAAATTCAACCACACATGTATGATAAGATATATTTCCCTCCTACAGTTTTCCAAATTTCTAACTTTTATATTTGAGCGGGCTACCAAAGGTAGTGACGGGATAGGTCGGGGGTTATTACTTCTATGTATTTTAGTGCCACTTTTCTTTCATTTAAAAAATGTATACACATGTATCAAAACTTTTAATAACCCCAAAAAATGAAATTTTCACAACTTGACTGCTGTACATTAGGATTATTTTATATTTTCTTTATTGAGGCATGTAAAAAAACGTGAGAATGAGAATGATGTACATTCTAAAGAAAAATGAGATCAAAATCAGGTTTGTCTATCATGATCAGATTGCTGGATTACTTCACTCACATCCACATTCGAAGCAGTCTCACGAACTACGGTGTCATCCTCATCCTAAAGTTCTTGTAACACCGTTTGATAGTTATCAGGATGGATAATTTCTTTTTCACTTTTCCTCAACATTTTTAGAGGAGCGGCGTACCGAGCACGCCAAATAAACTGGACAAATTCGGAGGGGCGGCACGCGTTCTATATACTTATACCTATGGTTAATATGTAAATAATATATTATATAATCCATATATGATCAAAACCACATATGGATTATATGTTAAATTTATTATAATTATTCCGTTTGGGCTTTCTATGACTAATAGCGCTTGCGGAGCTTTCAACCGTACACGCCAAACACTTGGCCACGACAAAACCGCTCGTCATGGACACGAATTAAATTGAACGATGCTTGCGATTGCATCTTGTAGGGGGGAAGTTTGTAGGAGGGTATTGAGGAGGGGAGCCGCACAGGTCAAGCTTCCCACCTTTTATAACAAAATAAGTGCATTTTTGGCGCACTCAGTGCGCCAGCCCTTCCAACCAAGGGTTAAACCTACTTTTTTCCAGCGTAATAGTAATGTAGATGACTATAGAGTATTTTGGACGGTTAAAGTTCACTATTCACTTTGATAATTGGCTCGTACCTTTTACTGGCGTCAGTTTGGTAGTTGTAACTTCACGCGGTTGCACGTAAAAAGGCATTGAGGATTCTTCATATATTATACAATGCTTTTCTGTGAGTATCGAGCGCTCAGCTGGGGAACATCCTCAGGGCGCACGTCTTCTGGAATCGGAGGTGGAAGATCACCTCTAAACTGCCCGAATTGTGGTGTCATAGATAATAATTCAGAAGACAATGTGCTCGTTACTCGATTATTAACTTTAAATATAGATCTGGCAAGATCGGAGTCGAGTACTTTTTTGCCATCATAGGCGATTAGAATATCGGATGGGTAGTCAATATTCTTTTTATTCTCAGATTTCTTTTGGAATGTAAGAGGTGGTAGATAATAGACATTCAGTCCGTCAGCTGCCATTTCCATATCGTTCAGTTCATCCGATTGAGACGTGGTAAGAATATTTTTTTCCATTAGCTTTATGCCCCTATCATAATCAGGTGATGATGTAACGGATATTAGTTCGAAGCTATTAATACTCTGCTTCTCTGAATTCTCAGGAAAGGAGTCATTCTCTACTACGAAGGAAATTGATAGCCTCAAAGGAGATCTTTTCTTTTTCACATTGTAGAATTTTATTATCTTCATCACCTTTTCAAGAGAGAATTCATTTTTTCTACGTTACTAGAATCACTAGACGAACCGCTATAAAGACGGTTGTTTCTATCTTGCATGAATCGCATTGGCTCTATTACTGTCAATGAAAATGCTAGAAGTGACAATGGTGGTGCAGAAATTATTCGATAATAATTTTCGAAAGGTTTCTCCGCGATATTTTTTTGTTTCTCCGGGTAGATCTGTCTTTGTTGTTGTGCTTGAAAGAATGTCGAGGGAGAGGTTTGACGATTTGGAAATTTAACTCCGTGGCTCATGAGCGATCCCAGCGAATCTGCAACGAATTGAGATGGGTGCTTATTGGAAATAAATGCTTTCCATCGCTTTTTATCTCTTCTTTCCACCATTCTGTAGCCGCGTAGGACTGAAGATGATCTATGTCCTTCATTCACGATTTGTGACAAATTCAAATGTACCGGGTTATGGTGATTCCTGCCATGCTTAATAAGCGGGTGCTTTTTTAGCGCAATGGACGATGATGACATCACTTCAAATGAGTGAGAATCGTCAGATGGCTCCTGAGTTAGTTGCGTGTGGGGATCTACACGGAGAGAAATCGTCAGTACTATTTGCCTGAAATTCAGGGAAAAAATACCCAACTAGTACGGTAATCGTGTTGCATTTGATCAGTGAGGTAAAAAATATCATGCATTCAAAGTTTTTCATGTTCTCGAAAGTAAAATGTGACCTCTGTATCAAATAAAAAATGTGGTTGGAATAGATGAAAATTATGGGTGAGATAGATTGAAAGTGTCAAACAATGAGAAAGATTTTACTGTTTTCGGGGTAGAAACTGCTGCACCGGTACGGTAAAATATACTAACCTGTACTGAAATTATTACTAACCTCAAGGATTATTCTTTTCCCACCAATTAGAATATAAATTTACCGTTCAATGTGATACTTTTTATTTTACGTTTTTATATTTTTTATTTATCCGTGAGCAAATTTTCTTCACCTTATTAAGTGAAAATTAATTATTAAATTAAAAATTGTATGGAAATTTTCATATATTTTGTTCTAATTACTTGTTTAATATCGGGAATTGAATTCTTTTCCTGACATTTGAGCTAAGTGCGTTTATTTGTGACCGTTGCTATCGAGCGTCGCGTCGCTCCGCGTCTTTCGTACCAGTTCAGTGATATGTACCCGCGCTTGCCTGTGCCAGAAATAGCAGTTTATTGCGGCCAGGTAGTAAACGATCGCTGCAAACGACGAGTATTTCTAACTTCCTTGTTACGCGTTCATTACTAAGGAAAATTCGACAGCTTTTGTAGGAAATATTTCCCGAAAGAACAGTTTATTGATGAATGCGACTGATTGTGAGTTACAACGTGATGAATGTGACTGCGACTTGACTTCGGCTCTTCGCCGAAGTAGCTCTTGCGATGGTCGAAGGAGAGAATGACCACCGAGCTGCCCAAGCCGTCCTTACGCCCGGCTCGTCCCTTATTCCGAGCCGATCACCGTGCGTTCTCAGGTAGCGTCGGTGTCCTGTTAGTCGGACGATCGGTATGGTCGTCCGTGCGTTATCGAGGATGTTCCGTTAACGGCCCGCAGACCCTAGGTTTTCTCCGTCAAATCGTTCCTCACACTTTTCTGCTCAGAAGAACAAATAACATACAAAATTAAATAGATTAAAATTTTTCAATGAAAATCTTATCTGCTGAGACTCTATGTATTGTAAGCTATATTCGACGCGGTAGACTCGACGCGGCTGCACGATAAGTCCTGAAGCAATCCTCGATGAGACTCGAATCACGATCCGATATGCACGCTGGTTTTCGATCGAATGGCTTCCTTTGATTGCCTGGGGGAGCATAAGACCCCCTTACTCCTTCATCCTGGGCCTGTATTGGAAAGCCCCGTTGCCTTGACGTCATTATGGGGGAAACTGCCCGCTTCCACCTGGCTTCGTGAATCACCCTTGCTTGACGCGTCCACTCCTAACGGTGCCTTGGAATTTCAGTATAGAATTTTTTTGCATGAATTTCCCCAATTTTTCTTCTAGTCTTCTCTTCTTATTTATAACGAAAAAGAAATCACCAGAATTTCCCATCAAATACTCCTGGTAATGGACAAAAATGGTGAGACTTCTCCGTATATCAGGCAAAAAATATGATTAAAAAATCTACTAACATTTTCCCATAAATCTTCTAAATAAAATCACTTACCTCAAAAGCCGCTTTCACCAGACAGTAATTCATTTTTTTAAATAATTGTTTTTTTTATAAATGTATTAGTTTAAGCACTTTATTTTTTCTGGAACAACTCGCACCGGTTCTAATGGCCACAACTCACAACGTGCGTCGACTTCTGACGATCGGCCGAAAACGGCCGAACTGACGCGAACTGACGCTCACGTGATCGCCTTTATAGATGTCATTGGTAGAATCTATCTACCCGGATGGGTAAAAATTCCGTTACTCTAGGGTAATTGTGCAGTAACGTAATGATAAAAATTAAGGCGCACAACTTGTTACAATTTAAGGGCCGAATGATAATTTTTGCTGCTATTATACGATAACATTTATTAACGGAGGGATACTTTCTATATTGTGCAGGCATAAAAATTCCTGTTCGGGTAAAATTGTAGAGTTGAAACGGTAAAAATTCTGAAACGTTCGTCAAAATATATCGGTTGATTGTTAATTCCTGACCAGCGCCTCTACAAAATTAACCGTAAAATACCGAATGCTACACGCTTACCCTACTATTTAGGTAATTTTTACCGAAAATTTCTCTCCGTGTAGCTTGTCGAAATTAATGTTAGTGTTGTCGTGGAGAATATTATGGAAACTGTACTTTGAATGCTTCCAGAATGCTGGTGTTACCTTGCTTGGAACGTGAATGCTGGAGCTTTCTTCAAGATTTTCATTATATAATTTTGAGGACTTTATTAATGGCAGGGTAGAAATCTGATGAGTCGCTAGCGGCACCAGTTGTATCACAATTGTCATGCATATTAATCTTCCAGCCTAGGTAACGATGGGTGAAACACTGGATAAAGAAGAATTATATATTGCATAACGTTAAAATTTGGGCAGAAAGTCACACTACAAGGCAACAAGAAAACACTATTTCTTTTGAATTTTCTATTGTCGAACATGGTAAAAAAAGAAATAACAATGGACCTAATGTTAGCTATTCATAGTTATACACGGTCTTCAAAAAGTCCCGGTACGGCTGATTATCTCAGCGGGAAATCATTTTAGAGAAAAATGTTTAATGCAAAACTTTTAGGATTTTTCCCTGGCTACCCAATGGTCATATTGGATTTGACCTTGACCATGACTTTCAAGGTCATATCAAGGTCAAATTGATCTTTTTAAATGCGAACCCCTATTTTTGATACCGGAAATGAAAAGAGCGGGAAATTTCACATTCAAATATGTCCTTGACCATTTTTTTCGTGTGACCTTTATGGTTAGCGGAGCACAGTGGGAAATTTCCTTGAATTAGGAGGACAAAATTCTTAATGGCTTATTCATTTTAAACCAAATACAGTATAGGGGGTTTTTTGGGTCGCTGATCACGAATCTGGAGTCAGGTTTCAAAAATTCAAGATGGCGGATCCAATATGGCGGACGAGATTTTCGAAAATTGACGGATTCGTGCCAAATTTGGAAAATATTGAATTTTTGAAATCTGATTTCAGATTCGTGATCAGCGACCCAAAAACCCACTTATACCAAATTTGGCACGAATCTGTCAATTTTCGAAAATCTCGTCCGCCATATTGGATCCGCCATCTTGAATTTTTGAAATCTGACTTCAGATTCGTGATCAGCGACCCAAAAAAGTCCCTATACCGAATTTCGTTTAAGTTGAATAAGCTATTAAGAATGTTGTCCTTCTAATTCAAGGAAATTTCCCACTGTGCTCCGCTGACCATAGAGGTCACATGAAAAAAATGGTCAAGGACATATTTGAATGTGAAATTTCCCGCTTTTTTCATTTCCGGTATCAAAAATAGGGGTTCGCATTTAAAAAGATCAATTTGATCTTGATATGATCTTGAAAGTCATGGTCAAGGTCAAATCCAATATGACCATTTGGTAGCCAGGGAAAAATCCTAAAAGTTTTGCATTAAACATTTTTCTCTAAAATGATTTCCCGCTGAGATAATCAGCCGTACCGGGACTTTTTGAAGACCCTGTACATAAATTTTAATGTTGTACCTTAAAAATATAATGTTACAACTTTAAACATGATATTCTCAGAACAATGTCTTTCAAAAGGGTGGCAATGATATTTTAAATACTGATCAGAATACTTATCTGATCAAAATGAAATTTTGTTTTTTTTTTATTCAGCACAATAATACCTTCAGTTATACGTAGCAGATTTTTGATATTGAAATTATTTTTATTTTGTTTTGTTCTTTTTCCCGTGCACCTCACTTACAAAGCCCAATTGACGGGTGTGAGGGGGGGTTGAGCTTCCCCTGCCGGGCGCGTCCCTAGGTGGCGGATAAGGGGAATGGCCGATCTGATCAACGCCCCAGTGGCGCGAAAGGATCGGTTAACGGGAGAGATAAGCACTTCCAATGGTGCATAAACCCACCAACGGGAGAGTGAAGGCTCTCGTCGTGGACCAAAAGCTCCCCCCAAACATAAGGTGTGAGCTACCGTGCTGAGATGTTGTATGGCGCAGGGGGTAAGATGCGTTCGAAAACGGTGCCTCCCAGATACCGGGCGCCCTCTGGGAGTAAATAGCCAAGCCCTGGGTGAACGGACCTCTCCCCAGGTGATACCGCTTATGTCTGACACTCGTGGGACAAAAATGGACCTGAATAAAAAAAGAAACCAAACTACGGAACAACCATCTGGGGCGGAAACGAACCAGATGGGGGACGGAGAAACGGACGGAAGACACAGGGTCGTCAAGCAGAGGTTGAGTGGAGCTGCGAGGCGACGACTGAATAAACAGACGCAAGGGGGGGTAAGGACTGAACAAGTCCGCACAACCCCTGGGACGGCGACAGATGGGGCTAGAGACGGAAGTGGGAGGGGGACTAAGAGATTTAACCCCGAACACCATACGCCTAGCCCCAGCACGACACAGACTGAGAAAAAGACTCGGACTGAGACATACGCACAAAAGGCGACAAGAATGTTCAGGGGGGCCCTTGTACCAGAAGGGTACCCTGATAGACGACTGACGACGGACGAACTGACAGCGATCAAGAGGCTGCTTAAAGCCCAGATCCTGTCAATACCCGACGGCACAAAGATACTCATCTTCGAGGGGATGTGGGAAAGAGACGGTGCGGCCGTAATAGGGTGCACCGACGAAGAGACTGGGATGTGGCTGAAAAGCCTATTCCCAGAGAACAAGATAGGAAACCTCATCCTCAACATGGTCTCGACCGAGGAGCTCCCGAAGCGACACAGGGTAGTAGTCCACGTTGAGGATGAGGAAATGACAGCCTCGGAGGCAGTACAGTTTCTGGCAAAACAGAATACGGGACTGGTCAAAGAGGACTGGACGATTGTCAAGGGCAGTGAAAGCAAGGGAGCTACTAGCGCCCACTTCGCTGCACTTGTCAATGATAAGGCGTTACGGGTCTTAGAAGCCTGTAACTTCAAACCTCACTGCGGGACTCAGAGAGCAACTGTGAAGTTGCTTGAGAAGAACCGCGGTGGGGATAAGGACAAAATTGAGAAAGACGGGTGAACCCAGATATGGCTCACTCGACACTCAATGTTGTACAAATTAACTTGCATCATAGCAAAAGCGCCTCGGCCATAGTGGTCAAGGAGCTAGCGAAGATGCACACAGGCATAGCACTAATACAAGAACCGTGGGTGGTAAATGGTGCTATAAGAGGACTTGGAGGAAGCGGGAGCTTACTCTTCACGAACTCTGAGGATAAGATTAGAGCCTGCATTCTTGTAAAGGGAGTGCAGGCGGTTTTTATTCCACAACTGAGCTGCGGAGACCTGGCAGTAGCTAGGGTAAACCTGGCAGACAGGAGTGGAAGCAAACTAGAGTTTATCATAGGGTCAGCGTACTTGCCCTATGACTCAGCAGAACCTCCACCTACAAGGGAACTCAAAAACCTAGTAAAAGAGGTGAGGAAAAGGAAGGGTGAACTCCTGGTGGGGTGCGACGCGAACTCCCATCATGTAGGATGGGGGAGTACCAACACCAATGCTAGGGGAGAATCCCTTCACGAATACATCCTGGCATCAGATCTGTCTATACTGAACAGGGGAAATGAACCTACCTTCATGGACCGAAGGAGACATGAAGTGCTGGATATTACCCTATGTTCTGCGGGAGTACTGGATTGGGTGGGGGACTGGAGGGTTTCCAAAGAACCTTCAGGATCAGACCACAGCCAGGTGCTCCTTACGATAAAAGGGCATCGGGAGGGGGCCTCTAAAAGGAACCCTAAAAAGACAGACTGGGATAGGTACGTGAAGGAACTAAAACAGAGGATCCAGGACGTACCTACCCGGTTCTGCAATAAGAATCAGCTCGAGGTGACGGCCGGACGTTTCGCAGAGGCGCTGAGACTGTCATACGAGACTTGCAGTGTAGAAAATATCCCCAAGGGAACCAAAAAGGTCAACTGGTGGAATAACAAGCTGGCCTCAACTAGAGGCCTGTTAAGGAAAGCTTGGAATAAGGTCAAGAACGCTAAAGACCTAACCAAGAAAGAAAAAGCACTGGAGGAGAGAAGATCCCTTCAGAGAAAATATAGTAAAGAACTGGCACATGCTAGGAAAACAGGCTGGAGGAAATTCAGCAGCAGCATTGAGGAGTATGCTGAGGCCTCCAGACTAGTTAAAGTACTGGGGGGAAAGAACAACGCAAATGTGGGTTGTTTAATCAAACCAGACGGACAATATACTTGGAGCACGGAGGAAACTCTGGAGCTCCTGCTTGAGGAGCACTTTCCGGGCTTTGAAAGAACGAGAGAATGGAGGCAAGAGAGCAGGTGTGGGCAAAAAGCACCAAACTGGGCTCTTGCTGCTAAAATTGTATACCCTCAGGCGGTTGAATGGGCTGTTAGTACATTCAAACCACTGGTCACCAGGTCCAGATGGCATCTACCCCCTAATGCTTCAAAGGGGTCTAGAAGTCATAATTGAACTATTAACTAAACTGCTTAGAGCTAGTGTTGCTCTTGGTACAGTTCCAAGGGTCTGGGGAGATGCAAGGATTGCCTTCATACCCAAACCCCGAAAAAACGGCTATATTAAGCCAAGAGACTTCAGACCCATAAGCCTAACTTCCTTTGTGTTGAAAACCTTGGAAAGGCTTATGGATAGACACATTAAGAGTTCATACATAGCCGAACGACCTCTATCCCCTGCACAATATGCCTATAGGGAGGGCAGATTCACAGAGACTGCCCTACACCACCTTGTGGCAAGAGTGGGGGAACAGATAGAGGAAGGGGGCTATGCTATGGCACTCTTCATAGACATTGAAGGAGCGTTTGATCGCACCGGATACAATGTAATAACCGAGGCCATGTCTAGTAGAGGGATACCAGAAACACTAATAGACTGGACTCGGAGCATGTTGGCGAATAGATTGGTGATCGCCAAGAAAGATGATATAGAGGTAAGGGGGCGACCATCGGGAGGATGTCCGCAGGGAGGAGTTTTGTCACCTCTACTGTGGTGCCTCGTAGTGGACGAACTCTTAGAACTACTGAGGAGGGAAGGATTCCTGGTCCATGGCTATGCAGATGATGCTGCGGTTGTGGTCAGGGGCAACTTCCTTAGTGTACTAAGGGACAGAATGAACTGTGCCGTACGAACAGTGGATGAATGGTGTAAAAAGGCCAATCTCTCGGTGGACCCGGAGAAAGTGTCTGCCATGATATTCACTAGAAAATACAAGGTGGAGTACCCGGTACCATTAAGGTTCAGGGGGACAAACATCGAGTATGTCAGAACACAAAAATACTTGGGTGTCGTCTTAGACACCAAGTTGCATTGGAAAGAACATATCACATGCCAGATCGCGAAGGTATATGCCTCGCTATGGGCATGCAGAAGAGCAATGGGCAGAAACTGGGGCTTTAGTCCCAGGGTCTGTCTGTGGCTGTACAAAATGGTGTTACTGCCAAGATTACTGTATGCAGCAGTGATTTGGTGGCCAAGAGTAGGGAGGATCGAATCAAGAAACCGGTTGAAAGCCCTTCAGGGCGTGTTCCTGAGGGCTGCAACAGGGGCGATGAGATCCACACCAACTGAGGCCCTAGAGGTGGCACTTGATGTGCTGCCTCTTGACCTTTTGATAAGAGAAAGAGCGGAACTCTCTGCATACAGGATGAACTGCCTTGGGGAGTGGACCAGGGCAAGGACAGCACACACCAGACTAGGCGTGCTTGATCAAGGATCTATGTCCTTGAGACAGGATAAGATAGCCAGGAAATACCAGATCAGGAAGGCCTTTGTGGTCTACCTACCTGAGAGGAATCACTGGGAAATTAGTAAGAGGACTCCGGGTCCCACAATCAGGCACTGGTACACCGATGGGTCGGGGTAAGGGGGTCGCTTTGGGGCGGGAGTCTTTGGACCTCAAGAAGACCTCAGGGTAAGTATCGCCCTGGGAGACAAAGCCACAGTGTTCCAGGCGGAAGTCTTGGCAATAAAACACTGCCTGGAACTACTTGTAGAGCAGCGCACTGCGAACAAGTATATTTATATTTGGTCTGACAGTCAAGTTGCTATAAAAGCACTCCACAGGACAAGCACAAATTCACAGATTGTGTGGGAGACTATGGAAGTGCTAGAGATTCTAGGGAAAACCAACAAGATTACTCTTGCTTGGGTCCCCGGACACACAGGAGTCCATGGTAACGAGATAGCGGACGTACTGGCGAAAGAGGGCACCAGAAAGGAGAGCCTCATGCCAGTGGGAGTCCCCTTTGCCATGGGCAGGTTAGAGATTAAGAGGAAATTCCACAGGGAGCATTTTCACCGGTGGACTAATCTAGGAACGGGCAGACAGGCGAGGAATCTAATGCCTCGCCTAGCACAAAAGAGAGCCAGGTTACTAGTGAACATGAACAGGATAAGCCTGAGCATTACAATCAGACTATTAACTGGTCACGGAAAATTCAACTCACACTGCAGGAGACTAGGTCTATCGGAAACGGATAGATGTCGATACTGCAAAGTGGAGAGGGAAGATGCCCAGCACCTGCTGCTGGAATGTCCAGCACTAGGGGCTTATAGATACCGTCTGATAGGCGAGGCTTTTCCTAGCCTGGAAAGGGCTAGAGAGCTAGGGGTGGAATGGATATGTGGACTGGCCAAAAAGGCCAAGATGCAAATCTATGGTACACCCCTAATCACAGCGGGGCTACAAGAAAACTATTAAGTTTTCGGTGGCGTTCAGGGATGATTAGCGTCCTAACCGCTTTTATTATTATTATTATATTATTTGTTCTATTTATTTGTTTTCCATAGGCCAAATTTGGAATTTTTTCGATAGTTCATCGCCATTCACGCAAGAAAGGAAATTCTGAAAGATCGTTAGTTAGTACTTTTTCGATATACCTATAAGTAACATTTCATGCATTATAAGGTACTTATTTCTATTTTTAACATATCCGACAATAAAAAATTAGAAACAAATGGTGTTTTGTTGACCTCTTATACCGCATGTCCTATGTCCAACCGGGCAGGTGAGCTGCGACCTGAATTCTTGACTTCGGCAGTATTTACTGTACAGTTAGAGTGGGCTTCAGACGAGTGCGCTGCATAAGAACGAAAAGTGTCGACTGCTCTTCTAATAGCTGTCAATTCGGGAGATCGAAGCGTTTCGTGTAACCTCAAAATTGTAAAGTTTTGAATTAGTAGTGAATAATTTGTAGAAGTGATGAGAAATAATCATAAATAATCTTCCGAATTGACAGCCATCGGGAAATCAGACGACGCTTTTCGCTCTTACGCTGCGTTCTTACGAAAAGTGTGAAACGTCTGATCTCCCGATGGCTATCAATTCGGGAGATCGAAGTCTAAGCTCGAAATCGTGAATCTTTGAATAAATGGTAAGTAATGTTCAGAAGTGAGAGTTAACAATCATTCGGGTTTTTTCGATGTCCAACCGAATTACACGCCTCATGCCTATTTGTTTCAGAAATTATTTCCGCGCTAGCACCGCGCGTGTCTAGGAAGTAGTTTTACGAAGTGGCGTGAGCGATACCTAAGGTGTCACAATTCGGAAGATTATTTATGATTATTTTTCTCATCACTTCTACAAATTATTCACTACTAATTCAAAACTTTACAATTTTGAGGGACGGACCCCCCCACCCGATGTTTGCACAACCAATCAGAGTGACTTGTCGTATACGACAATCCGACATGTCGGATCCGTGAAATATTAGCCTTAGTGTCTACACGAAGCGTGCAGTTTAGGACGAGGCGCCTTTGAGCATCGCCAAAAACCGACAGCACGCCGGATCGCACCCAGGCTGCTCAGGTAGAGGCAGCCTCGCCTCGTAGGGATCGCATTTATCGACTTTGCGAGGCACGCCTCGCGAGCCATCCTCGCAAAATCGATACACACCTTTAGATTTCGAGGCACCATTGAGCGCGGCGAGTTTTTCCTCTCAATTATTTCTTTCGGCATATAGGTTAATTAAGCCGAGCTGTAAACTTTGTAATCACGAGGAGTGTAATGTAACATAATCTGATCTCACAGGTTTATATTTATGTGTGCATACGCGTATATGTATGAAGAGAAGAAAGTCTGAGAGATTGATTGATAGTGTGTTTATTGCCCAAAGTTGGGCAAAGGTTATGCAGCAATGCTACACAATAAGCGTTTATGGTATACAATCTTATAATATAGTGCGATAAGCAAATAGGTATATAAGTTCGAGAACGCTCTTTCTCACGATCGCAAATCCCTGGCGAAAATGAAGCATGCAGTTAGGCGTGCACGAAGTGTTCAATAGGCGATTTGTACACTCCCTGCTAGTATCACGTACACTTCATGAACGCTTCGCTATAGTTACACTAACACAACATTCAGAGCACGCTTTCTTCATACCGGAGCATGCTTCGTGAACGTTTAGTAAACATCTAACGGTCTTAACATCCCGTGCACTCTTTTCGTGTACTGGAATGAATACTTTGTGAATACTTAGGTAAACACTTCATAACCTCTTTCTCCCGTTTCATAACACTTTCTGCACGTTTTGCGAACAGTCTTCTTGTTAACGCTTTCAAGAAATACATTTTCTCTCGAAAGGAAGTCGATGAAAGATAAATAAAATTAACTGTCTATTTAAAGAAACTGAAAATTATATAAAACTGTCAGTTCCGACATGAAATTTATTCCGTTAATAAATGTCTTTTTTTTCAAAACGAGAAATAAATAGTTTTATATAATATTACTGACTTTTCAAATTTAGTTAAATTGAGAATTCTTTTTAAACTAAAATTTAACAAGAATATAAATTTATGGTTTATTTGTTATAAGAAAATTAAATGTTTATATGAGTTATAATGTTATTAAATTATTTATTATTATATAAATTAATTTTATTTATTATTAATTAAGAATTGAAATTTTTTATACATTGTAACTTCATAATAATATAAATTAAAATTTATTAATATGCATCAATTTTCTATTATTATAATTAAAAATTAATTTCCTCGTTCCTTAAAATTCCATTTTATAATAAATTAAATTTTACTTTTCACTGATTATAAAAGAAATTAAAATTAAGTCACGCACCTACCTTATACCGTCTGTATACCATTGAAATGGCCATGGAAATGAAACGTATGTATAAACGAAGTTATGAATATATAGCAGGATCGGCGAGCCAAATACATGTGCAATATAAGAAATGTTTGGAGTATCTTTAAAGAAATTAGTATATTCAATGGAACAGTATGTACAATATTTTCACATATATGTTATACATAGAATACACACAATACTTAACAACGTTATATATACATACAATATTTATATTTATATACTAATCGCGCATACACATACATGCAATATTTACATCTTATATTTAAATAACAAGTATAATAATATTAATTATACGCCTAATCTCCATAGCATCCATATGGCATTTGAGAAACGAAATTCCCGTTATCAATATTCATTATAACGGCTTGACCTGTAATATCTTTTGGTTTGATTGCCATTAATTCGTCTTCTTTTAGGATCTGTTTTACATGCGCACCTATGCCTTCACCTAATATTTGTTGATCTCGCGTGACAAATTTTCTTACCAAAATAATTATCGTAACATTGTCATTGTGTATCGCTCGGACAATTTTTTCAACTTTCCCAAATATACTACTCAAACCCATACACAAAATTGAACTGTTAGTTTTCTTCCCAGTAGCATAGGAATAAGTACAATATCTAATATGGTCGTGAATCATTCTGTTGAAGGATGTATAACTAGTCGCAACAACACCCTGACTTTTAAGAATATCTTTCTCTTCCTTGGATAGAATACTGGCTGAGCCACTACCTATGAGTACTGTTTGATCATTACGAGTGTAGAACTGTAGCCTTTTCCCTGCAATTTCCTCATAAAATTGTTGAGCGCTTTGAGAGGATGCAAATTGTTTACATAGGCTTGGAAAATCGTTAAATAATTTAAACTTCTGTGCAATCTCAAGGGAAATTTTTGCAGGGCTTTTTTGGAGCTGAAGTAAGTGGCGATTGTAACCCTCAAACGAAAATGCATTATGCGTCCATAAGGGGGACCCCAATTTAAAACGCCTTTAGCAAGGTGAGTGAGAAGGTGTACGTTGTACACCATAGACACTTTTCCAAAATACTTCTGGAATAAAAATACGTATTTTAGAAGTAGCGAATGAGCAAATTGAACGTCTTGACGAGTGATACTTCTTTGTAAAAAGATATTTATTGCTGTTGAGAGCATACCGATGTGTAATAAATACTTTTTATCTAGCAAACCATCAAGACACACAATGCAATAGAAAATTAGCCAAGATCTCCACTCTGAAGCTTTCCACAGACGTATACATTGTATTTCTCTGGGAGTTCTAGTTATGGACTGAGGTGGATAAATACAGGTTAAACGGCTATTAATTACTGCTACTTTGTGTTCCAATCCGATGTAGTACTTTTCACCCACCGAATGAAGGATCAAGTCAGTATGAAGTCGGATAACGCCCAAAAGAACAGAGTGCATATAATCTGGAATCATGCCGTCACAGATATCGAAGTATTTAAGTAGCATAAGAGGTGATGGACCTTTTACGCCTTTGACTTCTTTTTTCCTTGATCCTTCACTTCTTATTTTGAACGCTTTTATCATATCTCGTACTGTAGAATCATCAGTTCTATCGCAAATTTTCTCGCTCGGAATAGTGTACCTCTGACCCTTCTCAGTGCGTTCAGTTTTTTGATAACATATCGTGCATCCGTAGTGTCCATTAAATTGACTCATATTTAACATCCTACAACGAGCAACAGAATCAACCGAAGCGCACACAGGTATTACTTTACTGTTTATGGTAGTTCCATTTAATATCCAATTTAAACCGTCTGAAGAAAGCTTATTTGCTTCCTCCACAAAAGGTTGGAGAAAAATTGTCACATTAGGGTCCTTCTGGCCAACCCAAATACCCGCGAGAAGAATATGTTTGGAACGTTCCTTAGGAGGTAGTTCATTAATACTGGCATAAATTGGTCAAATAGTCTGTTTTGAAGATTTTCCCATAGGAATCCCATCGGTATTAAACGTGTAGGAAAAATTAAAAGGGCACGATAAAATCCCATTTGAGGAGCACAGCTTCTGATACACAGCTCCATCGTAGATATTTTCTAACACATTGTCTGATTGTTTCTTTCTCTCAAACCTATATTTAAGCAACTTCACTATTTCGGGATCTATCAACAGTTTCTTCAATTGCGCTTCAAGACCAATGGATAAAAAGAACGATTTCGTTGTATTAATATCGATTTCCTCTCCACATTTACATTTTATTCTACCTTCACCCTTCAAACCTTCCCTCGTTCCTACATATGATTCGCATATAGAGCAATATAAATGATATTCAGTATTTCTGTGTCCGACTCCCAGATATTTAAAAAAAAACTGTATTTTCTTTCCGGAATAACTGACCTTCCATACAAACTATTTATTAATTTTAAAATGTCCATTTGGGCTGCCCATGACAAATTATGCCTTATTCCTAAAGCCAAACACATTAGTAAGGCATCGCCTACAGTTCCTTTCGCACACGCACAAATAGTTTCTAATAACATACTATCGGGCGCTTGGTTTTCACCATCCATCGCTTTATCTGCTACATGGGCTGTTTCGTCCTCTTCATTCCTTTCGTCAGTTGAATCAACAAAACGACAATCGAGAGGTCTTCCTTCGGCAGTATCGGTAGTTTCTGTATCAAGTATTTCGCAAAATGAATGTTAGTATGAGTACATGAGTACAAGAAATTGAAGATAACGGAAACTTGGAATACAATATTATGAGATGAAATGTATTACCTGACTCTGTCCCGAACATTAACAATACATCTTCCTCTGCTTCCCCTTCGTCAGCTAAATCAGCAAATCCGCAATCAGAAGGTCTTCCATTGGCTGTATCCTCTGCTTCCCCTTCGTCAGTTGAATCAGCAGAGCCGCAATCAAAAGGTCTTTCATTGGCTGTATCGGTAGTTTCTGTATCAAGTATTTCACAAAATGAATGTTAGTATGAGTACATGAGTACAAGAAATTGAAGATAACGGAAACTTGGAATACAATATTATGAGATGAAATGTATTACCTGACTCTGTCCCGAACATCAACAATACATCTTCCTCTGCTTCCCCTTCGTCAGCTAAATCAGCAAATCCGCAATCAGAAGGTCTTCCATTGGCTGTATCCTTTGCTTCCCCTTCGTCAGTTGAATCAGCAGAGCCGCAATCAAAAGGTCTTTCATTGGCTGTATCGGTAATTTCTGTATCAAGTATTTTCCGAAATGAATATTAGTATGAGTATATAAGTACAAGAATTTGAAGATAATGGAAACTTGGAATACAATATTATGAGATGAAACGTATTACCTGACTCTGTCCCGGCTATCGACAATACAACATCTTCCTCGTTATTGGCCATTGCAAATGAACTACAGTTAACCTGTTGAAATAAATAATATAAATGCAATATATACACATATAGCGTAGTGTACGAAAGGCCTAAAATGTATACATGCGTGCATTTGTAACGTAACGTAATTTATCCTCGTTACCTGTGATTTTGATTGCACTTTTTCTGCAGACCATTCCGCCACACATTTCCGATGTTTTGTTGCACGAGGTACCTCTTCGTCAGTATACAAATATCGCTTGTACTTTCGGCTCATTGTGAACAAAAATGTCCTTTTATACACGTCCGTCGGCACGAACACGAGACTGGAGAACACCACCACCTGTAATATCACTTAACCTAGCCTACTCACACGGCAATTTGTAGGGCCAATCTGTAGGATCTCTGTAAATTGTCGCGTGTGTAGATTAATTGATTAAATTTTTTAAATTTAATCGCCCTGATCCTTTCTCCAATTCCCCGCAAATCGTATAACACACTGCTAAATTGTGTTATGTAGAGAGCACACCCGATTTATGTACAGATTGTCCTCTGCAAAACGTCAGTAGCATCTCATGGCACACGTTTCAATCGTTTGACGTCACATTGTGCGGGTCTAACATATCTCCTGGGGAGCACTCGACGATCATTGGTTGAAATTGAACATTTAGCCAATGACCATCGAAAATCACTCAACTGCTGAACGCGTCCAATGGGCGCAAGGAGCGCATGCGCTGTTTCTATTGGGACCGTGCAACTGCTTGGAGGGGATACGGCGAACGATCGTGCGCAACTAGTGGTGAAGGCTTGAAGTTAGTCGGCACGTCTCTCCATACCTATAACACGTTGACTGCCAGCCACCACCGCTGCCGGGTTAAAGTACATTATATGGCGGTCAACGTGTCTGAAGGTGAATAAACCGGCCCTAAATGTTATGCTTACTGTTTATTGCAATTCTATTCTTATAAATAATTGCTATAAAATACACCTGATGAAAAACATTCATATTGTTGTTCACTAATTGGTTTTGCCGAGGATTTCTATATTCTTGTCGTATTTGGTACTGTATAAAAGTGCCGATTTTTCGCCGACTACTGCCACCAGGTGTCACTGTACGGGTGTTGCACGGTCCCAATAACGGTACACGTGAAACTCCATGGTGATAGCGTCGGCACGCTGTCGCCAGTATACGCCTTGTGCGTATCTCGAAAGTGCGCCGAAAGCGCCGCGTAGTGGCCAAGATTGGCACAAATGAGTTACACTGTCAACCAATCAGACCTTCCGGCTTGTGCTTAACAGGCAAACCTAAGTGTACATGTGACCACATGTATAGTCGTACACCCCCGTGCCGTGTAACCCAGTACAGCACTTTTTGCTCACCAGGCGAGTAAGGCGGCGCCACCATCGATGCGCACAATGCGTATACCGGTGTCTGGTTGAAATGTTACGTTGTCATGAGTGAGTTCAGTTCAGTTTCGATTATACCTAACAGTTATATTGCAACGAGTATATCGTGTGGAATATCGTACATATATTACGGTAAGCAGAAAATGGAAACATTTATTAAACAAATTGAAATATCTGCTTCAATGGTATTTGAAAATATTTAATTATATTTCTTTCAGACAATTAACCCTTTGCACTGAAAGGAAGGCCACGCGGAGTAACGCATCCACTTGCCCTTTCCACGACGTTCGAGCGGTTTGTAACTCGATACTAGGTACGTTTATTTCGTAATAATTTCGAAAAACTTTTTTGTAGATTTTGCTGTACAACATAGGTATAGTAGCATAGACTAAAATTTCGTAGCTACCGAGATAATTATCTACCAAAATTACCATTTTAGAACCTCGAAACCATCCGTAAACCTATTGTTAAAGTACCTGTAATACGTTTCCCTAATATAGCCCGTTGCTAGTTCGCCTGTACGAAAAAGGCGTCTAATGCAAAGGGTCAATGTTTCTCAATATACTTGGTATTACCATCACATTTTTATGCAAAACAGGAAGCAGCCATGAGTGACACTGGTATGCCGCAATAAAATTTTTGGATGGACAATCTGAAAATGTCCCAATCTCATGTATAAAAAAGTTTCATCCGAAGAATGTAGACGACTACGATAAGAATAAACAGTATATTGTCCGCACCGGACAATGGTCAGAAGATGGCAGTATTAAAAAATATAAAGGATACGTTGTTCGATTAGGAGGTAAGATTAATTTTCTACACAATTCATGTTGAATAAATTTACTTCACACGTTCACAAACTATGTAATCAATAGGCCAACGATTCTGTAATTTGTATGACAGACATTTGGTGTCTAATGTATCAAATGTAATAATGAAGCTACTTGTATGTTACAGAATCTTTGACAGAGTTGCAGAAATCATTAAAGAGTAAACGAGCAACGTATCCGAAACTCGATGTCATGGACTCAACATCGGACTGGAATACATCTTCAACACAGGAGAAATGCGACGAAGAAGATGGCATACAAGCAGCGAAAAAGTTGAAGGTACTCTTAAAAGATCACTATTACTATAAATGAAATAAAAATTAACGAACTTGGTGTAATGAATTTTCGTTTACGAAATGTAAAACGTAGAGGATAAGAGGTATACGCAAATGTGCAATGAGTTTAATTGTACTGCTACAATCAGTTTGAGCAATAGTAACTACAATGAGAATATTATGTATTCCAGATAGTAACGAAGAAAAAGAAGGAAGATTCGGCGAATGCTGCAATGGAGAAATTTATCAAGGATTTCAGCACACTGGAAGAACAACCAACCAACAACCAACAACCAAAGCGAGTAGCGGAGGAATCTTCAGAAATACCTGAGTTGAAGAAAAGAATGAAATCGCTGGAAGAGCAGCTGGAAAGGAAAAATCAGAACGATGCTGTTATGATCAAAAAGATACGAAAGTTCGAGGAAGAAATGGGAAACATGAAAGAAGCTGGGCGTGAGTACTTAACGATAATTGAAAGCCTCCTAATTATGTGCAGGCGAAATTGATACGTTCATCTCTGTCAATATATCGCTTGGTTCTGGTAAGATATTATATAGTTCCAATTATGTCTTATAGGTAAGAAACTCCCTTCTTCCACCAGTCAGTCAGTATCTGCGGCTGGAAGCAACTGCAGTTTAAACGACTCGTGGAGGTCTTTAACGGTACACGATCACGTACGTCCTTTTCAGTACTTTCTTTTAATTCCTTTTTTTTTATATTACTTATTTTTGCACTACACATATATTAATATTATGGCATTTGCTGCATATTTCTTATAAATGAAAGAGAGTGAAAGAAAATGCAGGTGAATAATATATATTATTTCCAGATTGACCTGGGAGAAAAAATTTATATCTCAACAGCATCGTGGGCAACTATGCAAACAGCTACCGACGCTGCTAATTGGGCAAACTCTCTATTGTTTGGCGTCTTTGGAGACGAAGCCAAATTCTTCAGATTAATTCCGCGGAAGCCCCAAAATCGTAGGTTTCCGACGAAGTTTCTGAATCTAGCAAAGGGTAAAGGACAGGACTTGAAGTTAAATATTTGAATCAAAATAATTATTTAATGTTTATTTAATTCTTGTGTAATTTATTTGCAGTTCACTATCGGGACTTTCTTCTGAAAGTTGGGTATAAGGAGCCACACCTTTCCGAACGTTTGAATCGTATTGGAGCATTTCTCTCCGATCGAGCCACTGATATGTTGGGCCACAGAGGCACTAAAGGATGCAAACCAATAGTACGGCATCTAAAACAAGAATTGGTAGACACGGAGTACGTACAATTAGTATTAACAATTCTTGAATAAAATAACCTATTTCATATCATATACCTATTCTTCTTTTAACAATTTACTTGTAAAATTTCATATGTGCAATTATTTTGGAGTTTGTAATTGTAATGTAATGAAACTTTTTGAATCTTATATCTCCTCAATCGACTAAAAGAACGATTGAATTGGTATAAAATTTGAAAAGGTCGATTTAACAAAGACTATAGTTATTTCAATTTTGTTTCAGGGACAGAACGGAAGCTTATCTACTGAACGAAGTTACGGGAGAACTTGAACAACTTGAAAACCGATTTTGATCGGTTCTGGGGTTTATCTCACTGTTACTTTCAGGTATCGATATTTATGTCTTCAGCTATCGATATTATGTATTCTACGTTTTTTTTAATATTTTTATAATTAAAATATATAAATTCTATTTTACAATGTGAATGTTTCATTTCAATTTTCCCACTATTACTATCCTACGTCCATTTAAATGCCGGTTCCAGTCTCGCGATAATTCTCTTATCGTAATTGGTCAAAAAATAATTATACCAATTGCCGATCTTAAATTTCGTAAATTGAAAACTGGCCGGACATATCGCTTGCTGAATGTAATAGTGGCACAAGTAAAAAAAATGCATTTTAACATTTTGTTAACAATAAACTCTATAGTTCATTGTTGATAAAATGTCGGAATGCATTTTATTTTGACTTGTGCCACTATTGCACTCAGCAAGCGATATTCTTCATGAACGCTTCCCGCGATTGTAAATGCACGCTTCCTCTACTGCTGTTGTACGCTTTCTCCACCGCCGTTGCACGCTTCTTCCACCGCCGTTGCACGCTTCGTGCATATTCCATTGGTTGCATTCAGTAGATCGAGCATAAACCGCTACTGCTCAGTACGCTCAGAAGTAGCGCTCTCTGTTCTGCTGACAACAAGTTCTGGCCGTGGCCTGCGATACAATAGGCGCGTGGCGCAGTGGATTTAAATGATCGACTTGTCGTACTTTAGCTTTGAAAAATCGTACTTTCGGATTGAAATTTGGCTTTGTAAAATCGTTTAGAAACAATAAACTAATGTATTAAAAAGTTCGAAAAGAAACATTTTTTAGTTAGTAATAGACCCGTGAATATGGCCAAAATCGCCCGTTTTCTTATATTTAACTTCAAGTATTTAAAAATCCTGACGTGTGTGTGGTATGCAAATTTGAGTTAGATTCGTTTTTAACGCACATAAATCTATAAGAATCACCTGGTTTGGTTCGAGTAACAAAATCACCGTTGTCCGGTGTTATCTCTGGTTACAAAATATTGTGTTGTTTATATCAGTACCTCAGAGCTAAACAGTATTAACTCCATTGCCGGTGGCAAGAAAATGTAATTTTTTTCGTAATAATACATAAAATATAAGATGTTCCGTCGCACGACAGAGGGAATTCGACACATCGGTTCACACCGCTCGACATCATTCATAAAATGCGCCAAAACTTCTTCCGATGGAAGTGAGCGGGAGCGCTGGAGCGTAACTCTTCTTCGCTACAAAACATGGCGACCGCTACCACTTGCGCTCACTTGGAGCGCTCGGTAGAATGCGCGTTCAGCAGATTTTTACTGAGCTGCTCCACAACTGTTGCGGAGCGGAATGATCTGCTGAATGCACCCATTAACACTCGATGCACACTCGAAGAGCGCTATGCACATCCGGTCTGCTGTACAGTGCAGCGTATGTACGCTTCCATGTACACTACCCCAACACCTCCGTACTAGAGGGCGCACATTTCGTCAACACTATGCGAACATTACGTTCGCCTTGTACACTTTACACTTCATGTTCCAATCTACGCTTCCTGAGTGAAAATTGTACATTCCGTTAACACTTCGAGAATGCTTCGTGAACGCTTCGATGTGGTACCTTCCCGTACACTTAGCGCACGCTTTATTTTCGCCAGGGATACAGCAGTAACGTAATAAGTAGAGTGGTAGTAAACGTTTAATTGCCTGCCCGAATTAATCTACGGTGACTGCTTAAGTTCATTCACGGTATCTGCTTGACTTCATTAACGGTATCTGTTTGACTTCAGTAATTGACGGTATCGAGTTCCGGATGTAGGGGCTGCAAATGACTTGAGTGATGGCGATGTTCGGATGGACAGGTCGATGGCCTTATTTCTTCAGGGTCGAGTACAGTTGAGCAATTTTGGGAATATCAGCCTCCGAATTAATGATTTTAACTAATGCCTTCTCACGAGCTTTTTAGCAAATACTGTTGAGTTCCTGCACCATACGTGCTTGAACCCAATTTCTTTCAAAGCACTTTTGGCCACGTTAAGGAGCTTTAGAACATTTGACGGAATCAGCTGGTTTATACTGATGATCGGGTCTTCAGTCTGCGCAGCGAGAGATACGTCAGCAGTAGTGACGTCCTTGTCGAGTTGAGAAAGTCTGAGCGTACCAAATTTCCTTTTAGCATTAAGTGGTCGAGTAGCTAGCACTGGGTCCTTGCACACTACTGCGAACGGTACTCTATTGGGTGTAATCGGTTGAGCACGGAGAGTTTGTTTCCTCAGCAACCGAGCATTGAGCAGCTCGTCAGTTTTCAGGTCAACTTTAAGTACTTTCGCCACCGCAGAAGTAATTCGAACAAGCGCAACCTCAGTAGTATCACTAGTTTGATCAAATGTGAGACCAGATATAACGAGCTCAGTTTTCTCACTACGACTTGGAGGTTTCCGTTGTAAATTGAGAGCATTGGCATTTGTCGCAGCAATCAATTTTGAATAGTCGCTTGGCGCGCATGTGATATACTGGATTTCTTACGAGGCATATAGCGTTCTGGTTGTCCATATATAGCGTTGTGGGAACGTTCTTGTTGTTTAGAAGTTCCTTGATGAGGGACTTTACTCATATTATCTCCTGTGCAGTCCGGCAGGCCGCCATATATTCCGAATCCATTGTGGATAGAGCAACGGATTGTTGCCTCTATGATTTCCACGAGATTGTTCCTGAGGCGAATTTTAGGACGAATCCCGTTGTCGATCGTCGCGTCTCCAGTTCCCTGGCATAGTCTGCATCACTATAGGCTAGCAGCTCCTTTTCCTTGCCGCTTTCGAAACGTAGTCCGTATCCGACTGTGCCTTTAAGGTATTTGAGGATTCGCTTTATGCCTTTCCAATGTGTTATTGTGGGGTTGTCTAGGTATCAGCTTACTCGATGCACCGCAAACGTGATGTCGGGTCTTGTCGCCACTGACAAGTACATGAGACTTCCCACGGCTTCACGATACGGCGCCACTGTCGGTTTGCTCTGTTCTCCCGCTTGAGTAAGAGGGCTCAACTCCTGGTGTGGATCCGCAGGTATGCTTACTGGATTCGCTTCTCCAATTCTGTATCGTTCCAAAATTCTCTTTGTGTAAGTTTCCTGTCGTAAGAAGATCGAGCCATTCGACGATCGCTCTATTTGCATGCCCAAAAATAGATTCGCGTCGTTGTGCTTTATCTCGAATTCTTTCTTGAGTCCGTTGAGGAGCTTATCGATCAGTTCCGGATTCTTCGAAACGACGAGTCCATCGTCTATATAAATGGCCAGTATTAGTTTCTCGTTGTCGCCCGGACTAGTAAATACGCACGGGTCCGCTGTTGTCGCCTTTAAGTTGAAATTTTTAAGGAATTCCGTGAAGCGTCGGTTCCAGCAGCGGGAAGACTATTTGAGACCGTACAGACTTCGTTTCAGTTTGCAGATCCTTCCTGTTCCATCATCGTATCCTTCCGGTTGCTACATGTAGATCGTCTCATCGATATCGCCGTACAAGAAGGCTGTTTTTACGTCAAATTGCTTTATTTTCATACGGTCGCTGGCGGCTACAGCGAGGATTATCCGAATTGAATCAAACCTGACTACTGGACTATGAGTTTCTTGGTAGTCAATTCCCTCCCGCTGTCTGAACCCACGTGCAACGATTCTTGCTTTGTAACGTTGAACGTTTCCGTCGGCATCTCTCTTTAGCTTGAACGTCCATTTGCAGTCTATGGTTTTCGGGTTGTTGACTGGTACCACGAGTTCCCATACGTCATTCGAGTGATGGACTCAATCTCTTCGTTCATGGCTTTCTTCCACAGCTTCACTTCTTTACTTTCGATGGCTTCGCGGTATGAGAGGGGCTCCTGGTTCTCGGCTAGAAATAACTCACTTATGTAGTCGCGGAATCTCGTGGGAGCTCTCAACGTTTCTCTGTCACGAAGCCTGTGACCTTCGTTGTTATCGTTGTCTCTTCCATCATTGAGTATTATTTCTTCCGCGGCTCGTTCAGATTCAGCAAGGGGCTCAACCAGTTCAATTTCAGGGGCGTCTTCACCGCCGTTTTCCAATTGTTCGGCCTCTTGACCCTCGTTGTCCTCGTTGTCGGCGTCGTCCTCGGAATCCTGTTGTTCGTATTCTTCATTTGACCGTGTGTCTTCATCTTCCGTTGCTCCTGTGGTGGTTGGTCGATTAGGTTTTCCGGAGAAGACGACGTCTCTTGTCACTGCAATTTTGCCGTCGTCAGGATACCATACTCGATATCCTTTTGTTTCCTCAGTATACCCGATGAAGTATCCTTTCTTCGCTTTGGTGTCGAATGCTTGACGTTTCTCTTTCGGCACATGTGTAAATACTTCCTCGCTAAAGATGTGGAGGTTTTTGACGCTTGGTTCTCTTCCGAACCATAGTTCTGATGGTGTTTTGTCTTTAACGCTGCTTGTCCCGGTCGTGTTCAGAGTGGTTACAGCCGTGTTTATTGCTTCTGCCCAAAACTCCGAGTCGAAATCTCTTGCGAGCATGAGCGTCCTGCCCGCTTCCTTTAGAGTTCGATTGTCTCTTTCTGCAGCGCCATTTTGCTCCGGGGTGTATGCCACGGTACGTTGATGTCGAATCCCAAATGCTTCTGTCAGTGTTTTTATTTCGCTGTTGACAAATTCGAGTCCGTTATCCGTGCGAAATATTCGAATACTTCTCGGGCAATGCTTCTCCGCCTCCTTGAAGAATTTGTTTACGTAGCTCGCTGTTTCTGCTTTGCTCTCAAGGAAGTAAACTTTTCGATAGTGCGAATAATCGTCCTTTAGTAGGAGGAAATATTTCGAACCTCCAAAAGATTTCGTAGGCATGGGTCCACATAGGTCGGCATATATAATCTCGCCGATGTCTTTGGATTTCGACTCGCTTTCTGGAAAGGGGAGTCGGTGCATCTTTCCAGCGGTGCATGCCTCGCAAAATGGGTCTTTCGCTTCCTTTACAGGTATGTCAAGCTTTTTGAGGATTTATCTCACGTGGCGGAAGTTTTGGTGAGCCAGTTTCTCATGCCAAACTTGAAGAGTATCCGTTGAGCTCACGTGCGCCTACGGCAGACCCTTTTCCCATCCCGGTTCCTTGACTGTGAATTGCATTACGAATAATTTCTCTTTGCGTATTCCCGTCGCGATGGTGCGGCCTTCCTTTGTTAGCTCGCAGGTTGAATTTGTCGATTGCATCTTGAGTCCCTTGTCAAGCGCCGTTCCGGCTGAAAACAGGTTGTACGTTAATCTGGGAACATAAAGTACATTAACGAGGTGATTCTTGTTCCAGGTTTTTCCATCGAGCATGTGAACGTTGATGCAGCATTTTCCGAAGGCTTCGATGCATCCCCCATCGCCTATGCGTACGGGCATGGGGTTGTTAAAGGCTTCATATGTGGTGTACCAGCTTCTTTGACAACTCATATGATCGCTGGCTCCCCAATCCATTATCCAGTCCGTGTCTTTGGCGGACTGCGTCAACTCTGATTGTAGTGCTACGCTCACTAGTCCTTCGCCGTAAGGTTTCCTTCCCGATGCCTTGTTGGTTCCTCTTGAGTCGTCGTCTTCCTTCCTCTGCGAGCAATCTCTAGCTCAATGCCCTGTTTCTCCGCACGTGTAGCATTTGCCTGGTTTCGACGAACTGTTTGGCGCGCCTTTTGGTCTGTTGCCTCTCCCGCGCCTGAATTTTCCTCGTTGTGCATTTAACGCTGAAGCATCTCCACTTTTGTCTTCTCGAATGTCGATTCTCGATTCCTCTATTGCCAGTCTCGACTTCAGGTTGTCAAGCGTGCGTTCTCCCGCTGGCGCCGAATCCCATGCACTGACGAAGAGTGTCTGAAGTTCCCTGATAGGGTCATGAGTATTTTCGTGATCATCATTGAGTCGGAAATTTCCTCACCCATCAGTTTCCGTCGGTGCGCTATATCCTCCAGCTTGGCGATGTGGGTTAAGATGTCATCCGCTTTCTGTTTAGTGGCATTGTACCAGTCCTGTTGAAGCATGTGAATGCTTGTTTCGGATTTCTGCTCGTAGATAGACGCCAATTTTTGCCACATTTCTGCTGCGGATGTGCAATTTATTATGTGCAGCGTCGGCTGCGGTCCAACAGTCATCACTATGACCTTTTGAGCTGCGGCGTCGAGTTTCAACCATGATTCAAGCTCCTTCGCGTGCGCGGCTTGCGCCGCAGCGTTCGTGGCTTCATCTAGGCTAGGTTTCGCTCTCGTTCCTAATGTTACCTCTAGTGTGCACTGTGCGAATTTAGTATCACTCGTATTTGAAACTTCCAGACTGCCCAGGTTTCTTTATTTGTCAGTTTTGCTACTCTCATGAGCTCGCTCTCCATTTTGCCGGCTATCATTTTTCCACTATTGCACGAGACAAGGGTTAACCTCAAAATTCAGCGTCACTGTATTTTCACAAATCTATCGTCCACAATACCTTTCCCTTCCGAAATAATTATTGCACTTTTCACCTGGGCCCATAACCTGTTAATTTGCGCGGTTACGATTCGGTTTCCACATGGGATGTGCAAAAGAAAAACGGATTTATTTGGTGCGAAAACTTTGGTACAACGTGTTCGCATAGAGAGTCTATTCGAACTAGTCATAGAATATAGAGGTTACAGATAGGAGGGTTGGTGATTCGTTTTCGCATAAGGGTCGATAAAGACGACCCTCTAACAATAGAACGATGTGAAAAAACAAAATATTTTCATGAGTCGAAAAATGTTAAACTTGTACATAAACAAATGAGAGATTTATCAACAAATTCATTTGCGTCAAACAAAAACATTGCTCCTGAAATGTACGTCCACAAATAAAAACTTTGTTGTCACAGTTGCTGAAATCCGTTCAGCGGTTTGCGAGCGAAACGTTAGTCGCGTTGGAACATTACATTTTTCTTGTTAATAACATTTGAAAGAAATTTTTTTGCGACCAAGACTTGAGAGGCTTTTTTGACATGAAAGCTACGAACAAATTCACTAAAAAGCTAAGAAAAACAATTACATAAGCTTAGTAACCAACTTGGAATACGTGAAATTTGCCTGAAAATTCAAGGTCGAATAAAAAAAAACTGGTAAGCAAAAAATTCAAAAAATTTGGATTTCGACTAATCTCGACCAATACTAGAACGCTATGTAGGTCGCTTTTGTTGCGTGCCGGGCTGGTCTTCTTGGTCCGTTTGTAGGGGGCAGGTCCGTGCCCGTGGAGTGCTGAACCACTCTGCTCGGAAAGAGCGGGATCGGGAGATGAAGAGTTTTAATATGGGAAGAAACGGATTATTGGAGCTCAGAGGTACCCTCATTCATAAACAGGAATGGACCACTCATTCGAGATGTCGGATGCAACATTTTTGCAGTATTGTTCGACTTACGTTTTTTCCAATTACTATATGACAGCATAATTATCTTTGTTGTATTCCCGGATCACGGCGTTGTTCACGACTCCCTGAGAATCCTCGGGTTGCCACCTGGTTGCGGATCTCCGGGTTGCCGTCTCGTCGTTGATTCTCCGGGTTGCCGTCTCGTCGTTGATTCTCCAGGTTGCCATCTCGTCGTTGATTCTCCGGGTTGCCGTCTCGTCGCTGGGTCTCCGGGATGCCGTCTCGTCGCTGGGTCTCCGGGTTGCCGTCTCGAATTTTTCTCTCGGTGAACGGATTTTTCAGTTTCAGTGTTTTTTTAACTTTCACGCGTGTGGTCTCAGTGGAAGTTTGCTTGTGTGGTCACTTGAGCCACCCCCTCTGGCATTCGCCCGCAGTTCCCGGGAAAAACCACACACAAATAACCCGGGAAAGAGGGGTGCGTTCTTCACTTAGTTTTCCCGCACTTCCCAGCCGGAATTTTTTTAGTTTTCTCCTTTTAAAATTTTAATCGTCCCTTTTTTTAAAATTTTAACATCCCACCGCTGTCACCAAAATTTGTTGCGTGCCGGGCTGGTCTTCTTGGTCCGTTTGTAGGGGGCAGGTCCGTGCCCGTGGAGTGCTGAACCACTCTGCTCGGAAAGAGCGGGATCGGGAGATGAAGAGTTTTATTGCAGGTGGAGAAATGAAAACTCTTAATCCAAGAATTAGGTGATCACCAATCAATTATATTTTAACACATAGTTGGAATATAATTTGTCGTTATAAATCGGTATCTGAGTGCCCCTCGAGCTGCAAAGTGCATCCTTTTAAATCAAAAGTCCCCGCCTCTCGGTAGCAACGGGGAACCAATCAAATACTCAGCGCTAATGTGGGGAACCAATCTGATACTCGACGCTAGTCGTAGTCAAGGACTCTACTCCCACTTTCTTCGTCTACGCACAATGATCTAATCCACGCTCCACGCGTCCACGTGCGAAGAAAGTACGCATCGACCCTGACTCTGGCACGCACAATCCCACGCACTCGGAAGAAAACATGCCCTCATCGACCGTGGGTCTACCGCGCACGAACTCCCGCAATCCGAAGCGCGTATCGATGACAAATCTTATGCGCGCACGCCTACGTGACTCAAAGAAAGGAGAACGGTTCTTGCTAGCTAAATTAACTACGACCTATCGGTCCGCGAAAGGGGATACCATATTTACAAACGGAGCTCGCAGCGGCCCGCGACTCAGATCCCCTGTCCATCACGCAATAAAGGTGTTTATAATCTCGCGAATAGAAACCACGGTGGCCTGCGACTTATTTAACTTATCACGCAGTCTTCGACGTTCTCGTTCTTTCTCTCTATTACAATCCATCTATACCTTACTTGCTTAATAAAATGACAATAATTAGAGGTTAATACAAAGAGTTTGAATGCGCCGCCAAAAATCTAGTAACTTCCAAAAGTTATGGGGATTTTAGGTCAAGTCTGGATGCAGACGCGACACTTTGTTGGCTCCGCAAACTTTTTTTATTTTGTGTGCCTGTGTAATTAATTATTCCTTGGTCAGTATGTCGAAATATTACATTTTGAAAATTCCCTAGGCCGAGAATCCGAGTCCCCGGGTGTACCGTATGTCCGCGATCATTTGAACCATAGGAAAATTGCGAGTTTCGCATGAGCACCCCTTTGGGTCTCCTCGTCCAATAGAATCACCGGAGAAGCGTGAATGCGCATGCGTAGTCATCCGCGAGTGTGGCGTCGTCAGCAAGTTCAGATCAATTATTTCGATAACCGATCTGAACTTGCTAACGACGCCACACTCGCGGATGACTACGCATGCGCATTCACGCTTCTCCGGTGATTCTATTGGACAAGGAGACCCAAAGGGGTGCTCATGCAAAACTCGCAATTTTCCTATGGTTCAAATGATCGCGGACATACGGTACGAAACCATCGCTTGAAGTTCAGCACTGCCACGGATGTTATAAAAGAAACTAGATAGCCAATATAATATTGCCGAGGAAGGTGAAAATAGCTGCGAATACACAGTCGCCATACTGTGTGAAATTCTAGGTATTTCAGTACTGTTAGCGTAGTGCTTCTGTATTAAAATCACTAGATTGCTATCCTGTGGTCCTGTTACCGTCTAGGTATTGTCAAATACAGGGTCTTCATAAATGATTACAGACCACGTGACCTACGCGCAAATCCAACCAACCTTGCACAAGTTGTACTAGTCCGAGCTCTCAACCAATAGCATATGCGCATAGGTCACGTGCGCTTGTCACGTGGTCTGTAATCATTTATGAAGACCCTGTATGTGTTAAGTGTTGTATTTATTTCCTTGATATTTTCCACGATTCCACAGATTTATTAATTTAATCAAGTTACTAAATCAAATAACTAAATTTACAAGTGTATTTATTTACCTTTACATTACGATGACATTACCATATGTTCGCGATCGAAGCACCCATAGCAAAATTACGAGTTTTGCATGAGCACCCCTGTGGGTCTCCTCGTCCAATAGAATCACCGGAGGAGCGTGAATGCGCATGCGTAGTCAACCGCGGGTGTTGGCGTCGTCAGCAAGTTCAGATCAATGAAGTAATGAAATTTCATTGAAACCGATCTGAACTTGCTGACGACGCCAACACCCGCGGATGACTACGCATGCGCATTTACGCTTCTCCGGTGATTCTATTGGACGAGGAGACCCACAGAGGTACTCATATAAAACTCGCAATTTTGTTATGGGTGCTTTGATTGCGGACATATGGTACATCGTTATGAACCCGAGTTGATAATTTGATGACGAGCAAATCACTAGTTTATGCTACTCCAGATAAAGTACCACTGCTCTGTTCAGGAAGCAGATGAAAAAAAATACAAACTTGTAGAGAAGACAATACATAATAAAACTAATTATTTTCTTGAAATAACAACTTGTGATAACTTTGTGTTGGAATTTGGAAATTTAACTTTATTTGATTTTCGCGCGTCCCTGCGGTTGGTAGAAGCTTTCTCTTTTATATGCATATATATATATATATATATATATATATATGTGCATTCTACGCTTCGCGGTTTCTAGAATAAACGTCGTATTTCGTATGGAAGCATTTTTCTTTTAATTTCGTGAGCCCTGCTAAATCGCACAGATTATGGGCCTAAAGGAGCGCTGTGGATAAGAATACTTTTCGCGATTGATAAAATAAGAAACAAAAATCGGCCACGAGTGCGCTCACGGAAATAAATACGACAATATAACCTCAAAATAAAAACATTGGCAGAAGAGGTAGAAAAGTTTAGAATCCCATTGTTCGATGGCACAAATTTCGACAAGTGGAAGTTTCGAATGGAGACTCTTTTGGACGAGAAGGAATTACTGCCGTATGTGACCGAAGCGTACACGGAAAAAGTCAAGTTCCTCGAAAGCGACACCGATGCGAAACGAGCAGAAAAACAACGATAATTGGTCGAGCACGAAAAAAAGGATCGGAAATGCAAGTCTCAGATCATCCAGCAGATCGCCGACAGTCACCTGGAGTACATGAAGGACAAAGCTTCGGCATTTGATTTGTAGACTACGTTCGAAAATACATTTCAACGAAAACTTATCGCCAGTCAATTGCTCACACGTAAGTCACTTCTGAGCATGAAATTTGATACGAAAAGAAACACTTGCGGAACATTTTTTAAAGTTTGATAAATTGGTCAGAAATTTTCGCTCCATGGGTGGGAATTTGGAAGAAATTGATGTTGTTTATCATCTTTTGTTGACGATGCCTCCCGAGTATCACAACGTTGTAACTGCTATTGAAACCTTGGCAACGGAAAATTTAACAGTCGCATTTGTCAAGAATAGATTATTAGATGAAGAAAACAAGAAAACTGATGTAACAAAAACGGGTGGCGGTGAACTTCCATCTTCGACGGCCTTCACCACGCACCAGAAAGCAAACTCGAAGCCTTTTTTGACAACAGCAGGGGCGGGGCGGTTCATCACAGAGATTCCCCTATAATTACAACTACTGCAAAAAGCGAGGTCATTGTTGGAGCGAGTGCAGAAAAAGAATTTCTGATATGAAAAATAAAAATACTCAGAGCGCAAGTGCGGCGACGGCACTGGAAAGTGACTGCAATTCAAATAGTTATTGTTTTTCCATCTCGACGAGCAACCACACGAGTGACAAGGTAAAATGGTTTCTTTATTCGAGAGCAACGGAACACCTGATCAGCAATGCCGTCGAATTGACCACTACAAAGAAACTCGACGCACAAGTCAAAATCAAAGTTGCAAAATCTGAATCATTTTTGGAGGCCAACTTCACTAGGGAATGTCAACTGACGAGCATGGTAAATGGAAAAGAAAAGACAATAACGGTGAAAGAAATTCTGTCTGTGCCAAAACTTTATTATAATTTGTTGTCGGTGAGAAAACTCGAAATGAATGGTTTCCGGGTAATTTTTGAAAATGATCGTGATGTAATATTGAAAGAAAAGGAAATAATCGCAGTGGCTGTCAGAAATGAAACACAATTGTATGAGCTGAACTTCAGAAAAACAGTTTTTGCAAATCTCGGCACGAAAAATGAAGAACTTCGACTCTGGCACAGGAGGATGGGACATTTAAATTTTGAGGACGTCAAGAGGATGCAAAGTCAAACAAGTGGAATGAAAATCGATTTTTTCCAGCGAAACGAAGGAATTATGCCCGGTATGCATTGTGGGAAAACAAGCTGCCAGGCCACACAATCAAGAGAGATAACGAGCAACACGTCCACTGCAGCTCGTGCACAGCGATCTCATTGGTCCAATTCACCCTGTTTCTCGTGATTCGAAGAAATATGTGCTGACCTTCATCGATGACTACTCGCACTTTACTGCGAGTTATAGTCTAAATTCGAAGAGTGAGGTTTTGCATTTTTTCAAAATTCTTCAGGCAATGGCGACTGCTCATTTCAATGTGAAGATAAGTCGATTCAGGTGTGATAACGGCAGAGAATATTTATCCAAAGAAATCAAGGAATTTTTCGAGGCCTTAGGAATACAGTTTGTGTACACGATAAGATACACCCCAGAGCAAAACGGAGTAGCGGAGAGGATGAACCGTACTATTTTGGACGAGGCCAGGTGTATGCCGCTGAACTACAATCTCGGAAAAGGTTTTTGGTCAGAAGCGGTCCAAGCTGCGGTCTACTTGATGAACAGAAGTCCGACTACAACCTTGAAAGGAAAAATTCCGGCTGCACTTTGGTTCGGGGTCAAGCCCGACGTTAAAAAATTGAAAGTTTTCGGATGCGTCGCCTATCTGAAGATTCTAAAACAACTTTTGCAAGGAAATTTTGACTCTAGGTCAATTAAATGTTTCTTTGTAGGCTATTGTTCGAACGGCTACAAGTTTTGGGACCCAGAAGGTCAGAAAATCATGTTTGGCAGAGACGCAGTTTTCGACGAGTCACGTTTTTCTTTCGATGGTCTCAGCAGCGAAGGATGGATCAACTACGAAGATGACGAACTACTGAACAAAGAAGACGAATTTGCAACACCGGAATGTACGCCAAAAGAAGAAGAGAAGAAAGAAGGAACGTCACAAAGTGAGGACGACGAAAATGTAGAGCAAGAAAATGCAAAGAAGATAGAAAATTCAAAAGAGCCTGATCAATCACGAAAATCTACAAGAAATAGAAAATTACCGACCTACCTCGAGGACTACGCCCTTTGGCAATGCACGCAGAAGCCTTCGTAGAAGATATACCCAAGAATTTTTGGAAGAAATTGCAACACGCAATGACAAGGACGAGTGGATGCAAGCTGTGAAAGAAGAAATGGATGCACTGATTGAAAATAAAACATGGAAATTAACCACACTGCCTCCAGAGACGCAATCAATAATAAGTGGATTTTTAAGACCAAACAGGAGGAGGACAAGAATTTCAAGACATACAATGCGAGATTGGTAATTAAGGGCTGTGCTCAAAAACAAGGATTCGGCTTTGAAGAAACGTATGCCCTCGTCGCCAGGCTGGTATCTTTGAGGACACTTCTGTCGATTGTTATTGAGAAAAATCTCTTGACATGCCACATGGATGTCAAAAACGCGTTTCTACATGGTAAACTCGAAGAAGAATTGTACATGAAAGTTCCGGAAGGTTTTGAGAGTAAGAAAGATTCTGTCTGCAAACTGGAGAAGGCTCTCTATGGGCTAAAACAAGCACCACGGGCGTGGAACAAGACCATTGATAATTTTCTGAGACAGTTGGGGTTTCGAAGCTCTGAAGTTGACAAGTGTCTCTATGTTTGGAAGTCTGATGGTGATTATACATTTTTGGTTTTGTATGTTGATGATGTTGTCATTGCTGGAAATAACCACAGAAAAATTGACCATGTCAAGGTTTGTTTGAAGATGAAGTTTCGCATGAAGGATCTTGGGACGCCACGGATTTTCCTCGGCATTAATATTGAGAGGACTGACAACGAGCTTTACCTGAGCCAACGCATATATTTTGAAAAATTACTTAAACGCTTCAGAATGGAAAATTGCGAGCCAACCAGTACTCCTATGGAGACGACGCCCATCCCTGCAGATCAAGGAAGGCTTGGTCCGGAGGAGAAACCCTACAGAGAACTCGTTGGCTGCTTAATGTACGGCATGATAGCTACACGGCCGGATCTGAACTTTCCCGTAAATTATTTTAGCAGGTACCAACTTGAACTACCCGAAGCACGATGGAAAGGTTTGAAAAGGATTCTTCGCTACGTCAAGGGAACGCTTGATTTCGGCCTTTGCTACAAGCGAAGAGGCGCAGAAAAGCTGACATGTTATGTCGATGCCGATTTTGGAAGCGAATTAGACAGGAAATCAACTTCCGGCTTTTTGCTTCAAGTTTTTTGCAACACTGTTTCCTGGACAACGAGGAGAAAAACTTCAGTTTCTCTTTCGTGCACGGAGGCTGAATACATTGCTTTGGCAACGGCGAGTGCGGAGCTGATCTGATTGAAACATTTCCTGGTTGATTTCAACATTACCAGCAAAATTCTACCTACGATCTACGAAGATAATCAATCGTGTATCCAGCTCCTTTCAAAATGGGAGCATAGACGACTCAAACATGTTGATATCAAGTATAATTTTGTTCGAGATCTACACGAGAAGTTAATCAGGGTCATTTATGTCGGTACCAAAAATCAACTAGCCGACATTCTCATCAAACCGATTCCAAGAACTCAATTCAAGAAAATATCAAGAAAATGTAGGGGCGGTACGGGATTTTAAATTGGGGGAAAGTGTTGGAATTTGGCAATTTAACTTTATTTGATTTTCGCGCGTCCTTGCGGTTGGTAGTAGCTTTCTCTTTGGTATATATATGTTATATATGTATGCGTGTATTCTACGCTTCGCGATTTCTAGAATAAACGTCGTATTTCGTATGGAAGCATTTTTCTTTTAATTTCGTGAGCCCTGCTAAATCGCACAGTTTGTCATACAAATATGTACCGTATGTCCGCGATCATTTGAACCATAGGAAAATTGCGAGTTTTGCATGAGCACCCCTTTGGGTCTCCTCGTCCAATAGAATCACCGGAGAAGCGTGAATGCGCATGCGTAGTCATCCGCGAGTGTGGCGTCGTCAACAAGTTCAGATCGGTTATCGAAATAATCGATCTGAACTTGCTGACGACACTACACTCGCGGATGACTACGCATGCGCATTCACGCTTCTCCGGTGATTCTATTGGACGAGGAGACCCAAAGGAGTGCTCATGCAAAACTCGCAATTTTCCTATGGTTCAATTGATCGCGGACATACGGTACATACCATATGTCCGCGATCAAAGAGCCCGTAGCAAAATTGCGAGTTTTGCATGAGCGCCTCTGTGGGTCTCCTCGTCAAATAGCAGCCCCCTGCAACTCTGCGTTTCGCATGGCCAAACCGTTGTCGCCAACCGCGTGGTGGCGTAGTGTCGCTGGTCCGGCAGGCCCGGCTGAAAGCGGGCGAATGAGGTGTGAATGAAGGGGCTTGAGTGCAATGAAGCATTATTCCATTTTGTAATAAATATGTAGGGATAAGGAATTTTATGAAGTAATAGAAATAGTCCAGTAAATGTTCGAACGAATTTTATATGAGCCAGCGCAGCCAACAGCCAGCAGCCAGCAGCAGCCAACACAGGGCCAGCGATAGGGCGCCACGTAGCGGATTAGTACGACTGGCGACAAAGCGTGGTCAAAGATATCTAATGGGAATACGTGTGAGTTGCAGGGGGCTGTCCAATAGAATCACCGGAGAAGCGTGAATGCGCATGCGTAGTCATCCGCGAGTGCAGTTCGACTTCGATTTCGAGATGCGAGAATCGAAATCGAAGTCGAACTGCACTCGCGGATGACTACGCATGCGCATTCACGCTTCTCCGGTGATTCTATTGGACGAGGAGACCCACAGAGGTGCTCATGCAAAACTCGCAATTTTGCTATGGGCTCTTTGATCGCGGACATATGGTACATGTACTGTTTGTATGCATTTATATTTACAAAATTATATATTGAAGTATTATTTGTTATTGAACACTATTCACTTTATTATATTGATAGCAAATCATATTTATACACAGCTTTTCAATACATTTCGAATTTTCCCACCATAAATAATCATATTTCATTGGTGGAAAAACAACCAATAAAATCTTAGCACAGTATGGCGCTCGCCGAAAAATACACCTGGCGCCACGAAGTCTGTCGCTGGTGACTTTTTTAAAATGTTATTTCTAACCGTACTAACCAATGATTAATAATCCTCATGCTTTCATTAACGAGAGTAGCCGCCACCGTAGCTAATGAGCCATCGATATATATGTAATTTTTTAATAAACAATTCATTGTTGTATTTAACGGATTGAAATGCGCGTGGAAAAGCCTAAGTGGTAAAGAAATCTTTACTCATCGAAAAGAATTTAAATATTTATATTTTTCCCATTTTTTAAAAATATAATAAAATTCACTTTTGCACCATCAGTGCTAATACAATTCGTAACGTCAATATTTCTCAGATAGCCATCGGTGGCGTTGAACGTAGCATACTGTCGCGCCATCACCCGGCCATGTACGAGCCCTATTTTTCGTCGTACGAAACCGTCGTTTGAAGTTCAGCGCTTAGTCTCCCGTTCCGATCATCTACCATATACGCTAGACAAGTAACTCTAGGGTGACTGTCACTCCAATTCGTATCTAATGGAGCCTGTGAAACAGTCAGTAATGTTGGAGTAATTTGTATCCTTTCTGCCGCGTACGATTACAGCGCCTCTCCTTGTGTCTGCCTGCAACTCTCTCCTACCAACGCTCCCTGTTTTAGCTACTAGCTTCGCTTCCACCCTCCCGCTTCACTCTCGCTCTCGAGAAGTTCTAACGCGACACGTTTGTATTCATTCCTTCTGGTTCTAATAAATTCATCACGTTATCGATCGTACATCTCATGTGGAAATCACTTGCAGCTACCTGATCCCAACAGGTTATTGGCCCAGGCAAATAGTGCGAGAAATAGTTTTGGTGAAAAGAAAGTGCGCGAGAACTGGAAAAACTTGAGGCAGATTTTTGAAGTTATCTCCCCGCCTTCGTGCAACTATGGAAAATATGGCCGAAAAAATCGAAAGCGTATTATCGAGAGTCACGAAGCTGAAGAGCATCGAAAATTGGAGCATCTGAAAATTCCAGGTAAGAGTCCTCCTCAACTCGCACGAAGCATTAAACGTCGCGTTGGGAACGGACATAAAACCGGTGGATCTCGACGCAACCGCGAATGAGACGGCAAGCGCCGCGAACGTAAAAGAGGTCGAAAAATGGAACAAGTCCGATGCAGCGGCGCAAAAGATCATCGTCACGACGATCGGAGATCAGCCAACGCTACACATCATTAACTGCACGACGGCAGCGGAAATGTGGCTGAAACTCTCCTCGATCTATGAGCAAAAATCGGAAGCGAACATGCATATGTTGCAACAAAATTGGTACAACGCGACGAAGAAATCAAGCGACAACATAGCAACACATATCGCCAAACTCGAGGAAACTGCGCACAGGCTGAAGCTCATGGGCGAGATCTCAGATTCGATGATCATCACGAAGGTTCTGATGACTCTACCTGCAAGTTACCGTCACTTTGTCAGCGCGTGGGAATCAGCTCCAGCGGGAGATCGCAAACTCGAAAATTTGAAAGTACGACTCATGACGGAAGAGTAGAGGATCACGTCGCAGGAAGATAAAAACGTAAACGCACTGTCGACGAACGCCCAACGAGGAAGATCGAGACGAGGACGAAGTGGATGAGGCGGAACGCCGAGAGGATTTTTTGGACCTGGGAAGTGTTACGCATGCGGTGAGGCCGGACACTTTGCCAGAGATTGTGCGCAGCATAAAGGAGGCGACGATCACGAAGGATCAACGAACTCCAACAATGCCTCAAGGAAGAAGCTACACGGCGAAAGCTTACTAAGCGTAGCTCTTACTTCAGAAATCGAACAGCCAAGTCTAGGCGCAGACTGGTTCCTCGATTCAGACGCTAGCAACCATATGGCTAACCGGAGAAATTGGTTTGTGACGTATGAACCTTTCGACGAGGCTATGCCAGTACGCATCGGCGACGGAGGATTCATCGAGGCCTACGGGAAAGGAAACATGAAGGTTGTCATGTTTAACGGAGAAGAATGGAAAGAAAATCATCTCGTCGACGTACTATACGTGCCGAAATTAAAATTCAACCTATTCTCTGTAGGTTCGGCCCTAGACAAAAATCTCAAAATGCAGTCGACCGACGCAGCGTGCGAACTAGTGAAGGACGGTCGAGTCATCGCTACAGGAGTTCGTAAAGAAAAAATGTATGTGATGCAGTTTGAAATCGTCGAACCGAAGTCGTCGAGATGGAGACGCGGCCCACCGCAAGCATTCGTATCGTCGAAGGACGGACTGATGGACTGGCACGAGAAGTTAGCGCATCAAAATTTCAGACACGTAAGGAACATTCTTCAGAGGTTTCAGATGCCGATAAAAGACGAAAAAAAATCTATTCTGCGAGGCGTGTACCGTTGGGAAAATACACCGCTTCCTCTTTCCGAAAGCGATTCGAGGTCAAAGAATATTGGCGATATAATACACGCAGATCTCTGCGGCCCGATGCCGACGAAATCCCTTGGCGGCGCGAGGTATTACCTTCTATTAGGGGGGGGGGGGGGGGGGGGGGGTCTAACGCGTGGAAAATAACTCTATTTTTACGGATTTTTTTAGAGCTATTGTTGAAGTAGATATATTCTAATGTTTCGCATGTTACAAAGCATCATTCGAATAACATTTTGTAATTTTTGTGTAGAAAAATATTGAGAAATAAGCTGGTTACGAAGCATTTTCGAGGACGCCTTTTAGAAAAGATGATTTGCGGTGGACACTATATTTCAGCGTAGAATTATCTCAAATCAAAAAATCAAAGCAATTTAGTTAAAACAGATGTTTTTCTAGACCCTTACGTTTTTCTTTAATTTTTTTTCCATTTTTAAATGTTTGGTGGTTGTTTGAAGTGAAAATTGCGATTTTTCACGAAAAAATCCGTCATTTTGTTGCTTTAAAACCCCCTTAATGTAACAAAAAAAGAAAAAGGAAAACGTAGGGGTCTGGTATTTTATATGTAGAAAGTGTGTACAAAATTTGAAAAGAATCGGTGGAGTAGTTTTTAAATGACGATGTCCACGGACTTAAAAAACTTGGTTTCGAGAAACAAGCGTTTAAAGCGTCGAGTTCTTGCCGCTCCGCAGTATTAGAGGAGCGGAGACTTAAAGGTCTATGACTGAGAGTTTTGCTCCGATTGACTTGAAACTTGGACACAACATTCTTTAAATGTTTTACTATAAGAAAAGGCAATTTAAAAAAAAATTGATTTTTAGACCCCCCCTCCCCCCTTAAAGGACGATTATTCGCATTACCGCACCGTGAACTTCATTGCGAGTAAAGCCGAGACGATGGAATACGTTGAAAAATTCCCCAAGAAAGCCGAGAAACACTGCCCGAACGAAGTACGAGTTCTTCGCACGGACAATGGATTCGAATTTGTCATCGACTAGATGAAGCAATTAACGGATAGACTCGGCGTGCGACACCAACGTACGGTAACGTACACGCCAGAACAGAACGGATCAGCAGAGAGAGAGACAATCGGACGCTGAAGGAAGCTTCGACTCGATTCGCGCCATTCTTGCCGTGGCCGCATCTGAGCGTATGCAGATCGAACAATTCGACGTGAAAACCGCCTTTCTGTATGGAGACATCGACGAAGAAATATACATGCAGCAGCCGGAGGGGTACAGCAAAGCAACTGGGAAAATATGCAAGCTGAGACGAAGCCTGTACGGCTTAAAACAACCCTCTCGATGTTGGAACCGTCGATTCAGCGATTTCCTCAAGAGATTCAGCCTGAAAGCAACAGACGCCGACGCGTGCGTGTTCGTAAGTCAAAACCAAAGTCAAAATCTGATTTTAGCTATATACATAGACGACGGACTGATCATCGCGGAGGATCGATCTCTCATCGATAGACTTCTCGCGGAGCTCAAGGCTAAGTTCGAAATCACACACAACGATGTGAATATGTTCCTGGGAATGCACATAGAGCGAGAAGCTGGTGGATCAATTTTTCTTCACTAAGGGACATACGTGAGAAGAGTTCTGGAGCGATTCAGGGTGGAAGACGCCAACCCTGTGGCAATTCCGGTAGATCCGAACCAAGGACTACACTCACCCGAGCAAGCGGGAGACCCTCAGGACATCACCACGGCACCGTATCGAGAAGCTGTTGGAAGCTTGATGTACCTGTCGATAGCCACGAGACAGAACATTACGTTCGCCGGAAATCAAGCAAGCAGATTCCTCGAAAACCCGACGACGGCGCACTGGAAGGTCGTCAAGAGAATCCTGAAGTATCTGAAGGGCACGATTAATCACGGGGTTTACTTCAAATGTAACGAGACAAAGAAGCTGCTCACGTACAGTGACTCAGACTACGCGGGAGACCTTACGACACGTCGATCGACGACTGGATACGTTCTGAAACTCGCTTCCGGAACGATATCATGGAACTCGCAAAGGCAACAATCCGTTGCGTTATCGACAACGGATGCAGAGTACATGGCTGCCTGCCAGACCGCGAAGGAGATAGCTTGGATGAAGAGACTCGTCAAGGCGCTGCTAAAAGTGAAGGACATTCCGACGATACTCTTTATGGATAATCAGAGTGCCATAAGTCTGGTAAAGAACCCAGTCTTCCATAAACGAGCGAAGCACATCGATGTAAGGTTTCATTACATCCGAGAGAGGTATGCTGAGAAAGATTTCGCCTTGGAATACGTACCATCGAAGGAGCAGCACGCAGATATTTTGACGAAGCCACTACCGCGACAGCAGCACGAATTTCATCGCGAGGCGCTTGGAGTCAAGATGAAGAGTCAATCTCAATAGGAAGCCTGACAGAAACTTGGAACAATACCATAGAAAGAAACCAAAGCAGGAGTGTTGGAGTAATTTGTCTCCTTTCTGCCGCGTGTGGGGACTATGCCACATAAGGAATGCAAAGGAATGGATCGGGAAATAAACTTCGTTTATTAAACAAAGGCATACACGCGGTCGCGTCGCGAGAGAGACTATTGCCGACTGTGTAGTCTCGAGACTACACCTCTTCTCCGCGTGGGGCGCTGGCGCTGTGTGTCAGCCCCCCCCCCCCCCCCCCCCCCCCCAGTGGAGAGTTGGTGGCTGGAACTCTCTGTCGCTGCTCCATAGCTGAACGTAACCTTCTTCTTGCCTGGGTACGTTCGTGGCGCCTGGTCGGGCGTTGCTGACTGGTGATTGGTTATCGGTTGCTGGTTCTCGAAGGCGTCATCAGTGGCAATGTGAGCTGGCTTCAGCCGTTCTACGCTGCCGTTACTGTCTCTTCCGTTTACTCGAATGGTAAAGACCCGGTCATCGATTCGCTTGACGACCTCGTGGGGGCCTGAATACGGCTGCTCGAGAGGTCGTTTGACGTGGTCGAGCCTCAGGAAGATGTGAGTACAGGTGTATATGTCCTGTAGTAGAAGGTTTTCTGCTTACAGTGGTGCGCAGCTGGTATCGGCTTGACGTTCCTAATGTGTTGTCTAAAATCATCTAGGAAGGAGTGCGGATCCACTAGAGGGTCTTCGTTCGTGAAGAACTCTCCAGGGATTCTTAGTGTTGTACCGTAGAGGTATTCGGCAGGTGACGCTCGCAGCTCTTCTTTGTAGCACGTCTTCAATCCTAACAGGACTGTTGATAGAACTTGCGTCCATTTCTCTGTAGGGTGGCGCTTTATTGCAGTTTTTAAGGTGCGGTGCCAGCGTTCGATCATGCCATTTGCAGGAGCGTGAAAGACGGTGGTTCTGATTCGCTTTACGCCGACTATTTTTGACAACGCCGCAAACAGCGCGCTTTCAAGTTGCGTTCCCTGATCGGTAGTAACAATTTTTGGCGCGCCGAATCGGGCAATCCAATGAGTGAAGAAGGCATTCGCTATAGTTGGTGCTGTGATGTCTTGGATTGAGATGGCTTCGGGCCACCTGGTGAAACGATCGACCATGGTGAGGGCGTATTTGAATCCCTGTGACTCTGGCAGTGGTCCTACCAGGTCGACGTGGACATGATCAAAACGTTGGTCGGGTTCCGTGAATTTCGCTGGCTGCACATGGACGTGGCGACCAATCTTCGATCGCTGGCAGGCGATGCAGTTCCTGGCCCAGAGCATTATATCCTTGTTTATCGACGGCCAGACGTACCGCTGGGCGATGATCTTCCCAGTTGCACGTCCGCTCGGATGTGAGAGATTGTGAAATGCTTCGAAGACTTTACGGCGAAGCTGTTGAGGCACGAATGGGCGTATGTCCGTCGTAGAGACGTCGCAGTAGATGGCCTGGTGGTCTGGACCGTGTGTGAGTTTCTGCAATCGCAGAGATGAGTTGCGTCATTGATGAGATCTTTGAGCTCGGGATCTTGTGATTGTGTTTGCGCCAGTCCGTCGAAATCGATGGTTGTAGGCATTTTGAAGGCGACGATGCGTGAAAACGCGTCGGCGACTTCATTCGAAGGGCCTTCGATGTAGCGGATGTCTGTCGTGAACTCGCTGGTGAAGGAGAGTTGTCTCAGCTGTCGTGGTGACGCTTTGTCTGAGCGCTGCTGAAAGGCGTAAATGAGTGGTTTGTGATCTGTGAAAATCGCAAATTCTCTTCCTTCTACCCACTGCCTGAAGAACTTGATGGCTTCGTAGATCGCTGTCAATTCACGATCATACGTGCTACAGCTGCGTTGTGCTCGCGAGAGTTTCTTCGAAAAGAACCCGAGAGGTTCCCAGTCATTGTTGTTGACGCTTTGTTCCAGAGCGGCGCCAATTGCGGAACTCGACGCATCGGTGGTTAGACGGAGTTCGGCTGCCTGCACCGGATGGGCTATGATTGTAGCGTCGGCGAGTTGCTATTTGATGTTCTCGAAGGCTGCCTCTGAAGCAGGTGTCCCTGGGACGGGTCGCTTGTCGTTCTTCTTGGACTCCTTAAGCATCTTGTTCAATGGTGCTTGAACGGTGGCAGCGTTCCTGAGATGTTGGCGATAAAAGTTGATAGCGCCGATGAAACGTCTGAGCTCTACAATTATTGTTTGAGGTTTTGGAAACTCTTGCAGCGCTTTAATTCGCTTTGTGAGCGGCTGTGAGCCTCTAACTGACACTTGGTAGCCCAGGAACTGCACGCTTTCTTTCCCCAATATGCATTTTTCAGTGTTTAAGCATAGGCCGAATTTTGCTAACCGCTGGAAGACGGTGTCGAGATGGCGTTCGTGTTCCTCTGGAGAAGCCGAGGCGATCAACAGGTCATCGATTTAGGCGAATACGAAATCCAAATCGCCAACAACTTCGTGAATAAATCTCTGGAAGGTTTGAGCTGAGTTTCGGAGCCCGAGTGGCATGCTTGTGAATTCCAACAAACCAAACGGGGTAATCACTGCGGTCTTCTGAATGTCGTCTTCGGCTATGAGGATGTGGTAAAATGCCTTGCGCAGATCCAGCGTGCTGAAGATCGTCTTACCTGCCAAATTAGCGGTGAAATCCTGGAGAAGGGCCACTGGGTAGCGATCAGGGATCGTCTGCTTGTTAAGTCTCCTGAAATCGCCACATAGCCTCCAGTCCCCAATCTTCTTTTTGGCCATATGGAGTGGACTGGCCCATGGGTTCGTGGAAGGCCTGGCTAGACCTAGTTCAACCATGGCTCTGAATTCCTCCTTGGCGGCCTCGAGTCGATCACGTCTAAGTGGCCTGACTCGCTCAGTGTACGGTGGTCCAGTAGTGTTGATGAAATGTTTGGTTGAGTGAACAGCTGTCGCGGTGTTTGATAGGCTTCCAAGAAGTGTCGGATATTTCTTGAGAATCGTCCAATATTTGCTGTTCTGATCGCTGATTGCGGTGATGGAGTTGATGGGTACTGGAGCCATCAAACCGGTGCTCGAAAGTCCGGTATCTCTGCTGGTGATTCGTCCATTCTTGAGGTCGACGATTAATCCGTGGTGGTGGATAAAGTCAGCGCCAATGATGGGATATGGCACATAGGCTTTACAAAAGGTCTATCTTAGTGGCCAACGTAAACCGATATTGATCGTCAGCGTTTTTTCGCCGCACGTTTTTATTTTGGTGTTGTTGGCGGCATATAAGGTGAGTGTTCCTTGTCTTGCCTTATCCTTGAGTGTGGCCGGGATGGCCGATAAATCCGCGCCGGTGTCGACCAAAAACTTGTAGTTGGAATATGTGCCGAGGATGAAAAGTCGGCGAGGAGCGTCTTGGCCACCGCTAGTCGCCGATTCTAGTGGCGGGTGCTCGCGTTTCCCTGGTTCTGGATGGGGATGGGGTACGAGCAGGATATTGTACACTTCGTTGCGTTATCACCAAAGCGTCTGTTTTAGTAACAAACATCATCGTTAGTTTGCTGATTGCTAGCAAATGTACGCGTCGAACCGCTCTGTGATCGTCCGCGCTTGCTGCGGGAATAGCTGCGTGAACGACACTGTTCTACTGAACGGTCAACCTCGTCTAGTTTAGCGGCTAGGTCTTCCATTATAGCGCTTAGATTTTCCTGATTTGCACTAAGATTGCCTAGTTGGGCACTCAGGGCGTCGACCTTCCGAGCAATGTCGCCGTTGTCCCTCGATGATATTGGTATCACTTGGTTGTTGTCCCTCGTTGATATTGGCATTGCTTGGTTGTTGACCCTCTTGTCGATATTGGCATCGCTTGATTGTTGTCCGTGCTTACTGTTATTTCTGCGATGCGGTCGGCAAGGCGCGCCAAGGCCTCTAACGCGAGGCTGTCGGTGGCGGTGAGTGCCACTTGGATGTGAGCTGGCAAGCGGTCCATTAATAGCGTCTTAATTACAACGTTGTCCAACAAATTACCTCCGAGGCGGTTGATTTCCGTTAGTAGTTCTGAGGGGCGCTTACAGCCGTGCTCAAGCCCCGAGACGAGCGTCCTTATGCGCTTCTCTTGAGAGAGCGAATAGTGATCGAGTAAGGCCTCCTTGATTTGGTGATATTTATTGTAGGCCGGAGGGTTTGTGACGAGGTGCTCCACGACCGATAAAACGTCTTGGCTGAGTCGATTGATAACTGCGTGGTACTTGGCGCTGTCTGATGTAGTGCGCCGGGCAACGAATTGAGACTCGATGGCGGAGAACCATAGATCAACTTTCTTGTCCCGGAATGGTGGTAGTTCTCCCCTTTTAGTCGAGCATACTTTATCCGTTTGATGCGCGACTAGTCATGGATCCGTGGATTCCCGGCTTCCTGACGACGTTGTGCATCGGCTTCCTCGGCGTCTCGTGGAGGAGTTGGCGAACGGTTCACCGGCATGGCGTATCGGCGTTCCATTTTTCGTACGGACTACGGGCGCACGCATTTACTTACACTGGCTTTTAATTTCCGATCACGTCGGGGTCACCAATCTTATGTAGGGACTATGCCACATAAGGAATGCAAAGCAATGGATCGGGAAATAAGCTTCGTTTATTGAACAAAGGCATACACGCGGTCGCGTCGCGAGAGAGACTATTGCCGACTGTGTAGTCTCGTGACTAGACTTTTTCTCCGGTTCTAATAAATTCATCACGTTATTGCTCGTACGTCTCGTGTGGAAATCATTTGCGGCTACCTGAATCTAACAAGTAACTAAACCCGTTAGTTATTATGAGACTCATAATTAATTTGTATTAATTTAAAACTCTCAAAACTAAGCTGGTTCAACTGTCAACAGACCGGTGACCATAGACCTAGGGACTCGGAATCTGTCGCTGGAGACTTTTTTAAATGTTACTTTTAAACGTACTAACTAATGATTAATCAATCCTAATGCTTCCATTAACGAGGGTAAACGCCACCGTAGCTAATGAGGGCATGAGAATTGTTTATTGGTCAGTATGTTTAAAAATGACATTTCACCATCCCCCTAGAGTTGCGTGGAATGTCCACGAGACCGCGCGCGCGTCGGTGATTTGAGGTACTTGGCTAGCGTACAGGGTGTTTTCCTAGGTTGTGGTCATAGGACGATACGGTACATAGCGGTTTGTAGACTCTAGGTTGTACGGTATTCGGAGACGCAAGGACGCCGTACGATTGGCTCTGCTATCGTCGGCAGACGGCAATCGTCACGAGAGAAGTTCCCTAGGACGTAGCATCTAGCAAACGAGAAAGTATGGCGGTTGACACGTACTTATGTACGTTTGTTTACAAAGTGGAATTTTTCGGAGTAATTCTGTTTTTTGGAAATAAAACGTGGTTTTGAAAGTTAATAAAATATTTCTATTCGCAAAACGATTTCCCTCGCGTTTATTTCTAGCTCATGAGTTAGAAATAAATGAAACATAAAATATTATTGATACAGAAAAGGAATGTAGTGCAGGTATTTATTTACCAGTACGACTCACATTACCATCCGCTAACCAACGATATTGAATATTTCAGCAAGTATCAATAACTAGGACCATGGTGAATGACTTTGTGTTTCACAAATGTACCTGCGATCAGCAACCTGATCGGGTGCTTTGTAAGAGCCTGGGTTGAAGCCTCCCGCAGTAGTGTCGGATTGCTCCCGACTGAAATCCTCTCTCGTTTCACTCTATGTCATTCAACAACGAGCATCAATTCCCCCGGTGGACACGAAAAGCTGAAACATCAGGAAGACCGTGAGAGGTTAATACAATTATGCAAAGCGATACCATGAATGTAAGCAAATCCTTTTCATATCCTGATATTTTGTGGAAAACTCACCGCTGCTTCATCTTTATGTTACGTCCCAATAGCAACTCAATTTAATATTTTCTCAGGTGCACCTATTCGAACTAACTTATTACCCACCAATCTATTTTTTTCACACTATACAGCTTAGTCTGGCAGGAACAGCGACTCTATTGTCTAGCGTTAACAGCTCATTCATTTCGTTCTCACCACGGTCCAGCCTAAACAGCGAGTGTGAATAACTACGGATGTTTAGTCTACTACTCTGAATCGAACGCACTCGCTAGGAAGGTCCGGCCGTGGGAAAGGCAGAGCTCTGCGAACGCCACAAAGACCCCACTATATTCCAACTGCAACCAATCTCATCCCTCTAATCACAATTTTCGATCAGGCCAACCAGTTAGAATTCATCTATCCCTCCTCTATCTAAAAACTCCTCTATTCTCGAAGCAGACTCTGGCACAACGTTCTCTTCACTTCACATTTAACCCTCTTCGAAGTCAAGTCTCCCTGACTTACCGCACCGGGTACATACACTAAGTTATCCAGCGAGCTCAATTTTTCAACTTAATACCGTATGTCCGTCTCTGTACTGGCCAGTTTGAAAGTTACCTTCGGATAGGCTTGGTCGGTAATCGAGACATTTATACCGTAATTATAATTATTTTCGTAATTTCCATTATTCACAAATTCACAATTTCGTGGTTAGACGCCTCGATCTCCCGAATTGACATCAACTCTAACTGCCGACTCGACTTCTACCGTATTAAATGACTCGAATACCGACCAAGTCTATCCGAAGGTAACTTTCAAACTGGCCAGTACAGAGACGGACATACGGTATATCGACAACCTCTTACACTTAATAATACCTAAAATAAAGCAATAGTTATTTCACCCACGCATAGTGGTGGCTGTTTAACCCGACAAAATCCTAAAATCATGTCCCTAGGACGTAACAACTAAATCAGAATTACAATTGGTGGCAGCGGTGGGATAAAACAGCCGAAGTAACTAAAGAACATTTAAATCACCCGGTGCGGATAAGTTAGCGAAAAAGAGGTAAATTTAAAATAAGACAAATAAAACTGGAACATTCGTAAAAGTCTAAACGAAATCATCAACTGGCCGATCTATAATATCGATCCACACGAGGAAATCTGCAACATCGGATCACCAGTCAACATCCTTATCGGATCGTCGCAGTCTTCGCGGAGATCATCACGTTCATCAATCATGGGACCTGTATCATCAGCCGTCGTCAAATAAACCTGCACCATCGGTCGTCGTCAACTGAATCTGCATCATCGGCCGTCGTCAACCAGGAACTGCGTCAACCATCGGCTAGAATTCTACATTATCGGGGAAGCTGCTAACATCACCAATATCGAAGACAGCGTTCTATAAGCGAATTTTTTGCGTGGTAATTAACCATGGCACAAAGTAACGATAGAATGGATTTAGACGCGACTCAACCGCCTAGTGTAAGTCTCAATCAAAATCCTCCTCAGTTAAATTTATCCGCTAGCAATCGTAACAAAGAAGCTTGGGAAGTAATTAAAGCCGTGCGCGAAATCGATGGCACTAATAAAACCGAATTAAAAGGATACTTATGGTCGTGCAGTTTAGCCAAAGAATACGTAGCTCATTGCGGAGAAACTGCTATATCGTACAAATTTTGATAGGTAAATTAAGAGGAGAGGCCGCAGCACAAGTAGACTACGCGAGAGTCCGAACAATAGACGCATTGATCAGCTTATTATCAGCGCATTTTTCGGAAAAGAAATCGATCAGCAAATATTTTTCCGAATTCTCTCAATTTAAACAGCGAAAAGATGAAGGAGTAGTGCAATTTAACTTTAGAATCAGCCGACATCTCGAGGACCTACTCGAAGCTATCGATCGAGAAAACTCTACTGCCGATCAAAAAGAACGACGAAAAATTTCAGCAGAGTGTGTTGCGACCGAAACCTTTCTTTTTGGAATTTATAAAGTTTATAAACCTTTTATGTGCCGAAAGGACCTTTCGATAGCCTCAGAAGCGCTGCTTTGGCTGCCGAGCAAGTAGAGGTCGATCATTTATCGGAACAGGAACAGAGAGACTGTTTTACCGCACAGACTTCTTACAATTCGCGGCCAAATACGAACTATCAAAATCCTAACTCACAGAAATCTCGTTCAATCAACCCAAATCAAAATCTAGGCAATATAGGACTTGTATCTTTTGCAAAAAACAAGGGCATGATGCCAATCACTGCTATCAGCTTCTTAACGATCAGACACAAGGTCGAAATCAGACTCAAGTTCAACCTAATCAAATCACCATTGAGTGCAATTATTGCAAGAAAAAGGGGCATTTAATTAAAGATTGCAGAAAACGCGCTTACAATAACTTAAAACGTCAAACACCGCCTCAACAACAACAACAAAAACAACAACAACAACAATCCGCCCAGTCGGGAAACGCGCAAACGTCCTCGCCGCAGGTAGAAGCGACGAGAAACGTCCAAATTCTATAATTCAAAAGAAATCCGAAATCCTCATTCAATCAGCAGATTGTAAGCTTAGTTCGAACTCGTCAAATTACAAATCTCCCACTGTGTTTCTTCCTTCAGAAGAAATAGTAGGTCGAAATTCCGAATTTTTAGTAGACTCAGGGTCACAATTGAATCTTATCAAAATTCATAAAATTGCAAATCCTGAAATGATTGATGAAACAATCATCTACGAATTAAATGGAGTGTCCGAAATCGATCGACCGCGAACGCTAGGGAGGATAGGAATTATCTTAAATAATTACCGAATTAATTTCCATGTAATCCCTGATGACTTCCCTCTCGAACAAGACGCAATAATAGGTGCGGAACTATTACATATCCAACGTAGACGCGTTGACTTCGAAAATCAATCGGTAACTTTAAATCGAGTTTCTTATCCTTTCGCGAATAAAGAAAGTTTCCTACTCCCGGCTAGACAAAAAACTCTAATGTTCGTTAGATTAGAAAATGGATCTTCTAATGAAGGTTACCTACCGCGAATAAAAACTCAAGAAGGGATTTTTATGGGCGAAGCTGTCGTAAAAAATACTTTTGGGAAAGCGTACTTGTATGCCATTAACGCACTAGACGAGGATGTAACAGTGGAAGTACCCGTCGTGCCTCTGTACCCTTTCGACATGAGCAGTGACGAGGAAAATAATCTGCAAGATAGTGAGGCTCTAGAACATAGTACCGGTCGTGTTGATAGAGTCCTCCAATTACTGCGTTTAGACCACGTAAATATGGAAGAGTGTAAAGCGATTACTGATCTCGTAGAGGAGTACGTTGACCTCTTCCATATTTCCGGCGAAGCGCTACGCGCGACAAACGCATTAACTCATAGAATTCGACTAACAACAGAACAGCCCATCAATACTAGACAATACAGGTACCCTTCCTTTCAAAAGCAAGAAATAGAGAAACAGGTTAGTGAACTATTAAAAATGAATATCATAGAACCATCAAATTCACCGTATAACTCACCATTATGGATTGTCCCCAAAAAACCCGACTCGAAAGGTAATAAACGCTGGCGACTAGTAATCGACTTTCGAAAGCTAAACGAGAAGACAATAGGAGATGCATATCCTCTTTGCCACTAATATCAGACATCTTAGATCAGCTGGGTGGAGCTAAGTATTTTTCAATTTTCGATTTGGCCTCGGGTTTTCATCAAATTCAAATGGATGCAGAAGATAAACATAAAACAGCTTCCACTACGCCTCATGGTCACTACGAGTTTAATAGAATGCCTTTTGGTTTAAAGAACGCCCCTGCGACTTTTCAACGATTAATGGATTTAGTTTTGGTCGGATTACAAGGTAACGATCTTTTCGTCTACTTAGACGACATAGTAATTTATGCGCGATCACTTGAAGAACATAATATCAAATTCAAAAAACTTGCCGAAAGATTAAGAAAAGCCAATTTAACTCTTCAAACCGACAAATGTGAATTTTTAAGAACGGAAGTGAGATACCTTGGGCATATCATCTCAGCGGAAGGCGTTAAACCAGACTCAAGCAAAATAAAGGCTGTAAAATCTTTTCCAGTTCCAAAAAAAGCAAAAAAACGTAAAAGAATTTTTAGGTTTAGCAGGCTATTATCGAAAATTCATAAAAGACTTCGCAAAAATTGCTAAACCATTATCCGATTTGACTAGCAAAAATTCAGAATTCAAATGGGAACCCAAACACCAAATCGCATTCGAAATTCTCCGAGACAAATTGTGCAAAAAACGCTCCAATTTTACAATACCCAGACTTTTCAAAAGAATTTATAGTCACTACCGATGCATCAGGATTCGCCGTAGGAGCAATCCTTTCGCAAGGTGAAATAGGAGAAGATCTCCCAGTTTCATATGCGTCTAGAGTTTTAAATAAGCATGAATGTAATTACTCTACCACAGAAAAGGAAATGCTCGTTACAATATTTGCAATCAAAACTTTCAGGCCGTATCTCTATGGTAGACAGTTCACACTGATTACCGATCACAGACCGCTAATATGGGTAAATTCTATGAATGACCCGACATCGCGTGTAATGAGATGGAGAGAACGCTTGAAAGAATTTGACTTTAAAATCCAGTATAAAGCAGGTAAGATAAATACCAAAACGCCGATGCTCTGTCAAGGAATCCTGTACCATCAGCGAACATTTATCCTATAAAGATTAAGTGGCGACACTCAAATGATATTCTTCCCGGAATCGCTAGATTGCACTCCTCGTCGTCTTCTCATGGTGAACATAAAAAACAAAAGATTATAACTTCAAGCGCTAATTCAAGTTCAGAAGATTTTCTAGGCTTTCCTCACAAAGCTAACGTATCGAGAAAGAGTCCAAATCCAAAATCTGATTCAGAGAATGATTTCTTAGGGTTTCCTCGTTTTGAAATTCCAAAAATCTTAAATCAACCAAATCTAGAAGGTCGGTCGTTGCCATTGAAGGAACAACCGAACCACGGCGCTGGGTCTGATCAACCTATCGACCGTCGTGTTTTATTTAAAAGAAAATACAAACACACTACTACTCCTAGCCCTATTCATAAGAAATCTACGAAAATCATGAAACAAAAATTCGAAATCAAACGATTCATGCCTTACGATGGGCTGAGTTCGTCATCTTCTTCTTCGGATGAAGATAACACGAGTGAAACCGAAATCATTTCTCATTCTCTTAAAATCAAAAATCAATCAATTGTTCTCCCAGATTATGATGATACTATCATATCTGTAAATCGTAATTTAGACTCTTCCTCGAAAATCGATAAGGTAGACCTAGACGTTACCGACGTTTATAGGCTTACCGATTCAACAAAGTCTCCAAAAGTGAAGCCAACTCCTCACATACCGGAATCGCCGGTAGTACAAGAATCTCTTGAATCTTTAGAACGCGAAAAATCTTTGGAATCTCCTTTAGATAAAATTTCACCTTTGATAAGGAAGAGTGACGCCCTCACTCCTTCTCCTGTCTCTCGAAAACGTCAAAACATCCATGAATCTCCGAGATATTCCTCAACTCCTTATCCACTCAGGAGTGAGCGAAGACCTACTGGAATTATTAACGATAGTACAGATTTGAATGTTGCTATCCCAAAACCAAATCTTTCCTTATCTAATATTCTCGAAGCAACAGAACCACCTACATCTAACGAAAATGTGCAAAAATTAAAAAGCGATTCGAGCGACAGTGACGCTGGTCCAATTATTATTACAACTATCGCTGACGTACACGCCGATGCGCATGAGAACTGGTCGGAGAGTTCCTCAAGCCCAGGCGTGAACGACAGTATAAAACGTATAGAATTAAAACAAATCATTCCACCAAAAAACATCTCTTCGCATGTAAATCCTTCTCAAAATCTTGCTCCCAAACAAATTCCAATAATCAGACAATCAACCCGACCTCACAAACCAAAGGAATGTTCATGTTGTTCTGATAATCAACATCATCATGTAGGAGGAAGAAATCGAACGAGCAGGATCACTCGCGGTTCGTATTTATTCAATCCCAAAACTACACTATGGATCTGTTCGCGATGGTGTCTTCGAGCGCCGTTTGCAGTTGACTCTCCCGGCAAATGTCTCGAATCTCACTGCCTCTCGTACGTCCTCCTGCCTGGGACGTACCCTCGGGTAGCGGGGGTAAAACGGGATCTCTGGAAAATGACCGAAACGGTCCCCAGCTCTCGTACATTCCAATCTCGTTGATTCCCTCATGCGCCTTCCTAACCGTGCGCACTAGCAGGTAGCGAGGGTAAGCGGGTATTCTGATAATACCCGGAATAGTTCGGCTTTCCGGAGGCACCCACTCATCCTGCCTTCCTGGGCCCGTTGCTACGTGCTGTCGATCCTTGCCGGTCCCGTTAGGTGTTTCCCGCTTATGCTCAATCTAAGGCATCGACTCTGCATCGAATATCGTTCTGATATTCATCCATCTTCATTCGGCCTTTCCTGACCCTTGGCGTCCTCGACAATTCTTAAGTGTCGTCACCTCTATCGTCTGCAAATAAGTCAAATAACAGAAATTAAATGGCCACCAACAAACAAAATTTGTCGACCAGACCAGAAAATTTTATGACGCTTCCAGTCCTTTCAGTTGTTTTTCAAGGTACTATTATACGTCCCAGAGTTACTATCATTCACTCTCTTTCGTCAACTACAATTTCCAACTGAGCCCGACTGTTGGTCCGAGTCTACGTCAAAATCTAAGCCCATGTACGCTCTGACCAGAGGAATACACCACAGATTCCGATTCGGCAAATAGTCCAGCCTACGCCGAAACCTAAGCCCATGTAGACCCTGACCAAGGGAATACACCAGAGATTCCGACTCGGCAAATAGTCCAGCCTACGCCGAAACCTAAGCCCATGTAGACCCTGACCAAGGGAATACACCAGAGATTCCGACTCGGCAAATAGTCCAGCCTACGCCGAAACCTAAGCCCATGTAGACCCTGACCAAGGGAATACACCAGAGATTTCGACTCGGCAAATAGTCCAGCCTACGCCGAAACCTAAGCCCATGTAGACCCTGACCAGGGGAATACACCAGAGATTTCGACTCGGCAAATAGTCGCGCCTACGCCGAAACCTAAGCCCATGTAGACCCTGACCAGGGGAATACACCAGAGATTTCGACTCGGCAAATAGTCGCGCCTACGCCGAAACCTAAGCCCATGTAGACCCTGACCAGGGGAATACACCATAGATTTCGACTTGGCAATTGGTCCAGCCTACGCCACGAGTTAAGCCCACGTTTTCAGCGACCAACAAAAAACGCCGAAACTCGTGACTCGGCCCAGTTACTTATATTTCAAGCTTGGAGTACCAAGTTTGTTCATATGTATAAGCATTTAATTCTCTTCACCTGCCAATCAGCAGTATTGGAGATGGCCCATGGCTTCAGCTGATCCACGGCTATTACCGATCGCTGCCCAGACATCCACTTCATGTCTACGAGATCCTCAACCTCGCATCTGTCTCTAAGCAAAACCGCCTCGACCCTAGAGAGTCCCTTGGCTTTTGGATCAAGTTTTCGACTTTTTCCAGACGTCGGCGGTGGTGATGATGGCCAATGTTTCCAGTACAGTGCGATTTACCCTCTCACACTGGCCATTTGCCCTTGGTGTTGCTACGGCATTCGGGGTGTGCTTTATTCCAAATTCCGTACAAAACAACTGAAACATCTGTAAAGTGAAACCTGCTCCCTTATCGGTTATGATGCGGGTAGGTACTCCAAACAACGTAGATACCGCTTGCAAGGCTTTTATAATGTATTCGGTCTTGGTATTTTATACCGCTTCAAATATATCGAACTCTTCGTGAATCCATCAACAATAGTCAAGATTCGCGTATTCTTGTGGATACCTTGTACAAATGGTCCAACGTGATAAAATCGTTAATAAACTCTGAAAAACCCGGTCAAGCCAAAACGTTGATGCACTTGTTTCACGTTTTTAGCGATTCGGCTTTCTGTACTGCGTTAAGTTTACATTGGCCCGGTCGAGCGCCTTCTTTAAAAACTTCGCAACCTGGATATTTAATCTTTTTCGTGAAAAATTTACATTTGTTGATATTTATTGAAAACCCTTTACTTCGGAAGATTTCCAATATCTCTTTTAATTTTTCGAACCCCTCTCGTTTTGTTAAATGCGAGTACGGTATCATCGATATAAATATTGATATCAGTTCCGCGAAAGGTTGCCATCATAATTCTCTGAAAATATTCTGGAGCGTTGACTAACCCGAAAGCGACGCACAGGAATTTATAATGCCCATCAGGAGTAATAAAGACGGTCTTTTCAATAGCGTCGGGATGTAAGGGAATCTGATAAAATCCTGATTTCAAATCTAGAGTAATGAAATATTTTTTCCCCCTAATCTCTCTATCTATTTCGTCATCGATTACTGGTAGTGAATATTTCATTCGTTTCATAATTTTATTTAATACCCTATAGTCCCACGCACATTCTATCGTCTCCCGTTTTCTTCGAAACTAATGATCGGACTCGCATTAGGGATTAACTTTCTCTAATTACACTCCACTAGCTTATAAGTCTGAAATTATCCCTTTTAACTTTTCTCTTTCTACTGTCGATAATCGATATGGTCGGTAGGCAACAAGGTCGTCATTTAACAATTCGATTTTTATCTCTGGTATATCGGCGCATCTTAACTCGCCCATGTTAAGGGCGAAATTCCCTCGATATTTGTTGAATCAAATCATAAGAAAATAGATCCAAATTTAAAAAGGAATACGTTAAACCGCCATACCACAATTGGCATTACCTTTCAGTCTACACTCTGATAGATACAGTTTTACCTCGTAATCCCAATCATACACAACCGTAATCATTGATCTTCTTAATCCATTCAGCCGCTAACAGATTCTTGGAAGCTGGATCGAATTCTGGCAGGAACTTCACGTTCAGGTAGTGATGGTTGTTCAATCATCTCGGGTCCGAATTAACGATTCCTGATGTGGCCTTTCCGCTACTCCTAGAATGTTCTCGACTTCTGCGAGAGCGTCTATGATGAGTGACCCGCCGGATCGTCGATGTTCGGATCGTCCATATCGTGACATTGTGAATTTATTATTCAAAAGTCTCTCACGATCACTTATTGACTTAACTGAAGCACGTGTGTGAATCCCACTTCTGACTCTGTAGGAGGAAGAAATCGAACGAGCAGGATCACTCGCGGTTCGTATTTATTCAATCCCAAAACTACACTATGGATCTGTTCGCGATGGTGTCTTCGAGCGCCGTTTGCAGTTGACTCTCCCGGCAAATGTCTCGAATCTCACTGCCTCTCGTACGTCCTCCTGCCTGGGACGTACCCTCGGGTAGCGGGGGTAAAACGGGATCTCTGGAAAATGACCGAAACGGTCCCCAGCTCTCGTACATTCCAATCTCGTTGATTCCCTCATGCGCCTTCCTAACCGTGCGCACTAGCAGGTAGCGAGGGTAAGCGGGTATTCTGATAATACCCGGAATAGTTCGGCTTTCCGGAGGCACCCACTCATCCTGCCTTCCTGGGCCCGTTGCTACGTGCTGTCGATCCTTGCCGGTCCCGTTAGGTGTTTCCCGCTTATGCTCAATCTAAGGCATCGACTCTGCATCGAATATCGTTCTGATATTCATCCATCTTCATTCACGATAGGAAAATTACGAAATATCGCAAGAAAGTTAATAAGAAATCAAAAACAATTAAATCAATACCATCTGATAGTACAAAAGCACTAACGCCAATCGATGATCAAGCTACTACATCCCCACAGTCTTTTCAAAGACCTCAATCATCCATGCGAAATAAATACGAAACCTCTTAGAAGACATACAAACGTTCCAATTGCAATCTGATAGCTCTTCATCAACTGACGAAAATCACGAAACAATGATCCATGTAACGAAACCCAACCTCACTCAGAACGCGGGTATAGAAAAATCTGGCGTCATAAACTCGAAATCAACAAATAATATTCTAGAAACTCGCGATAATCTGATCATGAGAAAAGATAACTATATATGTTTTATAGCGGCTGATGGCACAATTTCAAGCAAAATAGGTAAACAACTTCTTGAACAAGGTTTAATGAAAAAGATAAGTCCAGTCAATAAACACTCAATAGGAGACATAATTTTAACAGGAAATTCTAAACAGACAGTTTTTGCATTAGTACCTAATACAAGAAAATGATAGACTCGTTACAGGAAAACAATTTCAGAAAAGCTTTTCAAACTTTAAAAACCTTAATGGAACAAAAACAAATAATGTCAGCTAGCATCTCACAAGATCAAAATCAAATCAACGAATCTGGTTGGATGAAAATAAAAAATTTAGTTCACGAAATTTTTTCTGATACTCAAATTAAGATAACTCTTTGTAAAAACAATATTCTAATTCCGTCTATCGAACTAAGAAATCAAATCATTCAGGAGAATCACGATTTGCCATTAGCCGGACACAAAGGAGTTACAAAAACTTACAATCGAATCCGACAAAAGTATTTTTGGAAAAATATGAAGAAAGATATCAAAGAATTTATACGAAAATGCAATAGTTGTCAAAGAAAAAAGCTAGTTCGAATAAAAACAAAGCAACCCATGGTCATCACAGATACTTCAATAGACGTTTTTGACAAATTATCATTAGACATTGTAGGGCCTTTCGATGAATCAGTAGACGGACATAAGTATATTTTGACCATGCACCTTTGAAAACAGCAACAGCCGAGGATATAACAAACGCGTTAGTCCACAAATTTATTTGCATCTACGGATGTCCGAGAGTCATATTAACGGATCAAGGTGCCGCTTTCATTGGCCGAGTAATGAAACAATTAGCAAAAGCCTTCAAAATCAAACAAATCAAAACTACAGCGTTTCACCCCCAGTCTAACGGTTCATTAGAGCGAAGTCATCAAGTATTAGTGGATTATCTAAAGCATTACGTAACGAAAAAAGATTGGGACAAATGATTAGATCATGCAACTTTCGCATATAATTCTAGCAAACACGAGGGCACTAATTATACTCCATTTGAAATCATTTATGGTAAAAATGCACGTATGCCATCGGAATTCCCACCTTTAGAAGAAATCTTCACTTATGACAACTATCTCGAAAACACGATATTGCAAACTCAAGAAATTAGAAAAAATGCTCACGAGAATTTAGAGAAAGCTAAACAAAAATCAAAAATTTATTACGATAAAAGAACTCATCCAGTTCAATTCCAAATCGGTCAAGAAATTTACTTAATTAAGGATCATAAAGCGGGTAAATTCGATGACAATTATAAAGGTCCGTATAAAATTACGGAAATATTTCCCGAAAAAAACGATATAGAAATAGTTAGCTAAAAATAAGCGGAAAATCGTACATTGCGATAGAGCAAAAATAGCTCATTAAGATAATATCCTCATGCCATGCTTGGCATATTTTAAGTTAAGCATATCGATCTAAGACAATAATTTAAGCATATAATAAAACTATCACATATATCATATATGGCGTACAAATATGTATCTAATCTCGAACTTAAGAAAAGCATGAACCTTTTTTCCTCTCGATATTATTATATCAGCTATTTTATCGCAATTATGACTCCTCAAATTTTTACTATATTGAGCATTCCATCGTTATATCAACGATAAGTTTTTTATTTACCGTAATTATCGGTAATTACTCGTACCAAACAATCATTTTGTTATTGTATACGTTATTCCATTTAATTTTAAGATTTTATATGCTAACCGATAAAACCTTTAGTCATAGGATTACTTACTCATAGACACGCTCTTGTACTCTGAATCATAAGAATTTCCTACCAACATGTTATGTCATTGTTATGTCATGAACAAATGTGACGTTACGTCACGTTTTCATAGAACGATAGTCCTTTGAACAGGTCTACATGAAACGATAACCGCCATATTTTCCGTTACAGAACGCGGGCCGTTCAAAGGACGCTTCGTTTAAGACGCGCTATTAGCATATCGCCTTTTTCTTCGCGTACACTCTTGTAGAGTAATGGTCACTCGAGGGATGAGATAGGGTAGGTAGGAGGAGAGCGGACTCTGCACTTTCTCACGGCTCGAGAACAACGGGAGCGGACGCTGCAACTTTCTCACGGCTCGAGAACAACGAGAGGCCATAAACCATTTTTTAGCCCCTTCGCGGAAAACTCGCCAACGCAGGACGCGTGCATCCGAAGAAAGAAGCATCGACGCATCTGGAAGACGTTACGGACACCCGAAGCCTCCGTCCTCGAAGAAACACCCCGTCGCGAGAACTCACCCCGAGTGGATAGGATCCCCCTCCCGGGCGACGCCGGGAGGGACTTGAAACGTCGGAGGAAGAAATGTAGAATAGACAAAAATCGCCCCTTCCTTCCTCGCTCGCCTATATGTTCTTTTCTTATATAGAAGTAAGCTAGTGTAAGTACGAGGAAATGTGCAGGGGGTGGACTCCGCATCTCTGGAGAGAACTAGAGAAGACCGAGGAGAGTTAGCTCATCTTTTGCGATCGGGGGTTGAAACCAGTCGTCGGTACTCAGAGTTCTTTGCGATCCGTAGCCGAAGTCAGTCGTAGACAATTAGAGCCGCAGCTAGACGCTAAGGTTGAGGCAAGGCTATAGTCGTTTCAAGCTGGTAAATAAAGGCGTTTCTCTTTCTTTTATAAACCCTTTCGTTTCTTTCTTTTCCTTCTGCCGATCATCCACGGACGAGGCTGCACGTTAGTGCTTTGGCGGAGCAACGGACCCCAGCGCCGCGACGTCCGCCGGGGAGCTAAGGACGTAACAAACATTGTAACGTAGATATAATATAAAAATCTAGCAATAGGTGGCGTTATCACTTCTCGTTAAAAAAAAAGACAAACTCAACCTATACACAGAACAGGAAACCGAAGACGACACCAACGATTCATAACTTCCGTTTTGATTGGAATTAGGTTGGCTGGTGGTCGAGGAAGTAAACTTCGGCGCCACCGAGCTAAACACCCTTTTTGACCGCCTGATTTGAAATATCGATACCTTGCTTTGAAAACCTCGAAGTGCAATTTTTGACAAAAATGCCATTTATAACTTACTGTGTTAAGGTTTATAATCTGAAAACAGTAAGCTATAAATGGCATTTTCTTCAAAAATTGCACTTACGAAATTTTCAAAGTAAGGTATCGATGGTATCGATATATCAATATTGGCAGCCTACTTCATAGTAGGCATTGCAGGAGTAAAGAATGAAAATATAACCTTAATTTATGAATCTATATGTAGTGAAGTGAATTCAAATAAAAAATTTAATATAAAATGGTTTTTTCGTGTGCAGTACCGAGTTATAAAAATAAATCAAGGTTCATGGTTCCTTCTGTAAAAAAATCGAAAGATATTCGTCAAAAGTGGCTCGATTTCTTAAAATATGCACCTCATCATAGAAAAGGATTATGCGAAGTTCATTTTACTCCTGATCAATTAATAACTTTTAGCGGTGATGCAGGTAAAAATGACAATTATTTAGAGCGTGTTCATAAATTGGCGGACAGTACTGTATTCCCATTCCGAAGTATGGGAATGCAGTACTGTCAGCCAATTTCTGAACATTTTTGATTTAATTAAATATGTATATTTATAGTACATATGGGGATTGTATTTGAATTTTATTTTGTAATTCATTTTTACAATTTTTTTTACCAGTCACATTAGTCACATTAGTGTGCAGCATTAATAATATATTATAACCGTTTAAATTTGCCCGCGGGTGTTTGGCTCGGTGGCGCCATCTGCTTCAGTTTTGCCCAGCCAACCTCATAGTGATACGCATTCTGGTTTGGCGCATCCGATCCAAAACCGTGAAATGATATTTGTTGCTTGAAGTTATATTTGACAATTTTTGGAAGAAAGAGGAATTCCTCTTTCACAACAAAAACAAAACAAGATTCGTATTCATTTCTCTACTATTCTTTCTTTTTTTTACATTTCAAAATTCTCTGTTTCAAGTCAATATCAAATCTTTCTGCCTTACCGTCAATCGAACTTCAAGCGGGACGCTTGAACTCTAACCCCAATAGCAACCCCGATAGCCAAGCATGACTTTCACTCAAAAGTCACGCGGTGGCGTCACTGAGTGACGTTATTTGGCAAAAAGAGCGATCGCCATGTTATCGGCGGAGCGTTTCGTCCCGGAGTCGGCCTGTGGACTCGTCAGTAAGGCTAGGCCGACTCCTGCCTTAGACGCTCTGTGTGCTCTGTCCTCCGTGGTTGTCGAACAGCTTCGGTCTTATGTAGAAACGTACTCGTGTTCGACCACTAGTGAGAAGAGCAGCGCCATCTGGTGGCGGGCCGCCACAGTTATGTGGCGACCAGGCGATCGCCACGCCTCTAGCGACCAAACAGCCTCAACACATCTTGTCCAGTGATCAACCGATCACCACGCCTCTGGCGGCCAGGCGATCGTAGCGCCGGATCACCACGCTTCTGTAGATTCAGCTAGCCACGCCACGAGAGTCGGAAGTCCCATTCTCCTGCCTGCTCGAGCCCACTACGGACGCATCCACACAGCGCTCTGATCTACCTCGCTAACCGCGGCTCATATTGTCGATAGTTAAAATAAACTTTAGTTATATTTCATAACTATCGCCTCCTTCCGACCGTCCACTCCTCGCACGATCCGTGGGAGATCTCGAGATCCCCACAATTGGTGACCCCGACGTGATTTGAGTGGATTACATCGTCAACGCAGCCCAAGCGACGCCACGAGGTACCCACGCCATCGCCGACATGCCGGTCGACCGCTCGCCAGCCCGCACGGATAACACCAGGAACACTCCGAGCCTCTTCAACACGAACAACCGACCGATCGCATCAACAGGTTTGGACACACAAAATGACCAGGCAGTCGAGAATCCGTTACTAGCCTTCGCATCGTCAGACAGTACGAATTACGTGGCAGTGGTGAGCAGACCACAGTTACCCACGTTCATGAAAGATCGACCAGATATATGGTTTTTCATGATCGAGTCAGAGTTCACCGCGTCCAGGATTCGCAACGACGACGTCAAGTACATTACCGCCCTAAAAGCCTTGGACTCTGAAACACTGGCACAAATTACGGATATCATTACGCACCCGCCAGAAACAAATAAATATCAAACCTTAAAAGACACGATTATACAAAGACTCACGGAATCGAGACAGAAGCAAATCCACCGCCTTATCAACGACCTCGTGCTGGGTGACAAGAAACCCTCACAGCTCCTGCGAGAGATGAAGGACCTGGCTGCAGGCAGTATGAATGACGAGATGCTCCACAACATTTGGCTAAGTCGTCTCCCGACATCCATTAAACCGTTGCTCATGATTTCCGATGGGTTAAGCTTAGACGTTCTGGCGTTAATGGCGGATAGGCTAACAGAAACCATGACCCTGCAAGGCCCAACGGTGGTCGCTTCGACTCATTACCCCACCACAGTTGATCGAGTTGACAGCAGGTCACATGCACCTCCACCAACGTCAATAGAAACCAAACTCAACCAGCTACAGGAAGCTCTTGCTGTCTGCATGAGGGAACTCACCAACATGAAGACGAGACAGTCAAACTTCGACAGTCGCCGTTCACACTCACGTAACCGCAGCGGCCAGCGTTATAGGAACAACTCTCGTTCTCAGTCTCGCCAATCTGGAATCTGTTGGTACCACCACCGGTTTGGAGCGGACGCCAAACGTTGCACTACACCATGTTCGTTCAACGCCTTGACCAACCAGGGAAACTGAAAACGCTGCCGGCAGTACAAGCGGTCGCCGACGGCAGCGACTGCAGCACCGCACAAACTCAAGATGTCAGACTCCACCTACCGGACCGGAAGACCAATCGACGATACTTAATAGATTCTGGCTCGGTGCTATCAATATTACCCGTTCGATTTTTCCAGAAACCACCACTAAAGGCTAACCTCACTTTATACGCAGCCAACACCACACCTATTTCTACGTACGGATGCCACACCGTCAATGTCGATCTGAACTTACGACGCGATTTCAGCTGGCCATTCGTGGTGGCTGACGTTCCAGAATCAATCATAGGAGCTGACTTCCTGAGTCACCATAATCTGCTCATCGATCTAAAAAACAAGCAACTCGTCGACTCGACCACCCGAATGACCACTAAAGGTCGGGTGATTAACACAAGAGTTCATAGCATCTCCACTTTGGATCAGTCGATGTCCTACGCTGACTTACTCCAGCAATTCATCAACATCACTCAACCATCTTCTTCTGCGTTCAGCGCGAACATCGATTTTTCTCACAGGATTGTCACTAATGGATCACCTGCGACAGAAAGACCGCGCAAACTTTTCGGCGAAAAGGCTACCGCCGCGCGAGCAGAGATACAGCGACTAATGGACAGAGGTATCATCAACCCCTCCAGCAGTGCTTGGGCCAGTCCGATTCACCTCGTCAAGAAGAAAGATGGCAGCTACCGTCTCTGCGGCGACTACCGCAAACTAAACAGCGTCACTGTGCCTGATAAGTATGCCCCACCACTCATCCAGTCTGTTCCTGGTCACACATGGAAAAACAATTTTTTCGACCATGGACCTGGACAAGGCATACTATCAGATACCAGTGCACCCTGACGACACTCAGAAGACGGCGATCACCACACCCTGGGGACTCTACGAATACACTAGGATGCCGTTCGGTCTAAAAAATGCCACACAAACATTCCAACGGTCCATGGACTGGATATTTCGTGGCCTGGACTTCGTCTTCGTCTACATAGATGACATCTTGGTCATGTCGGAGAACGAAGAGCAGCACCAGACTCACTTACGCCAGGTATTTCAACGATTGGCAAATCATAACCTCACCATCAACCTGAGTAAGTGCAAGTTCGGTAAGCAGCGAGTCAACTTCCTCGGTTATCAAATTGACAGTGAAGGTTTCCTACCAAATCCAGAACGCGTAGAAACGATCAATAATTACCCGCAACCAAAAACTGTCATGGAACTGAGGCGATTCATCGGAATGTTCAATTATTACCGTCCGCGTATCAAGCATTCGGCTCAACTCCAGCTTCCGCTCACTGCGTACCTAAAGTCTTCGAAGAAGAAGGACAAGACGCCAATCAGGTGGTCCACCGAAGCGGTAACAGCCTTCGAAGCTTGCAAGAGAGTACTGACATCTGTGACACACACTTCCTTTCCATCTCCCGACGCACCACTTGTCTTAACAACAGACGCTTCCACCACGGCGATAGGAGCCTCTCTCGAACAACTCGAGGACAGCGTATGGAAACCCATCGGATTCTTCTCAAGGAAATTAACGGTCACAGAGACAAGGTACAGTACGTACGATAGAGAATTGCTGGGCATTTTTGCAGCCGTGAAGCACTTTCACCATCTCCTAGAAGGTCGTCCTTTCGTCATCAAGACAGACCACAAGCCTCTGTCCTACGCCTTCCAACAGAAGCTTGACAAAGCCTCAGAGCGTCAGCTTCGACAGTTAGACTACATTTCACAGTTCACCACCGACATCGTATATTTGAAAGGTGAAGAGAATGTGGTCGCCGACGCTCTCTCCAGGTTAAATGCTATTCAGATGCCAATGGTTCTCGATCCCAAGACCATCCAACAACATCAGCAAGAAGATCAAGAACTTCGCGAACTCATCAACAGCAACGACTCTGCACTAAAACTCAATTTATTGACACTCGACACCGATACACAAATCTACTGCGATACCTCAACGGGGACTGTACGCCCTTATCTTCCTCGATCAATCCGAAAAACGGCATTTCACACCGTGCACAACCTTTCACATCCCAGCAGACGTGTTACTTCTCGACTGATCAGAGAAAAATACGTCTGGCCGGGCATCAGAAAAGACGTCACTGCCTGGGCAAAGGAATGTATACATTGCCAACGCGCGAAAGTCCAACGACACACCCACTTACAGGCCAATCGCATCGACATTCCCGACGATAGATTCAAACATATCAACCTGGATATCATCATGATGCCGGAACACCAGGGGTTTAAATATTGTCTCACGATCGTTGATCGTTTCACGAGATGGCCGGTCGCAGTCCCTCTGAGAGATATCACGGCGGACACTATCACTATGGCCCTGTTCAACCACTGGATCGCCAACTTCGGAACGCCCACAGTCATCATCACGGATCAAGGTTCCCAGTTCGAGTCGTCACTGTTTGACTCACTGTCGAAGTTTATAGGTGCGGAGAGGCGTCGAACATCACCATACCATCCACAGTCCAACGGAATGGTTGAGCGATGGCATCGCACTTTGAAAGCAGCCCTCATGTGCTCTCCCAAACCTTGGACGGAGATTCTTCCCACTGTACTACTCGGCCTTCGCACCAGTATCAAAGAAGATCTTCAGACATCGCCAGCTGAGATGCTTTTTGGAACAACGCTACGCATACCCGGGGAATTCTTCATGAATCTCGACGTGCCAGCAAATCAACAAATCTTCCTGGAAAAACACCGAGAATTCATGAGAGGACTCAAACCTACTCCTACAGCCCATCACAACAGAGCCAAAATATTCATCGCAAAGGATCTTCGCACCTGTAGCCATGCATTCTTGCGATGCGATCATGTAAAGGCTCCTCTGGAAAAGCCTTACCGAGGACCCTACAGAATCACAAAAAGGATTACTGACAGACTCTTCCAGCTTAATGTTGATGGAACTCTCAAACAAATCAACGTGGATAGACTAAAACCTGCATATATCAACAAGACGGACTTAGAACTAAGCACTTCTGACACGAGAGACAACCAGAATCCGCAAACTCTGGAGCAATGGACATCGACTATGAATAGACCCGCAAACACATATCAGAAGAGAGTCACTTTCAAGCCTCCAACTTGAAAGTACTTAGGGGGGAGTACTGTGGCGACCAGGCGATCGCCACGCCTCTAGCGACCAGACAGCCTCAACACATCTTGTCCAGTGATCAACCGATCACCACGCCTCTAGCGGCCAGGCGATCGTAGCGCCGGATCACCACGCTTCTGTAGACTCAGCTAGCCACGCCACGAGAGTCGGAAGTCCCATTCTCATGCCTGCTCGAGCCCACTACGGACGCATCGACACAGCGCTCTGCTCTACCTCACTAACCGCGGCTCATTGTCGATAGTTAAAATAAACTTTAGTTATATTTCATAACTATCGCCTCCTTCCGACCGTCCACTCCTCGCACGATCCGTGGGAGATCTCGAGATCCCCACAGTTACTCTGATGCCATAGTGAGGATCCGGAGTGCGAGTTTTTGCCAGAACGGAATACTTGATCCTGATTGGTCTATTCGCTGACGCCGTACGGAATTTTTATTCGCGTCGGACACCGCTGTATGGTGGCGTTTCGTTCTTCCTAAGATGGCCGTCGTTGCGGACCGAATGTCAAGATAACCATGTAACGTAAACAAAGTATTCATAAATACCTAAAAGTAGTTTTAAGAGTGCAAGTGCAATAAACCCAATTCATAAGTGATGAACATCGATATCGAAGATATCTTGTCAGTTCTAGGAGAGTCAAAAATGCCGCTAGTGGAAGGAGAAGCGGTATTGAAAAAGCAGTTTGTATTTTCCTGCTGAATCAAAAAGAGAAACCAAAATACAGTGAAAATCGTCGCTTCTTGCGTACAATCGTCACATGTAACAAGTGCTCCTCACGAAGTTGAAGTGAACATCTTACTAGTAAACAACAATAAAGAAGTAACGTGCAAGTGCAGCTGGGCCAGAGGAAGACGCAAACATGTTTTTGCAACGCTTCTGTACATAAATCAGTACGGCAAATAGTACCATGTGACGATTGTACGCAAGAAGCGATGATTTTCACTGCATTTTGGTTCCTCTTTTTGATTCCGCAGGAAAATACAAACCTGTGCTTTCAATACCGCTTCTCCTTCCACTAGCGGAATTTTTGACTCCTAGAATTGATAAGATATCTTCGATACCGATATTCATCACTTATGAATTGGGTTTATTGCACTTGCACTTTTAAAACTAATTTTATTTACAAATTCTTTGTTTATGTTACGTGGTTATGTTGACATTTATTTTTAAAAAGAAAAATATCAAATTATTTTACAAAATTTAATGAGAACCTTCGAGAGCAGTCACTAGGTTCGTAACACGAGGACTGGTTCTTAACTCGGCGGAGTGTGCGCAGTCTGACCCAGCCGTTCCAACAAACACAGAACTAGTTCTGGAACGATTCCAACGAGCGTTCCAACCGCGAACTGTAACAGAACTGGTTCTCGAACGGTAATTTCAGTCCCTAGTTCTGAGTTGGAACGATTTTCTAGCACGTGCGTAGTAAGGCGCGAGACGCACTCTATTTGAATCGGTGAGTCCAAGAACAGTACAAATGCATAAAGATAGTTTCGAGAAAAAATGAAAAAACATAATAACTTCACAATGACTTAATGGCCATCATTTCAAGCTCTTGAAAACTGGAATGAGGGATGCTAAATACGTGGATTTTCTTATGACTGATAGGAATCGGTTCTTGACAATATATGGAGCTTAGAATTTTAAACATTTTGGCTACCTATCTTAACTCAAAACGCTATTTGTTAGACTTATACTGTTCTTGGATTCACCGATTCATTTCTATTCGGAGGCATTGAAGGATATTTTAAAATATGCTAAACTTGCTCTAACAAATATTGTTTACTGGCAAAGATTTAAGTACTAGTACGGAGAAAAAACTGAAATGTTAATTCCGATGATAACATTAAAAAGGGTCAAAGGAAATTTTTAGAAATTGCGGGAAAAACATGATGGATAACAGAAAACATTTTTTTATTTGGTAATATAATATGTACATGATTCTATTATGTGTATATTATCCTATTCTTTATATAAAATACTGTACGACTTAAGCTATTATATTATAGTATTTTCATTCGCAATTTTTTTCAACTGCTGTTATAATGAATCTGAATAAAAGGAGATAATTTCCTTGAGAAATCCAGTTAACAAGCTGGTAAAATTAAATAGTATCATATAGAATACATCGTTGGAAATTATTAAAATTCTTCATTGTATGGAATGATTTCGTCCTGGCGTAAATTTTATACTTCATGTTCAGGCATTCGTCCTTCATTTTGAAGTGTTCGTTAAATCTGAAAGAAGCGTACCTATTATCAATACGATTATCATCAAATGAAATATGAATATTATAAAATGAAAATATCTTGATTATACAATCTGATAATAATTAAATAAACTTACTACAGAAAATCGAAGTCGATATTTGAATGTTCACTCTCTGTATAAGCGTCCAGCAACCCCGGAAGAAATGAGATAAAGGAGGAAACTTAAACCTTGGTTAAAGTTTAGTAACAGTATCTTCGGATACATCTGTGGCTTCATTGTACGTACGAAGATATATTCTAAGCCAAGCCCTTTGCAATATTTCCTCCGGATACAGAGAAGTCAGGATTATCTATACCTGAAAAAAGAAGTAAGAAATTTTGTATTACTTCTATGCTATAAAAATGATTAGTTTGTGGTAAATGGATAATTTAATTACCAGCAAATTCAATAAAATGATTGGATATATCAGAAGCCTCAGTTAAAAGCAGTGTACTCATAGTCAATGAATGTAACGCTATTTTCTTTTTCATTATGCAATACATTTCCCAGTAGAAGATCATTGTAAGCGTATACTATAGGACTATCAAGTTCTGAAAGAGTTTCCTTTACACGTTCGCTGCGTATCATGTGGCTCCCACATGAGGGTGTATGTATTTTAAAGCAGGAGCTGCGCGGTCCGCAGCGAATGTGTTAAGCATTGATGTTCCTTTTGAAGCACCACATAAGGTCGGATTAGCCATTTGAATCTGGAAACAGAAGAGTATTGGAATACTTTACACAATTAAAATTAGATATCAAGCATACTCCAATAGCTCACTTCGCGTCTTTTGCAGTATCCCTGAATCCCTTTGGCATGATCTAAACACATGATGATAAACACAACCCAGATCCAGAAAATGTATAATACAGGTGGACACGAGAATGCGACCCCTTCAATCATTTACGCCAATAAACTGAAAATGTAAAACACGAGTCAAGAATGTTTACAGTTGCATTCCGGGACGTTTGTAGGTTAGAGCAGCGCGAAGGGGATTATCCGTAACTTCTAAATGGTGTCTATTTGAAAAATAGCAATTGAAAGAAAGACTTACGTTTCAACAATTAGTTGAACTCACACATCCGCTTAGGATTTCCGTGATTTTCCACAAAATGTATACAAAAGGTGGAGAAGCCTCCCTGTCTGTCATGTCCGGTTTCTATATTATGACTGGAGTGGAGCAACATCGCGCTCGAAGAGTCGATGGCTCAATTGGTAGAATGCAAGCATTCCTAGTTTCGAAGCATCTCGTATCTTGAAGATCGCAGGTTCAAATCCTGGTAGGGTGTGAAAAAAAGCGACACTCTCTACTAGGCGGCGGCACTGCACGGGCACATGTGGCGGCCCGCCACCAGATGGCGCTGCCTTTCTCACTAGTGGTCGAACACGAGTACGTTTCTACATAAGACCGAAGCTGTTCGACAACCACGGAGGACAGAGCACACAGAGCGTCTAAGGCAGGAGTCGGCCTAGCCTTACTGACGAGTCCACAGGCCGACTCCGGGACGAAACGCTCCGCCGATAACATGGCGATCGCTCTTTTCGCCAAAGTGGTGACCCCGACGTGATGCAGCGGAGAAGATCATCATTCCTGCAGCATACCTTCTGGACCAAGGAACTCCCATGATAGGACACCTTCATCCGGAAGCAGAGCCAACCACACGCACACGGCCACGACGCTCTCAGCCAGCACCAGCCACACCAGCGCTCACGCACACGGCCACGACGCTCACAGCACCAGCCACACACACACGGCCACGACGCCCCAGAGCACCAGCCATGCCAGCGCACACACACACGGCCATGCTAGACCCACGCAGGCAGCAGCCACAGCACCAGCGCTCACACACAAGGCCATGCTAGACCCACGCAGGCAGCAGCCCCAGACCAGCGCACGCACACACACGGCCATGCTGGACCCACGCAGGCAGCAGCCGCATCATCACACACACACACACACAGGATCGATCTCTCACACGCTGCGACGAACACCGGCGGAATTTCCAACTCACGATGTCCCAGTCACATAGAACCACGCTCACACAGCCATCGCCACGCACACCACCATCTTCCACATCGTTACGCCTGCCTCCAGCAGCCGTCACTGGGGGGAGTACTGTGGCGGCCCGCCACCAGATGGCGCTGCCTTTCTCACTAGTGGTCGAACACGAGTACGTTTCTACATAAGACCGAAGCTGTTCGACAACCACGGAGGACAGAGCACACAGAGCGTCTAAGGCAGGAGTCGGCCTAGCCTTACTGACGAGTCCACAGGCCGACTCCGGGACGAAACGCTCCGCCGATAACATGGCGATCGCTCTTTTCGCCAAACACACAGTGAAAAACCTCGGTAAAGTTACTGCATTGCAAAATCCTACTTTATCCTTTTGCAAAATCCTACTTTATCCACTTTGTACACTGCGTGATGCCACAGTGGTACCCCAGTGGGCACGCACCAAGACATCACTGTGATGTTTCTCAAAGTCACCGCGTGGTCCCACAGTGCCACCACTTCGGAGCCACCTGGCTATCGGGGTAATATATCGACAACCTCTTACACTTAATAATACCTAAAATAAAGCAATAGTTATTTCACCCACGCATAGTGGTGGCTGTTTAACCCGACAAAATCGTAAAATCATGTCCCTAGGACGTAACATTTACAGGAGACGTTCAAAATGATTCCCTTGCTTAGCCGAGCAATAACCCAAGCGGTCGTGAAATACTAAGATCGCAACAACGACCATCAACTCCCCGGAGGACACGAAAAGCCGTAAGATCAGAAAGACCGTGAAAGATTAATAAAATTATCCAAAACGATACCATGAATGCAAATCCTTTTCATATCATGACATTTTGTGGAAAACTCACCGCTGCTTCATCTTTAAAGGAGGCGTTCAAAATGATTCCCTTGCTCAGCCGAGCAATAACTCAAATGGTTATGATTTCCATGAAAAATTCATCACTTTCTCTGATTCTACGAATAATTTTTGCAATATTATTGCCTTTGTAAAGTATAAAGAAATTGAATGTGTGACTTCAAAACAATTCATATTTGTCATTCCTCTCGATTTATCGTTACACTTACCCTACTCAAAAATCCTGAGAACTGCCAAGTCACTGTAATCTTCCACGTCGATTCACTTGTCTCTACAACTCGTCAATTATTTTACATTTATCACGAGATTTTCACCCTTCCTTCATTACCCTAATTTAACTGAATTTTTACTCCGTCCGACGATCGAAATAAACGTGAGGGAAATCGTTTTGTGAATGGAAATATTTTATTAACTTTGAAAACTACGTTTTATTTCCAAAAAATACAATTACTCCGAAAAATTCCACTTTTTAAACAAACGTACGTTTCAACCGCCATACTTTCTCGTCTGCTAGGTGCCTACGCCCTAGGGAACTACTCTCGTGACGATTGCCGTCTGCCGACGATAGCAGAGCCAATCGTTCGGCGTCCTTGCGTCTCCGACCAATAGCGTACATCCTAGAGTCTACAAATCGCTACGTGCCATATCGTCCTATGGATACAACATACGTGGAGACCCGGTATGTCAAGCTTCCTCGAAAGCACCCCGTATAACATGTTGAACGTCTGGTGAAAAAAAATGTCATAATTTTGTTGTTGATAATTCGAGAGAGACTGTATGGTCGCATTCGGACTGTCCCGAAAGAAAATAATGATATCGATATCGACGACACGATGACCAATGTCTTTATCTATTTTGGAAGTAAGTAATTATACTTTCTTGGACCACATTTGTCTGTGTGGTTGCGTTTGTTCCAAGGATCTAACACTGTAACCTCAATCCCTTTGTCGAATAATTATCGATATTTCCATATAGTGTTCCTGATTATCACTGTGTAATGATCGAATTAAACGCAAAATGAATAGTAGTACGCGTCTGCCTAACAGATGTTTTTGAATTGTCCAAGAATTCTTTTTCAAGTTGGAATATAGACGTGCAATTATGCTTTTTACCTACCTGTTTTAGTATTCTAGCTCGTTAGTTTCTATCAAAATGGCAGATTTAATGTTACAGTTCTCACGTATTTATATTCTTACGGCAGACGATCTTCGGAATGGATAGTTTATTCACACAAAATGTGTTGGATGAGCTGGAGGACGTGCCACAAACCGAAGAACCAGTATGGATTCTTGGAAGGAAGTACAGTGCTATAAAAGGTCAACATACAAATGTACTTCGACAAGAACTTGTCGATCGGATGAGCATTTTTTTGAATTGCAGAACTCGACGCTATTCGCAGGGACATACGTTCCAAATTATGGTTTACATACCGCAAGGGCTTCGTACCGATAGGAGGTTTTGGTTCCACGTTTACATCTGACAAAGGTTGGGGCTGCATGCTAAGATGTGGTCAAATGGTCCTTGGTCAAGCATTGATATCTCTGCACTTAGGTATGGTGAAGAAAAATCTAATAAATTATATACTTTGCATATATTTATTTCAATACTGAAAACAAAGTAACCAATCCAGAATTGCCACACTTAGGGCCGGTTTTACCAACACGGTATAAACGCGGTATAGCGCTGTACTGAGAATAACCAGCAATAAGCCTTATGGTTATTCTCAGTATAGTGCTATACCGCGTTTATACCTGTTGGTAAAACCGGCCCTTACAATCAATGGAAAATATATAAATATTCTATGAATACTTTAAAAAAGATGTATATGTGAGATATCTCTGTTTATGATGAGATAATGAGTATAAACATATTCTCTGGTTATGTGAATGGTCATTTTTTTCTTAAGGCTCTTTTTCCAGGTTTCGGGCAAAGTATAGGTTTGCATGACTATCTTGGATAAACCCTTATGTTTCCATTGCTGTAATTTACACGTTATCATAATTTTTAAAGATTTACGCATACAGACCAACTATTATCAATTCTGGATGATCACTTATACATCACAGTGTAGAGTTTGTGGGAAAAAAAAATAATAAAAAGATATATTATTCATTCAAGAAAATCGCGAAGGAATCAAAGGAAAACTTGACAGCTGCTATACTTCAAGCAGTATTACGATTTTTGAGTATTTACCACAAAATCAGGGTACATTATGTCATGTATTCTAACTCGTACTATCTAGCAGAATTTATTTCCAGGGCAATATTTTTATCTTTTATGTGAGAAATTGTATTATTCTGATTCCATGTAATCAGGAGGTTTCTTACTATGCATCCATCTACTAAACTATCATTGTGTTTTCAATTGTCTAATCTTAGAATGCTCCAAGTGCCTTTTCCCTTGATTTCGGTGAATAATATTTCCTGAAATCGAAAATCTCTAAGTACGCTTTCTCTTGATTTAGACCAATATTATTCACCAAATTCCAAGCATATCATTTGTTAAAATCAAGGGAAGACATTCTAAAAGAATTTCAATTTCCAGTAACATTATTGGTCGAAAAAAGCGGAAATGACACTATGTGACAAAACGGCCCGATTTTATTATAAGTATTAAAAAATCCTAATATTGTTTGAAGTATAGCGGCTATCAAATTTCCCTTCGGTTCTTTCGCGATTTTCGTGAGTGAATAATATATTTCTTGATTATTTTTTCCACAAAAACGTCTACGATTTGTGGAATTATAGACAATGAGCGTTCTCGTTGATTAGTCGTGGTAGGGGAAAGGTTAAGCAGGACCGGCAACTGTAATAATGAAACCCTTAAACTGAGGTATCACCTGTTCTTACCAGGTTTCACTCTAGTAAAGATTAAAATCAGGAGTACCTATCTCAGTTGGGCTGGTTCGACCATTCGTTCTTAGCTAGCAACTTGCTAACTAAGCGCGGTCTCTCATGGGTCGGTAAGCTTCGAGCAAAAACCGCGCTCAGTATGTGTGCAGCATGCCCACTGGTTGTTGCTCTATACATTTTGTATCAATGCTCGCACACGGGTCGGTGTGGCATGGGTGCGAAGGGGTTTGTACTCGGTATGCTGTGTGCAACATCACCAATTAGTCACGTCTCGACATTTGCAGGCAGGTGGGCAGACCTACGTATTAGGTTTTTCCGATCGGTCATCTATTGAATTCCTCATTAGGGGTCGTCCATTAATCACGTAAGGTCGGGGGGGGGGGGGGGGGGGTCAGCAAAAATCACGAAATATCACAAGGGGGGAGGGGGGGTTGTAGTGAGATATCACTTGTATTTATTTTTTCGTTGCATGCGCGATTTCTAAACAACCTGCAACGTTAATATCTGGACATTTTTATCACGGTCCTTAATTTTCCAGAATTAAGTTAGATTATTCTTACTTGTAAAATTAAAGATAATATTCTAAAATTTTCAAGATACTTTTTGTACTAAGAAAATGCACATGATTGGGGGGGGGGGGGGTAGTCTTAAACCTCACCACGTACCACCAGGGGGGGTTAAAAACGCTAAAAAGCATCACGTGATTAATGGACGACCGCTTATCCCCTTTACAAAGCTGATTTAGGATTCGACGGATAGCGGGATCGGTTAAAATAAACACTACGGGAGACGACTTATCAATGGCTTAACGAGTCTGACTAGTTCTAGAAAAGAAGTTTTTGACATTCTATACATTGCCTTAAACTTATCGTCATTTTCACTCAATTCTCTTGCTGCTATAAATAGTCTGCTACCATAATTGCATTCAATGTATGGATGGACCCAAAATCTCTTTTCTTCGTTTTCTTAAATAAGTGTAAATTACAATAATATCTTCATCACTCGAATCACTAGACGTAGACATGTTTCCTACTACTTTCCGCTGCGGAATGGTACGAAATGAAATGCGCCGGCGCCGCGCCGCCAGCATACCGAGGCTATACGCTTGGCAAGTTCCCGAAAAAAGCGATGCACACGCTGCCTCGCCGTCATTGTGCGCAACTCTGGGGGGGAAGTCTCAGGTAATACCTATAGATTACAGTACATCTTACTGGTGTAATTAAATTTATTTTCTGAGACAGCTGAAGTTTTAATCGTGTAAAATGAACATGGTAATTAAGAGCGGTTTTCAAGAGATTGATTTATCTGCCTTTCCACCCAAATCAATCTCTAAAGGCACAAAATTTGTAAAAAGTTATCATGTCAGTGACGTGAAAGAATTAATCCTCGGCAACGATAGACGTATCATTGGATCAGTCATTAGAGAAACTCCTGGAGCAAGTAGTACTCGGAATAAAGAGAATATCTATTCTCCACAGTTGTTCAGGTGATTATTTATTATTGAAAAATGATAAATTAGAGACTAAATAATTTTGATACTCATGGCACAGAAGATTGGTGCTCATGGATATTATTTTTATTCCTAACTTCATTTTCATAAAGAATAATAATAATCTGTTCGATGAGTCAAGAGTTTTGTAGTACGCTGGTTGACCCTTTTCCTTTACTTTGATAAATTCCAATAGAATATGAAAAAAGCTGAGTGTTATACCTGCCACTTGCTTCACAGTCATGTCATCTTTTATATCTTCGTATCCGACAAATCCCGATCTTGAAACGTTATCAGGACCAACACTGATTGTTCTAGTTTTTTTAAGTGTAGGTAATATTACTTTCGGTTTTAACGGTGGCTTGAGAGTGATAGAAACTTGTGTGGAAGCTTCATGCAATGCAGAATCTTGCCAGCAAAGAAAAATAACTAGGATATTTTGGTTCATTCCCTCTTCATTGATGACTGGATCAGTTTGAATCGCAATTTCCTTACATTCAGGTTTTGAGTTCGAAACAGGATGACTCACTGGTTCATCTGGATCAGCAGCTGAGAAAAAAGGCATTATAGATATGTTCATTATAAAATATTACTAGGCAAACCTACCATAATCTTTATTTATGTTGGTTCGTGAAAGTTCCAATTTCCTTTTTCGAGCTCGTAATCGTTCCCCTCTTTTAGAATCCGTAGACGTTCGAACTTTTTTGTAAATCTCAGGGAAAATCGTCGGGTTGAATGATTCCTCCAAAGGATTATTAGATTTGACACCCCCGCGGAAATGATCACTACAAATCCTTGAATTAATCGTCGGCAGCCATGGTTTTCCGTCTACTCTAATAATGAAATAATGAAAATTAAAGTGGATATGTGAAATGGATTATATTAAAACTACAAATCACTGTTACTGATTTGTGATAAAAACAACACAATACTCGTATATTCATTTACTTCCACCACATCTTTCACTTGAATTTCGGAATAAGTTATATATTTTTTAGGGCCAGTTTTATCAAAGCCAAGTTATACCTAGAATAAGTATACCGAGGATAAATTTATACTCTTCTTTATACCTGGTATAAAGCGCAGGCGTTTTACCAGCTCCAAGTTTGCCTGGGATAACTATTCCAGGTATAAGCGTTGGCCATCTAAAATTATTTTTAGGTTGGTAGTAAGAAGTACGTACTGCGCATGACATTTGGTCGTTTTGACAGCTGTTCCGGCGCGATAAATGAAATTCGGAGTTGTTATTCTCAGTATAACCTAACTTTTTGTTTTTGACGTCTTTATTCTTTCATGACATAATCATAACCTGATCGTTGTGGTAAATTGTTATTAATTTTGAAATAGTTGATTGATGTACCAGTTTTTTTCATCATCTGATGATGACATTGACGTATTACCAAAAATCAGAAATCCAAAGAAAATACGTGCCCGGCAAATAAAAGATATCTATAACAATATATTTATATTTTCGTAACAATAACTTTTATTTTCGAGTCGTCGATAAAAGCATCAGGTACAAAACACGTCCAAACATTCGATATCTCACCAACAAGAATGTGTTCAGTCTCAAAAAACTATAAGGGTCGTCACACAATAATAGTAATTACAACGTAAAATTGCACCATTTGATCCAAATCTCGTATCGGACAAAATATATTCTAAAATCTATAAACTTTTAAATCGCTACAACTTAAGATTTATCACGAGGTGACATTACTCTGAGATTACATAGAGCGGTACAATGTTATCGTTTTTTTAAGTATACGCGACCCTATCTAAAAAGTATACAAAGAGCGTTGTACGACTTGATGTCTAATGCCGAGGTATCTTACAAAAGTGTATCAATGCAAATCTAAAATTTTTTCATATTCTACATCGTACGACGGATGTATCACTTCTGCTCCTGAAAACTCTGCAATCACGCGAATTGAAGAAAGGTATAATGTCTACCTAGATAAATTTAAATGTTACTTATAGAAGACAATGCAATGGTAGATGACTTCTTTGGTTGATATTATTGGATACCGTTGAGATTCTCGCGATTAGAGACCCGCGTGCGTCAATTTTAAATTTAAACTTGCATTTTCTGAGTAAAAGAGCGAAGAGAGAAAACAAAATTTTCCCGACGTTTCTATGAGCTTCTATCCTCCTATTAAAAAAGAACAATAATCTAAAATGTGTCGTGCGAAATTACCTAGCAGGGAAAGACTCATTTATAAAAAAAGAAGAGAGATCTATTAATTTTGATTCTCCAGAGCTTTGACTCAGATAAAATTATAATCATGATTCAATCTCACGCGTGGAAAGCAAGGCTACAATAGCCGTTCCTCTGAGCACCGTCCGACGCGAATGCTGCGACCCAGAGAAATTGAGCGTCATCGAGTTCTTAATCTAGAACGAATCATCGAACGTCAACGTCGCGGTGGAATTTCTACTGTCCGGCGATTGCATTGCGATATATCGTTTCCGTAAGATCTCTTGAAGGTCGTTGCAAGAGCTATTTTCTCGTTTGGCTCGCAAAGGTCTCCCACCCGGCGATCTGAAAAACACGTTTAAAAGCCCACTGTGAACAAAATCAATCTTTCGTAGCCACGACATTCTGACAATGCGAAACTCCTCTTTGTTCCTGGCGAATAAAAAGTTTACCGTGATAAAATTGTTTAATCGTACCTTGTGACGAGTTTCATTTTGACTTTGTTGATGTTTTTCAGTATGTCGCCCATTGATTTCTTGGAGATCAGTGTCGGTTTATGCCGATCGATGAACTTGTAGCCCTGTAAACTAGCTCTCCTCGCGATGTTAGGAGTCGTTGGGGGTTGCAGAGGTGGCGGCATATAATAATGACTAATTAAAAGTTTTAACATTATGATAAAAACGATTACCTACAGTAATTAGCATTGATCCCGAAGCAAGAAATCTTAAAGTCGGCAATAATTTTGTTGCTGGCTGAATTGCTGCATTTCTTGGCGACCTCGAAGCAATGCGATGTCGTATTTGTCCCAATAATCTCTGACAGGTTTGTTTTTCCAAACGAAATCAAGTGAAGAATTCTACAACCATTGTATTCTTCGAAATAGTCAACTCTGGAATAGTTTTGTATTAGATATTGGTTATAAATTAGTAGGTATAGGCATCCTTTATTTACTTCCCGGGCACGTATTTTCCTAGGATTTCTCATTCTTTGTAAGACGTCAATTTCATCATCAGATGATGATTTGACAACTGGCACATCAATCAACTCTATTTTACAACTAATAACAATTATTATGATTCTGTCACGGAATAATAAAGACGCAAACAAAAAGTTAGGTTATCCCGAGGATAGCTAGCTTATCCAGCGCTGAAACTGCCGGATAAGCTATCCCTGCATTTATTCCAAAGTTTATCCTATTCCAGACTTATACCATCGTGGTAAAACGCTTGCGTACAGGTTATTCTCAGTATACGCCTCTTGCGTATCTCGAAAGTGCGCCGAAAGCGCCGCGTAGTGGCCAAGATTGGCACAAATGGGTTACACTGTCAACCAATCACACCTTCCGGCTTGTGCTTATACAGGCAAACCTAAGTGTACATGTGACCACATGTATAGTCGTACACCCCCGTGCCGTGTAACCCAGTACAGCACTTTTTGCTCACCAGGCGAGTAAGGCGGCGCCACCACCGATGCGCACAATGCGTATAGCGCCATACGGCGTTTATACCGTGTTGGTAAAACCGGCCCTTAGTAAAAAGGGGGTTACTTACTGATTCCGACTCACTGCTCTTATCCATTTTTTTTCCGTTCGGCCTCCCATGGACGATTTGGAAACCTATAAAAATGCACTTCCGAATTTCTTTTAGGATTATTGTTGCAATTCACAACACAACAATTACGTTTTGAAGATTTTTGAGCAGGCTCCATATTCCTTGACACAGCTTTTCAAAGTAAATAAACCTAAACGTAACCTAAACGCCCCCCCAGAGTCGCCACCACCGACCACTTGATGGCAGCACCAGAGCTACTTGCCAAGCGTATATGCGAGGCTGGCTAGTGAAGAACCGGTACATTTACCGTATACTTACTGCACCGAAACCACACCGACCCATGAGAGACGGGCCTAAGAGACAGAAAAGATACGGGAGACAGTGAGAGTGAGTGACAGGCGTGACATACCTTCTCTCTCTTCCCCTAGCTAACAACAGATGTTCGAACAGACCCTAATAGTTTTATCACTACAGTTGCCAATCCTGCTTAACCTCTCCTACCCACCACGGCCAATCAACGAGGACGCTTATCGTCTATAGTTCCACAAATCGTAGGCATTGCTATGTTGCAGGTCCAGTGGTAGACCCTGTATGTCCGAGAAAGTCATATTAAGGTTAATAAATATAGGTATATTTTGCTCAAACCCTAGAAAGAGGGTCCTTAAAGAGTCTCAAGCGTGAGGAATGGGGTAAAGGGAAGGGTAAAAAGGCGCGGAAATTTTGCGCTCTACTTTTTGCCAAATAAAAACCATAATTGGAAAAGTAGACTTACCAGATTAAACGTTTACTCCGTGGTTAGCGAGTGACACGAGCTGAGCGGGGTAGAAGTTTGTGGAAGCATGAAATAAATAATTTAAAATGGGAATCGGTTGATAGCTCCAACTAAAACGAGACACGCGATCATTGACGATAGACGCACTACATTCAACATGAACGTACCCGTATGATTGAAGAAATGAACATCTGCTCCAAAATATCTATAGAAATCTGATGTTTATTTTCTTTTGGAATGGATCTAGAAGTATAGCTGTATGTACAGTCAACATAAATGTTTTTACATGAGACACTACCAAATGAGAGCTGCATAAAAACCTGCTCCATTTATCATTGTATTTATTCCTATAGCTAATTATACGTTATGATTTTATTGGTATCACGTCCATTTATTCATATTAGCCTATTACATGTCCTACACACATTACACTGGTCAACAGTGGTTTTGGTGCCGGGGTATTTTTAGCTGATTTTGTATCAATTTGATGCCCTGAACTCAAATCTGGCGTTAGTTTTTGCCTAGGAGCTCAAATTTCTAAAATATCAAATTTTAGTGAAAAACATATTACACTATTTTGAGTTAAATCTTAATCAAATAAAACAAACAAAACACAAATTTGTATTATTATATATTATACAAAAATTTAAAATATTGTTATAATGTATATAAAAATAAAGAATGAAGCCATTGATAAAATAACCAGTCACTGATGTACACTTTGAAAGCTTCGTTTCCGTGAAACTCTTGAATGTATAATATTTGGGAACAGTCCCTTTTTAAATTCCAGCAGTAATCTACCATTATGTGTGAATCCCAACGTCCTTGGTAGCGGTCCTCCATAGTCTTTATATCTTGGTGAAATCTTTCACCCTGTTCCTCACTGATGTCGTCTAAATTTTTTGGAAAACGGTCCAAGAATAGTGTACTTTGATGCTCATGTTACACCCAAGAGATCTGAAACTGTCAAGCATCTCGTTGACCACTTCACCATGGTTATCAGCCTTGCGCTTCTCCAGAAAATGTTAGACCACTGCAACAAATGAGGTCCACGCTTTCCGCTCGGCCTCATTCATTGAGTTTACGAAGGCAGGGTCCTTAGGTAGTACTATCACGATATCGATTCATCTACGGAAATTCTGAAATTTTAAACAGACGTAGATCTCGACAAAATAAAACATTTTTGTTAGTGAAAAAAAAACGATCTACCGTCGGAAAATAAAGATATTAAATTTTAAAGATGTGCATTTCTCCCATTTAACCTCATGTAAATGGGCATACTTTGAAGTATTTTTCACATTTTGAAGCTAAAACATCTTTGAAGCTAAAACATCCACCGATTTGTTAAAAAAAAATTCAGACACATAGTTCTATACATAAAAAAATATATTAAAAAATAGGCAAGATCCACCGTTTAGTTATTGAGTAAAAAATAAAATGTAATGACGCTATCAATCACGTAGGAGGGGGAAAATTGAGCGGAGGGAATGTGGCAACAGCACGTGACGTATTCAGTAGCAACACATAACCAAACACAACAATCTTGTCAGTATACAGTATATCCCATTGGTAACGCAAGTATTTGAATTTCCCTGACATTTGACTTTGGTAGTGCTTGGAACGGTGCTATAGTTAGAGTTGGCTTCAGAAGAGTACGCTGCGTTCTTACGAGCCGTGTTTCGAGAGCGAAAAGTGTAAAACGTTTGATTTCCCGGGAACTGTCAATTCGGGAGATCGAAGCGTCTAATCTCGAAATTAATTGAATTTGTAAATAATGGTAAATAATGTGTAGAGGTGATGAGAAATAATTATACGGGTTTCGCGCGCGAAACACGGCTCGTAAGAACGCAGCGCACTCTTCTGAAGCCAACTCTAACTACACCACCGTTCCAAGCACTACGAAAGTCAAATGTTAGGAAAATTCAAATACTTGCATTACCAGTAAGACATACTGTAGTTATGAAGCGGTGTTCCCACGTTTTCGATGCGGACCTTACGATACTAGTGTGCGTGTATCCGTATATACGAAACGGGAATGTATTGAGACAGGGCTGTACGAATCTGTACGGTTGTGGTGCATGAAGAAAATATGAAATATTTTTTGCTACAAAATTTATTTCTGTTTTTGTCCCGCGGGGGGTACGAAAAACATTCAAACGAAGCTTCAATGAGCAAATTTTAGAAACTTTTTCCTGCCGAAATGAACATTTTCTTAACCCTCCCCCCCCCCCCCCCCCCCTACTCCTATTAGGTGGTGAGCCGAGCGATAGTACTACCTTAACCTCTTACTGCATGATTTTTTTATTTCTTGTACAAAAAATATATGACATGAAACCATTTTTCTAAATAACTATATGACATAAAACAATTTTCTAAATAACAACTTATAAAAACAGTTTCTGTCTATTGAAGCGAAGAAAAATATTGCATTTTTCACGTTTAAAGGTTATTTACAGAAGATAATGAGTGAAAAGGCGTTTGTGCCATATATGGTACAAGATGCAGGAAGGGGTTAATAAGTTGCCTTATTTGTGGGCCGTCAAATATTCCTGCTTTAAGTTTTTCTGAACTCAACTGGGGCATTTTTCTCCCTATATATGCAAAGCATGATCCAGTCTTATCAAGAGCCTTTACAAACTGTTTCATTAGGCCGAACTTAATACGGAATGGAGGAAAGATGATTTTCTCTCGTTCAACTAACAATAAGGAATCGTTAATGACATTATTTTCCCCAACATCTAAGTTTTCTCTCTTAGGCCTCTCTTTTCTAATCCAATGGTGTGTTTTGTCTCTGCTATCTCAGAGGCACAGGAAGCACGGATATTTGGTAAAGCCACTTTGCTGTCCGAGAAGAAAGTTCACCATTTTTAAGAGTACACACAAATGACCCATGATGCTCATTATATCTTAATCTTTATCTTTATCTTCGCTAAGACGAAAGCTATGGTGTCGTATGCTTCTTTCATTTTCATTGAGTGACCAATTGGTATTGAATCATATTTATTTCTATTGTGTAGAAGGACACATTTTAAACTTCACTTTGAGCTGTCAAAAAATAGGCGCCATTCATTTGGAGAATAGTCAGGGAGGCCCATTTTTTCCAGGAGTCTTTTAATATCGTGACAATATACAAGATTGTCTTCTTGAGAAAAGAAAGGTAGTAGATCTTTTTATCTTGTACGGTAAAAAGTAATAGTGGTTCCTTGTTCCAGTGAATTCTTGTCCTTAAACCTGGATTCCAGTACTTCAGAAGCTTCTTTTGATAGGTTGAGATCTCTGCTGAGGTCGTTTAACTCATTCTGGTTAAAACGTTGGGGCATTGATGCCATGCCGTCATAATCACTGTCACCTTTATTACAATCAGAAGGGTTATCAAAGGATGAATCCTCGTCCTGACTGACAAGGAAACGTTTCGAGGCCGCCGCTTCCGATCTTGATGAAACTTCGTAAATTTAAAGTTTATCGAAAAATAAGAGACCCCTATTTTTTTATAGCGGCCCAATTTTGGTTTAAGGGGGTGAAATGGACCCCTGAATTTTCACCCCCTTCGAGCTATCTCCGAAACGAAGCGAGATAGATGAAAACTTTCAATGTACGTTTTGTTTGGTTTTTTTAGTATAATAAAATCCCCTAAACAGATTTTGAAAAAAAGCATTATTTAAAAAAAAAAAAAATTTTTTTATGTAATTTTTCGAAATTTCGGTTTAGTCATGTGGACAAAAATTTAGGAAATTTTATTACAAATTCAACCATGTATGACATGATATATTTCCCTCCTACAGTTTTGCAAATTTCTAACTTTTATGTCTGATAATGAGCGGGCTACCAATGGCAGTGACGGGATAGGTCGGGGGTTATTACTTCTATGTATTTTAATGCCACTTTTCTTTTATTTAATAAAGTTCAACTTCTATGGCTCATAATTATGACAATAATGGTATTCCGTGAAAAAATGTTTCATACAAAGTTGTTTCTTACACCAAGCACACGTAATAACGGCAATATCGCCACATATGTGGCATCGTGGTTCCGAGTCCTGTGCAAAACAAAATTCTACAGGATGTTCAAATTCAGGAGGTCCTCTGAATATATATCCACTCTTGAACCACGAATATTTAATAAAGTTAGTAAACCGTGGTGAAGAAAACTGATTATGAGTAAGAGATTGAAGTTTTAAAATATTATCTCTCGAATGAAGGTTAATATCGTAATTGAAAAGAGTTACAATATCTGAAAACCTCCTTACAAAATTCTTCCACATTCGAAATCCGTATACGTCTAGCGGTTGAATCAGTCCGGTGGTGCCTTGTGGAATCGTCATTAATATTATTGTCTTGTCTTCTGGTGTAGCTTCTCGAACACTTCGCTCACATTGTCCACTCCAAGAGTCCAGCAGTAAGACGCTTGTAGATCCAGTGTTAGGGAAGTAAACTTCTTGCAGCCATGTTTTCATGAGATCGGTTGTAAGTTTCCCAGATTTGGAAGCCATGAAGTATACATTTGGCGGCCTAAACACGGTTTGTTGCACTCGTTCTCCCAATTGCCCACTAGCCTCTTTTAATACCACATAAAGAGGCGACAGTAGTTTTCCATCAGCAGATATGGTGGGTTGTATAGTATAGCTGTGGGTTGTAGAAGATATTGATTGTACCACAGCTTCAATTTTTTTTTGCCCCGATGTAGCTAAAGTTCGGCCAGAATGTATTTCTAAATTAAATCCACTCTGATTAGAGTTAAATACATTTTGTGGTCCATATTGTGTAATGAGTGGCTTCACTTGTTCTACGAAGGCATGGCTTCGTACTTTCAAACTTTCCTCACCCTCAACGTTTTTTCTCGTTACAAACTTTGTGATCTTTCGAGAGACAATTCTATATGCTTTCTTGAATGACCTCAACCATGTTTGACTTGCTTTGAAGGTTGGAAGATTCTCTACTTCTTTTGCTTGTAAAGCCCATCGTTTAAGGTCTACATCATGTACTATTATTTTCGATCTACTAGCTTCTACAAATTTATCAAAAGTATATTTCGCTATGCGTATTAATTTATCATTTTGAGTACCCCCCTGTCCTACTTGCGCAGCCCATCTTCGTAATTGTCTATCAGATTTCACTTTTTTAAACTGATGTTGAACTGCTGCTACGGTTCGACGTCTTTTCTTCCCACTGTTCCAGTAATCTATGGCACTTTGTTTATATTCAAAGCTAACCGCTTCTTCATCGGGTGTACAGGGATATGGTTCTGGAGGTATAGAGGTTTCTACGTGAGGAACATCCTCGACATCCGATTCCAGCCAGTCAGTATTAACAGCGTGCATTTCACTATCCTCGATTGAATCTTCCAATTCCAATTTATTTTCATGTTCGACTCGAAATGATGAATCCTCCATGCTACGTATAATAATATTTTGTAATAAATCTTTCAATTGCACTTCTGCACTATTCATTGGAGTTTCTCTTCCATTTGGTACACTGAAAACGGCCACCAATAAAGTTAACACATTGATCGGATTTATAATTGCCATAATAATAATATGAACTGCTGTGCACCATAGAAACTGAATATTCAGACTAAAAAGCTTTCTCTTTCGCTTCCTTATATATAATGAAGTCGCCTCACAAGAACGAAACAGACTGGAGAGGGTGGGAGGTCCGACTTCCCAAAAAGGGGCCATCATCCTCGGAGTCCGCGTACGAAACTCGAGAGCGCGTACGAAAATATTTTTACATGGGCACAGAGCCAACTAATAATAAAGCTTGTCCAAAGAACTAAACTCCCTCTTTCGCATCACCGGGGCCATATAAGGCAACCCTACAAATAACAGGAATGTTGTTTACGGCATTTTCGAGGAGTATATATACAGGGCCGAGAAGCAAAGAGCTTCAGTTTCATTGGCTGCGTCTATCATTCAAGTGATGGGTTCAAACGAGTTACCGACTTTTGAGAAGATCGTGGAGGATCTTAAAAATGGGCACATACCATTGCCGTCTCCCGGGAAATCGCTGGATCTGACATTCCGCACAACAGGACCATCCATGGCCGAAGTAGAACGAGAGCTGCAAGAATGTGAGGAGTACTGGAGGAAACAGTACGCGAAGAAGAAAAGTAAAGAAAAAAATGATTCCAACAAAAAACTATAAAAATTCAGACAATTTTATCTAACCTGTGAGTGAATTATTAGTTACTTACACACAAACAGAAAATAATATAAATAAATTAACGGTCGGATTTATTAATAAGATTTCTGAACAATTTTTGTCCATTTTATTTTGATAATATTCCGCTAGACGTATACGGCTTTCGAATGTGGAAGAATTTTGTAAGGAGGTTTTCAGATATTGTAACTCTTTTCAATTACGATATTAACCTTCATTCGAGAGATAATATTTTAAAACTTCAATCTCTTACTCATAATCAGTTTTCTTCACCACGGTTTACTAACTTTATTAAATATTCGTGGTTCAAGAGTGGATATATATTCAGGAGACCTCCTGAATTTGAACATCCTGTAGAATTTTGTTTTGCACAGGATTCGGAACCACGATGCCACATATGTGGCGATATTGCCGTTATTACGTGTGCTTGGTGTAAGAAACAACTTTGTATGAAACATTTTTTAACGGAATACCATTATTGTCATAATTATGAGCCATAGAAGTTGAACTTTATTAAATAAAAGAAAAGTGGCATTAAAATACATAGAAGTAATAACCCCCGACCTATCCCGTCACTGCCATTGGTAGCCCGCTCATTATCAGACATAAAAGTTAGAAATTTGCAAAACTGTAGGAGGGAAATATATCATGTCATACATGGTTGAATTTGTAATAAAATTTCCTAAATTTTTGTCCACATGACTAAACCGAAATTTCGAAAAATTAGATAAAAAAATTTTTTTTTTTGAAAAATAATGCTTTTTTTCAAAATCTGTTTAGGGGATTTTATTATACTAAAAAAACCAAACAAAACGTACATTGAAAGTTTTCATCTATCTCGCTTCGTTTCGGAGATAGCTCGAAGGGGGTGAAAATTCAGGGGTCCATTTCACCCCCTTAAACCAAAATTGGGCCGCTATAAAAAAATAGGGGTCTCTTATTTTTCGATAAACTTTAAATTTACGAAGTTTCATCAAGATCGGAAGCGGCGGCCTCGAAACGTTTCCTTGTGAGCTCTGGTAGCTGATGAAATGTTGGGATCGGTACTTCATCTGAGTGAGGGACCGGGCGTCTTGCAGAAACTAAATCAGGATAATTCCACTTGCTACGATTGCTTCGATTGATTCCATTAAGATTTACTAGGCAGAGGTAACAGTCATTGAAGTGATTCTTGGGTTCCCTCCAAATCATGGGTACGTCGAATTTTAAACATTTTCTTTTCGCGTTAGTCCACTGTCGTAAATGTTCCGTATAAATTTTACAGACCATATGCGGTGCCCAGGTTTTATCCTGATCACCAAGTTTAACATCAAAGTATCCAAGATAAGCTTTCTTTACAAAATCACTAACAGTTTTTCTGTTTTTTTTTTTAGAGTAAATTCTCCACATATACCGCATGTCCTATGGCCAACCGCGCAGGTGAGCTGCGACCTGAATTCTTAACTTCGGCAGTATTTATGGTACAGTTAGAGTGGGCTTCAGACGAGTGCGCTGCATAAGAACGAAAAGTGTCGACTGCTCTTCTAATAGCTGTCAATTCGGGAGATCGAAGCGTTTCGTGTAACCTCAAAATCGTAAAGTTTTGAATTAGTAGTGAATAATTTGTAGAAGTGATGAGAAATAATCATAAATAATCTTCCGAATTGACAGCAATCGGGAAATCAGACGACGCTTTCGCTCTTAGGCCGGGTGTCCACCGGAGCGGGCTAACCACATCGTCCAGATGTCGATCGCGCGACGAAGATCGTTCACATACATTTGAACCGGTACGTATCCACCGACTCGATTTCAGTCGTGACCGATTGCAGTCGGGCGACATTAGTCGTACGAGACGCTGCGTGCACGATCTTCATCGGCAGTCGGCTCCCGATCAGTCCTGTTGATGCGTTCAAGTTGTGCAGTGAAAAAACATCAACTAAACATTGACTTGTGTTTGGAGGTGGAAAAGCATTCTTGGTTGTATGACGTCACTCTAGTTGATCACTCCAAATGGTCAGTGTTGGAGAAAGCGTGGGCAAAAGTTGGAAGTGCAGTGAGATTATCAAATAAGGTATTGCATTTAAAAAGCATTAATAGACATGAAATAGAAAAGAACGGAAATGAACATGGCATACTCGTAATATGTACAGTAAACTGAAAGAGTTACGTTCTTTGTATGAAAAAACTTTTATCATTATTTTCATTATTTTACTCTATATCCTCGCCCACACAATGTTTCCATGGGTAAGAAATGGCGCCTGCCTCGCTCAAAAAGTAATGTGCAAGATAATCACGATAGCTGGTCGGTGTCTTGCCAATTGAAAATTTCTTGCGTTCATATATGGGGCAAAATTCGTCAAGTGGTCCACCCAAAAATTTTCATCCTGCCGATTTTGATGAAACTTTGTGTACCTGTCGTACTAATGGACCACATTTGAAATGCCAAATAGTGGGAGGTTCCAACGACGTGTAGCCTAAATACAGGGGCTCAAACTTTTCACGTTTCTTTTGCACGTCTTTCTCCGTTAAATTATTAGTTGTAATATATTTGATTTAAAAATAGCTGCATTAAGTGTCACCTGTAACATTTTTTCCGTACTTGTTAATAAAAATATTTGCGAGATTCTGAAAAATTTTCTTGTCTCGGAGAACTTGGAAAATTTCATACTTTTCCAGTTTTCTCGAAAATCATATTTTTAATATTTTTTTACTTACACTAAAAACGTTTATTCTAGGTAGTTTCTGTTGATAAAAACGCATTTTGTTTGATGCGATGACTAGAACAAATTATTTTTATTCAAATAAACAACAATATTGATGTTACAAAATTATAACAGAGTTACAATCGCACATTGTCAGTATGTATACATGTTAGTGAAATTTCCAAACTGACAATGTACGATTGTAACTCCGTTATAATTTTTTAACATCAATGTTCTTGTTCGTTTGGCTGCTTTTATTGTGATTCTGAAAAAAAGAGCAAGAAAAAACGTTGGATCTGATGTAAACAATGGCTAATGAAAAAGCATTTGTTGCAGAAACATTTGTTCTTGAACTATTATTTTTTTTCACTACCATGTCACGATTTGTATAACGTTCTATTTCTTTTAATTGTAGAATTAACTTTTCATATGCAGCTTTTTTTTCCAATTTATTGTGATCCTCTTTCAATTTAATCCGCCACAAACAAGTTTCTTCTTGATACATTTGAATAAACTGTTCTAAAATCTCCCGAGACCCTTTCTTGTTTGCTATATTTATATGAATGACATAGAGAACTATGCTTTCGCTGCTCTACAAACTCAGCTTTGCACAATTTTATCGTGACCATACACACATTCATGTGCAGTTACGCTAGCCAAGCTTGTACAAGTATACAGTGTAGACATTCAAACATTTTCATGTGTCTTATACAGGTAAAGATTTGTGTCAGTTTTTCCATACACACCTTCATGTATAATTGTATAAAAAGCTTTTACAAGCATACTTCTCAAGTATACAGTTACGTGTGTTACCGCTTTTATGGTGAATGTGCACTGTACAGCAAAATCGGGCTAGATCGTAGAATCGTTAGCTTGATGAATCTACTGACTGTGTACACTAGGTACATTGACATAGAGTTGCTTGAGACTAATTTCGTATAGACTTCTCTATTTGCTGTGTACACACGGAACGTGTGGACGTAGAGTGGAACCTTTGTAAAATGTCTCGGCGGACTGCAATCGCGGCAGCTATCATTATTGTCATTTTAAACAAGAAGAAAACTACAGAAAAACGAACTAAAAGAAAACGAATTGTGTGGTTAAGAAATTGGGTTGTAGAAAGAGAGAAGAAAGGGCTCCTCATAAATTTATTACAAGAGTTACAAAACGAAGATAAGAAGTCCTCGGACAAGTGCACGTGCACTGCAATAGTTTAATTTATTGCGGGTCTGCACTTTGTCCGAGGCGATGAAAGGCAGAGGGTTTCCGTGCCCTCCCGCGAGGCTCCTGAAATGTGAACACGCGGTCGAGGGGCCTTTCGCTTTCGACTCGAGGAACCCGGCGCCTGTCACTCTCGATAGACTGGGTCACTATATAGTCGGTCAAATAGAATACAATCTCTGTGGCAGCAAATTTTTATCGTTTCTCCAGTACAATCTAGCTAGTAGACTGCTTTCAATGCTGTGTCCATTTGTGAATTAAGCGTCGAACAGCTCTAGCGAGAGAAAATCTAGCGAAAAAGTCTACAGTGTACATCCACCATTACGCATTTTTTTTTCTCTCCCATCCCCTCTTTCCTCACCGACCCTTCTATCGCTCATCCCCCCAAACAGCGTCCCCCACCACGAGCGCTTACCCCCCCATTCCCTGTGAATACTTTCGTTTCATAGCAGTTTCATTTTCTACCGCGCCGTAAGAAGTTTTACTTCAATAAAATTTCTTGTAGTGTAGCCTCATAAATATGTCGTCAAGTGAAGAAAAAGCTATAGTTCTGGCATGCTTAAGAAGACGAAGACGACGTCGTCACCAGTGGTGGATGCACCCGTACATCGCGAGAAATAGGAATAGAGGTGCTTTCATTTGCACCCAAGAACTGGCAGGCCACGAGGACAAGTTCAAATCTGTGTACCGCATGTCCAAAGACAGCTTTAACCTTTTGTCAAACTTGGTGCATCCTTACATTTCTAAAAGAGATACTAACTACAGGAAATGTGTATCAGTTGAAGAGAGACTTCTCATAACATTGAGGTATGCGTATTTTATATTTTAAAACACAACAAATAGAAAAATAATATTATTGCAACATGGACTCATATCATCTTCGCACTTATGTACTGACAATCGTAGCTTTGTTGCAATTGAGCGAGTATCTCGGTACAATCTTAACCCCTCGTACTCACACTTATATTTTTTAACACGAAACACACACTGGGGTGTCTTAAACCCCAATATTTAATTACCAATTAAAGAATCCAAAAACTGAAGGATTTAAAATCGTGATATTTATTTCAATTAATTAACCTTTATCACTTACAGAAATAACCATTGAAAGAAAATGCATGTTCAGATCGACAAAATGACAAATATAACACATGTCATATATTGAAATAACCGTTTCTTCTTCATAACTGAAGTACTGCTAAATTTGAGCTGAAACGAAATATTGTTATTTGTAGCTTAAAATACATATACGAATAAGTAAAAACCTATAAATACAAATCTATTATTATCTAAAACCAAGCTTAACCAAATAATGTAATATTGCATGACTTTCACTGGGCACATTGAATATAAATCATGACTCCATGACGTGATGAAGAGGCCATTTCTATGTAAACAATGAGACATGTGTTATCACACAACTAAATGCAATATATAAAAGTAAAATTCACCTATAATTGGATGCTGTTATGCTAAACAGTGTCAACCCACAAAAATTAATCAAATTCAGTTTTAACGGAATTGCCTTGTGCAGAGTTTGTTGAACATGTTTAAACAACATTGTAAGTAAATTCATTTTTTTTAACATGGTAGAAATACAAGAAAATTATTAAAACGAATCTCTAAATGCTTCACGATATTTGGCATTATGACTTGAGAGAAATGATGTTTTATACAACTCCTAGCGCCCTTTATTGTTTTGTAGAAATATGTCATGTAGGGTAAAGACGGGACAGATGCCGAACTTTTTTTAATAAGCGCCTAACGGTACGAGTCAGATGCCGAATTAATGGAGACATTTGAGCCAAAAATGTTACAAGAAATGGAACATTCTGAATTTTATGATTTGCAAAATATTTCAGTGACAGAAAAAAGCTTGTAATACCATATAAATGTTCAAGAATAAATAATTTCACCTATACCAAGCAACCACAATAATTATTATGCTATAGAGGGTGCTGGACACCGGACGAAGGATACAGAGTTTAACAATTTGGAGAATAGTAATAAAGATAATGCCAGTGAAACAATCCACAGTAACAGCCCCTTAAAAATCTAAATACTTTAGATGGAAAGCAAACATCAGACGAGGCAGGCACGAATAATGTAATAAATGCTGCGGAAAAAACTTTGGATCGGGCAAGCTATACTAATAGCCCCTTGAGGGATATAGAAAACAGATTACTTAGAAAATCAAGAAGTAGAAGATCCTGATAGTATAGAAATAGACAGCCAGAGCGAATCTCCACAAAAACTACTAATGGTAGGAAGATCAAGAAATAGTAGAATTACCTGGTTGTTTTTATTTTAATATAACACTACAATATTATATTTAGTTTCAGTTTAGTAGGTATATAGATATTAACTTCATTTTTTGTAATCTAGTAGTTTTAACACTAGAACTATCGCAGCCGGTCAATTTTACCGGTGTCTTATTCAGAGTTCCATTCAACCTCGATTATTTCGTAACCCGTGAATTTTTTGTCGAAATTAGTAGAATACTTTTTTGTAGAGCATATTTCGCTCTACAAAAAATTTTTATAGCAGTATAGACGACAAATCCACAGATAACGAGATAATCACCCGCCAAAGCGACCATTCGGTAGTTCTAGTGTTAAGCTCATAAACTATAACAAACACTACCTGTAACGTACCTATAGCATTATAATACAAAGAGACGCAATCGTTTTATTTTCTTTCTAACTCGAGGTACACTCAAAAAAATTTGGCCACAACTAGAAAATTATAGTAATTGTAGTGATAATTTTCTTCGCAATAGCAAGAATTCTTGCTACGCTAGCAATATTTTTCTAGTTGTGTCTGTGGCAGCGAGAAATATAGCTGGATTAGCTAAATACTTTTTTCAGTGTACCTGTTATAAGTACTTAATAATAAAGTTCATTTTTAGTTTAAATCTATTTTGCCGATTTTAGCAATAGTGTGTTACGCTGTTCGTGTGGGTACGAAGGGTTAAAATGACATTGATTCGGGCAAAACCGAGATGTCATCAATCCGCGAATCTGACTGAGATGACGCAGTGCTTGATGTCGTGGATGTGGTGGGTGTGTGGGTGGGTGGAGCTAGCACCTGGAGGTCGTCGAGAAGTCCAAGAATACGCCTTTTAAAAATTCGGAATGTAGTTTCCGGTAAGTTGGATACTTCCGGTAACAAGCTAAGTAAAAATTGTTTCCGCGTGTTTTCTGATTCATTACTCATTTTTTGTTTTTTGGAGTGGAAGAATTCTACAAAAGCCTGATCAACATCAGTAGTTGTGGGTCTAGGAGTTTTCTTGTACTTTTTCTGATAGTTTTGAGGGGTAGTTTCAATACTAATTTCAGGGCCGACAATGTTATCATAACTCTGAGGTAGTTCTGCGACATTCTCGACGACCTCCTGTTCTCCATTGTCTTTCATTAGATCTGGATCTTCATCCCGTGAACATTCTTGTTGATTGTTTTTACGTGAAACGTCTTTCGGCGATGTAGTAGAAGGGGGTAACAAGTTACTACCGACAGATTTGACCGGTAACTTAACGTGGGGTGTTAGGAATTGCAAATATTTGTTGAGGTAGTAACTTTTCTGGGCCCCTGATCCGCTTTTTGTAGTGGATTTTTTTCGAACATATACTGTCCTTACATTCATCCACCTTTTTTTGCAGGCTTCACCTGAAAGTAAACAAGTTTTATATAATGGCATACCTACTGTTTCGTATACTAGTTATCAGCGTTTCGTTTTCAGGTATTTGGGTACTGGCGCATCTATGGCTTCCCTTGCTTTTTACTTTGTTCGAGGACATTCAACCGTATCTCGTATAATCTCTTCAACTTTGATCGCCATATGGGAAGCTCTGCATGCGGATTATATGCCAACACCTAATGAAAATATGTGGACGAACAATGCACAACGATTTCATGAGCTCTGGAATCTGCCAAACTGTATTGGCAGCGTAGATGGTAAACATATCCGAATGCAGAAAATTCCACATGCTGGATCGTTGGACTTCAACTACAAGCATTACCATTCAATTGTTCTGCTGGCGTGTTCGGATGCGGATGGAAATTTTATTTCGATAGAAACAGGATTCTATGGAAGAATGAGTGATGGAGGGATTTTCCGTGAGTCCAGACTTGGACAGTGGTTAAACAGAGATGGTTTGCAGATTCCTGCTCCTAGATCTTTACCAGACGATGACAACAACACAGAGCTTCCATTTTTTTTGGTTGGCGACGAAGCATTTCCATTGAAAAGCACACTTATGACGCCATACAAACAAAGGGGACTGACTAACATACTACGAATTTTCAACTATCGATTGAGTCGGGCTCGCGGGGTCGTAGAATGTGCTTTTGGCATGATGAGCCAAAAATTTCAAATTTTAAAGACATCCATTTTATCACCAAACAGAACACATGTAGAAAACGTCACTAGAGCATGCTGTGTGCTACATAATTTTGTGAGAAAAAGGGAAGGGCGAGCATATGTTGCTAACGAAAATCTGGAGCAGGCAGAAGACACCAGACCGGCGTACATGAATGCAAGGAATTTTCACCTGGCAAGCCACCGACCAGCATCGTATCGTGATTATCTTGCAAATTACTTTGTGAGTGAGACAGGCGCCATTTCTTCGCAATGGAAATATTGTGTGGCGGAGGATATAGAATAAAATAACGATAAAAGTTTTGTCAGACTAAGAACGTAACTCTTTCAGTTTATTCTACATTAGACCGATAAAAAAAAGCTTTTTTAATCAATTCTCTTGGCGGGCACTTAAAACGTTAGTATTTAATGTAACTTAGAATATGCCGCAGGGTACACATTCTCATTCAATATTTCGGGGTGTCTCAATCGCTTGTTCTGATTTCCATTTGAATAACACGGTGAAATTGTTGAATCATTGGTTTACTGCTAATTCCTTTTACAGTAAAATAATTTCCCCGTGAAAAATTAGAAAAATTGAGAGTTTTAGGTGTAATTGACGTACAGAAATATTATTTTTAATTATTAAATAGAATTAAATGATAATTATGGTGGAATAAATATTCTATTTAATAATTAAAAATAATATTTATTTAAGTCAATTACACCTCAATTTTAGAAGGAATTAGCACTAAACCAATGATTCAATAATTTCACCGTGTTATTGAAATGGAAATCAGAAAAAGCGATTGAGACACCCTTACTGAGTAGGAATGTGCACCCGGCGGCATATTCAAAGTTACATTAAATATTAACGTTTTAAGTGCCCGCCAAGATAATTAATTAAAAAAGCTTTTTTTTGAATCAGTCTACTATACATGTTACGAGTATGTCATGTTCATTTCTGTTCATGTTTATTTCATATCTATTAATGCTTTTGAAATACATAACTTTATTTGAAATTCTTCTTACCTGATAATCCCACTGCCTTTCCAACTTCGGCCCATGCTTTCTCCAACACTGATCGTTTGGAGTGATCGACTAGCGTGATGTCATATAAACAGGGATGCTTCTCCACCTCCAAACACAAGTCAACGTTTAGTTGCTGTTCTTCCATTGCACAACTTAAATGCAGGCGATACTAAAAAACCAGAACGACGTGGTGTCTCGCGGAACTCCCGATTCTATTTGCCTGGTACCCAAGCCAACAGCCTCCTTTTTCCTTTTTCCTTTCCTTATGAGTCGTCAATCCTATCTAGTGTTTATATGCCCGACTCTGGCATCGATATGGGAACACTTGAGATGCCCTTGCCACTCGAACTCGAGTATGTCGGTGTTTACGCGGCCAACCTTCTGCATCGCCTATGCATCGAGCATCGCTAAAATACAGTGCTTTGCAAAAGTCTGCGTAGACTGAGAAAAAAATACAAAATCGAGTGATAAGTTTAGGAATTTAAAAATAAACAAAGAGGCAAGACTATAATAATCTTGCTTATTCAGTGTACTATTTATGTGTGCTAAAAGAAATTTGAGATAGTTATAAAGAGGAATAAATAATTAATAAAAATTCTGAAGAGTACCCGAAAACTCGTTGCAAAACTCTTCGTACAGTAGCAACAAATTCATTTCCTGGAAGATAAGCATTTCAAAGAAAGGGTCACTGAAGAGGAGAGAACGGTTTGGATCTTAATATATTACGTAATATGATTCAGTGTGCGAATTATTCTCGAAGGGCTTAGATCGGGAAGTAAATTAATCATGGATCGTGTAAAAGGTACAGAATTAACAATAAGTGAAAGAGAACTAATAATAAATGTCAGGAAGGAAGGGAAATGGTATGGGGAAATAGCGTCTATATTTAACCCCGAAGTCGATCCACTATTCAATCGGTTGTACAACATTTTGTGAAGGAAAATTCTTTACATATAAACCAAGGAGTGGACGTCCGAAAAAAATCGGGGACGGGGAAAAAAGTTTATTCTTCGCGAAGTAAATAGAGACCTTTCGATTAGCCTGCGAACCATTACTAAAAGCTCGATATAAGAGCAAGAAAAAAACCTTATAAGTATATCAGATGTCAATCGAAAAAAGCGGCTAAAGTTTGCAGAAGAAAATGTTAATAAGAATTATGAATTTTGGTCAAAAGTACTATTTTCTAATGAGTCTAAATTTAATATTTTTTGATGCGATGGGAGAAAAATAGTTTGGAGAAAAAGGGGCGAAGATATGTTGCCGAAAAATTTACAAGCAACAGTGAAATATTGAGGTGGTGGAATACTCGTCTAGGGTTTTATGGCAGCAGCGGGCCTAGGAAACTTGATAATTCTTAAAAACACGATGGGCAAAACGGGTAACTTGAATATATTGAAAAATAACGTTCACGAAAATGCTCCGAAACTTGGCCTAGGAGATAATTTTTATTTCCAACAGGATAATGATCGTAAACATACCGCTTACATAGTACAGCAGTTTATAGCATTTACAATTCCGTATTTTATACAAACCCCTCCACAATCGCCAGACTTAAATTCGATAGAAAATTTATGGCCTGAACTCGGAAGAAGGGTAAGAAAGCACGATATCCGTAGTAAAGCGTAATTAAAAGAGTTATTGGTTTTGGAATGGCAAAATATTAAACTGGATATTACTCAAAAATTGGTAGCATTAGTGCCTCGAAGATTGGAAGCGGTGATATCGGCTCAAGGGTGGTCTGCAAAATACTGATGTAACCCTGCACGAACATTTTTGCAACGGATTTTTGGATACCCTTCGGACTCTTTTTTATTATTTCTTTTTTTATAATTATTTTAGGTTTTGCGTTCTGTAGTCAAATACTACATTACATAAACAGTACAATTATTGTAATCTACTCTTTGTTTATTTTTCAATTCCTACATTTCTCAGTCGATTTTGTATATTTCTATTACTGTACGTAGACTTTTGCTAAGCATTGCATTTATATCCGCCTTCAAACTTGAACGCATCAACCACACTGGTCGGGAGCCGACTGCCGACTAAGATCGTGCACGCCGCGTTTCGTACGACTGATGTCGTCCGACTGCAATCGGTCACGACTGAAATCGAGTCGGTGGACACGTACCGGTTGAAATGTATATGAACGATCTTCGTCGCACGATCGAAATCGGCCCGATTGTAGTCGGCCTGATCCGGTGGACACCCGGCCTTACGCTGCGTTCTTACGAAAAGTGTGAAACGTCTGATCTCCCGATGGCTATCAATTCGGGAGATCGAAGTCTAAGCTCGAAATCGTGAATCTTTGAATAAATGGTAAGTAATGTTCAGAAGTGAGAGTTAACAATCATTCGGGTTTTTTCGATGTCAAACCGAATTACACGCCTCATGCCTATTTGTTTCAGAAATTATTTCCGCGCTAGCACCGCGCGTGTCTAGGAAGTAGTTTTACGAAGTGGCGTGAGCGATACCTAAGGTGTCAATTCGGAAGATTATTTATGATTATTTCTCATCACTTCTATAAATTATTCACTACTAATTCAAAACTTTACGATTTTGAGGTTACACGAAACGCTTCGATCTCTCGACTTGACAGCTATTAGAAGAGCAGTCGACACGTTTCGTTCTTATGCAGCGCACTCGTCTGAAGCCCACTCTAACTGTACCATAAAATTTATGGTACAGTTATGGTATTTAATACTGCCAATGTCAAGAATTCAGGTAGCAGCTCACCTGCGCGGTTGGCCATAGGACATGCGGTATAACAAAACACATCAGGGTGATCTATACAACTTCTATTCGAGCCAGCACTGGAACTCATTTTATGTCTATTCAAAAACACAGACACAACAATCTAGAACACAGATTACGCTTTAAATTAACTTTATAAAATCTCGTTCGCAAATACAAATATCACATGAGGTCAACTTCGGTCTACCCTCTACAGCGTCAACTTGCAAACTAACTTCAACTCTGGTTCAAGCGTTAAAGGTCACTTCAGGTACCGGAAAGGCAATGGTCATACCGCTGAATTTTCCTGGAACTAATTTATTTTATGATCAGACTGACCACAGGGCAATAAAATGTTAGATTGAAAGGAAGCTATTTTTTACTTGATGGACCGTCTTATATTGCAAGATGTGCAGAAACAGGTAGGAAAATATGTACCTAATCTTTCAATCTAACATGTTATTACCCTATGGTCAATCTGACCATAGGACAATAATAATATGAGTTATTAAGTTCCAAAAACATTCACTGGCTTAGGAATTGCCTTTCTGGCAACTGAATACCCACGCTTACATGTTGAATAAAAAGAACATTATTAATACGTGGGTATATCTAAAATTTAAAAAAGTAGAGCTGATAGGGAAAAACTGATTTTTTATATTTAGATTCAGCGCCCCAAATATAGCTAAAATCAGTTCTAAAATCCTAGGCACCAAAAAGAATATTTTTTTTTGTAGGGCTGTGTTATCAATACAGTAAATACCATTTCTTTGATAAGTGGGGAGCTTGCAGACTCCGTTCTTGAAGAAGTCCATGGTGCGCGACTCGATCCACGGCGGCTTCTGTGATGTCCTTGCTCTTGATGGTAGCAATCCTGGTGGTTGAAGAAATGGTGAGTGCGGTATCCGGAGAGTAGAGCTCGTCGCCGTCTGAACTGGCTTCCGACTGCTTCTATTAATTGATTTGACTGACGAAAACACTGTTTCCAAGGCATGGATGATGCACCTTTCAATATGAAAGCAGTCGGACGCCAGGTTATACGGCGCCGAGCTCTACTTTTCGGATATCGCATACACCACTTCTTCAACCACCTGGATCGCTACATCAAGAACAAGAACATTGCAGAAGCCGTTGTGGGTCGAATCGCGTACCATGGACTTCTTGAAGAACGGAGTCTGCAAACTCCCCACTAATCGAAGAGGCGGTATTTACTGTATTTATTAGGTGTACAATTTTACTTCCGGAGTTTTTCCGAAATTCGAGGCTTTATTTTTAAAAACTGGTTATACATTTATGATTGAAAGTATTATCCATCGCTGGCCACTACATTCTCCCATCTTTCGGGCAGCTTACGAATCCCGAGTTAAAAAACTGGTCATCTTTTGAAGCGATCCACGAATCGAAAACGGCGGAAGCAAAGTTGTACACCTAATATAATATGTGTGTAGGACATGTAATAATCTAATATGAATAAATAGACGTGATACCAATAAAATCAGAACGTATAATTAGCTATAGGAATAAATTCAATGACGAATGGAGTAGGTTTTTATGTAGCTCTCATTTGGTAGTGTCTCATGTAAAAACATTTATTTTGACTGTACATACGTATACATTACATATAATATATAATATGTACATTATATGTAAATATATCTACATTAATATATATGTGGCATTTCACAAGAAAACGACAAAGCGAAACCCATGGGGTCGGGAACTTAATATAATAATAATAATAATAAAAGCGGTTAGGACGCTAATCATCCCTGAACGCCACCGAAAACTTAAGTTTTATTGTAGCCCCGCTGTGATTAGGGGTGTACCTTAGATTTGCATCTTGGCCTTTTTGGCCAGTCCACATATCCATTCCACCCCTAGCTCTCTAGCCCTTTCCAGGCTAGGAAAAGCCTCGCCTATCAGACGGTGTCTATAAGCCCCTAGTGCTGGACATTCCAGCAGCAGGTGCTGGGCATCTTCCCTCTCCACTTTGCAGTATCGACATCTATCCGTTTCCGATAGACCTAGTCTCCTGCAGTGTGAGTTGAATTTTCTGTGACCAGTTAATAGTCTGATTGTAATGCTCAGGCTTATCCTGTTCATGTTCATTAGTAACCTGGCTCTTTTTTGTGCTAGGCGAGGCATTAGATTCCTCGCCTGTCTGCCCGTTCCTAGATTAGTCCACCGGTGAAAATGCTCCCTGTGGAATTTCCTCTTAATCTCTAACCTGCCCATGGCAAAGGGGACTCCCACTGGCATGAGGTTCTCCTTTCTGGTGCCCTCTTTCGCCAGTACGTCCGCTATCTCGTTACCATGGACTCCTGTGTGTCCGGGGACCCAAGCAAGAGTAATCTTGTTGGTTTTCCCTAGAATCTCTAGCACTTCCATAGTCTCCCACACAATCTGTGAATTTGTGCTTGTCCTGTGGAGTGCTTTTATAGCAGCTTGACTGTCAGACCAAATATAAATATACTTGTTCACAGTGCGCTGCTCTACAAGTAGTTCCAGACAGTGTTTTATTGCCAAGACTTCCGCCTGGAACACTGTGGCTTTGTCTCCCAGGGCGATACTTACCCTGAGGTTTTCTTGAGGTCCAAAGACTCCCGCCCCAAAGCGACCCCCGTACCCCGACCCATCGGTGTACCAGTGCCTGACTGTGGGACCCGGAGTCCTCTTACTAATTTCCCAGTGATTCCTCTCAGGTAGGTAGACCACAAAGGCCTTCCTGATCTGGTATTTCCTGGCTATCTTATCCTGTCTCAAGGACATAGATCCTTGATCAAGCACGCCTAGTCTGGTGTGTGCTGTCCTTGCCCTGGTCCACTCCCCAAGGCAGTTCATCCTGTATGCAGAGAGTTCCGCTCTTTCTCTTATGTCGGGAACTTACTTCATATATGTTTTTTTTCTTAAAGGTTTTTGGGTTCTAAATATATGGGTACGAAATATACCAAGAACGGCGGTTCAAGCTGAACCAGCCTTGAACTTACACCGAACAAGTGGGCCTTAGATGCTCATTCATAGAGAGCCATTGGAATCATTATTTGTTCATGTGCTGGCAATTGCAGACTTGCTCGAGCAGCTAATCGCTTAACAGTTCCCCCAATACCATCGGAAGAGCCCTTGCCCTGCGCTGTGGTAAAAAATGCCATTCAGCAGCGACGCCAAAATCTTCAAAATAATAATAAATATTACAGACATTTTAAAAATTTTTAAATTGCTGTGGCGCCGCGTCTGTGAAGTAAATCATCTTTGATGGCATTAGTATAAACGATTTAAAAAATCATTGACGATTCTAGAAAAAAGCGATTAGCTGCTCGAGTAAGTCTGCAACTGCCAGCACATGAACAAATAATGACTCCAATGGCTCTCTATGAATGGGCATCTAAGCCGGATAATCTACCGTCACTAACATTTCGTTACTGGTATACTACGAATTATGATGTTATAAAATCGGAATTATCAGATCGCTTCTGTCGCGGAAAGCCCAACCGTGATACCTTGCACTCTCACTGTATTATTCCTGACGAAAATGGAAAAATTAGAACAAAAAGATATTCGTTTTCGCTATACTATCAAGTCCTTGATATATTGAAAAAACAGTAAGCTATTATGTCAAATTTTATTCAATAAAACACTTAATAAATATCAATAAAATCATAATTCATTATAAATAATATATGAGTCGATTTGTCACAATTTTGTCCTACATTTCGCTTTTCTTATCGTGATTTTTGGTAAATAACTTGCTCAACAGTTAATTTTTTGTGATTAAGTTTCAGCAAATATTACTCATGAAAAAAAATTTTTTCTGAGTTTTTTTTTCTAAAAGTTCATAAAACATTGAAAAATTGCCATTCCACCATCCACACCATCGCGGTATGTGACGGCTTAAAAAGTTTGTAGTAGTAGTAGTAGTTTATTAATTTCAGCCTTCTCGGCCATGAAATGGACCTTTGTTTACAATTCTAACTTAACCACACACACATACACATACTTTTACTCACTCTCCTTCCTCTCTCACTTTTCCCTCTGCTCCTTTTTTCTACCTTTCTTAACCATGCAATTACCTCATTATTTACCTTGCCCGCTACAATCTCTTCTAGTTTACATTAACATTTCTCTATTTCTTTGCATTCTTCTAATAGGTGCTTTAACGTGCCCTACCCCTCTCTACATAACGTACATCTCCTGTTCTCCTCTTCCATCCAATACCTATTCCATTCCTCCATACTTCCACATCTAGCACTTGCCACAAGCTTTTGATTTCCTCCGCTTCCTTCCCTTTCAAGGTATTCCGCTTTTCTCTTCCTATTATAATATATTTATGGGGCATTCTCTGTCAAGACAGCCACCTTTTTCATGAGGGTCTCAAAAAAATCTGATTTTTATTTACGTAGTCCTACTTGATGAAAAAGCATTACATACATTTTTTAAGATTTTTTTCAGGCGCCGTTAGTGGTATACATCAATTTGAAAAATAAATTTTAACTTTAAAGAGTTTCAAGTATACTATTAATCTCATAAACAACTTTGTATACATGAACATTTTTAGTTTTTTTCTCAATTTTTCAAAAATAAATTTACCAAAATTTTTAGGTGACATTAAAAGGCATTTTCTTACAAAAAAGTGAAAAAAACACCAGAAAATATTTATTTCGCAAATGCGAGTCTCGATTTTTATTCAGTACATTTGAAATCAATAAAAACTGCTCAGAAAAAAATTTGGTAGTCGGAGAGCCATTTCTTCATGAAGAAAAAAATTCTTTTTAAGTTTTTTCTCTTAAAAATTTTTTTTTTAATCAGAATGTTGTGTATCCTTTTATGCATCTATGCATAGAAGGATAAAGAAAATTTTCTGATTTTTAAACAAATTCTTTTTAAGTTTTTTCTCAAACATTTTTTCAAAAATCCAAAAATGTTCTTTATGTTTCTATGCATAGATGCATAGAAGGATAAAGAACATTTTCTGATGAAAAAAAAATTTTTTTTAAGACAAAACTTAAAAAGAATTTTTTTCCTCATGAAGAAATGGCCCTCCCACTACCAAATTTTTTTCTACGCAGTTTTTATTGATTTCAAATGTACTGAATTTTGTTTAAGAAAAATCGAGACTGTCGCATTGGCGAAATAAATATTTTCTGGTGCTTTTTTCACATTCTTGTAAGAAAATGCCTTTTAATGTCACTTAAAAATTTTTGTATTTTTTTTGAAAAATTGAGAAAAAAACAAAAATTTTCATGTATACAAAGTTGTTTATGAGATTAATAGTATACTTGAAACTTTAAAGTTAAAATGTATTTTTAAAATCGATGTATACCATTAACGGCGCGTGAAAAAAATCTAAAAAAATTTAGGTAATGTTTTTTCATCAAGTATGACTAGGTATGTAAATAAAAATCAGATTTTTTTGAGACCCTAATGAAAAAGGTTGCTGTCTTGACAGAGAATGCCCCTTATATCTTTAGTTATACCTTGACTCCTGAATTCTATTGAATTGGTCCTGTTCTTGCACTTCTCGATCTCTCTGTATTATTATCTCCGGGATTAGTCTGCCGCACTCCGCTAGTTCCTTTATTCCTAATAGACTGTATCCATTTCTTTGGTAAAATTCCTCCTTCTCTCTCCTACTTCTCGTCTCCACTTTTCTATTCTCTTTTTCTTTCAGGCACTTTTTAACGATTAATTTTCCTTTCGCTTGCTTCACCCTCCCTGCATACATCATTGCTCTCTTCCCAGCTCTAACCCTAATCTTGTCTCTCTTTGTTTCATCTAGAACTATATAGCCTGGCGTACATCTCTCCAATCCTAGACACCATTTTATATATCTTAACTGAACCGCCTCCACTTCCTGCCACTCTTTCCATCCAAATATTTCCGCTCCGTACAACAATACACACGCTATCAAACAATCAAACATAAACATTCTTCGCATAAAATCATTCCTGAACCATCTTTCTCCTATTCCCCAAACTTGCCTCATCACCACATTCGCTTTCTTTACTCTTTCTCTAACACGCTTTACCCATTTTCCATTCTTCTGAAATCTCACCCCCAGATATACAAATTCTTTCACCGTCTCTATTTCCCTCCCCTTCCTTTTCCATTCCGTTCTTTCCCCTCTTCCTCCTCCTTTTCTAAAGAGCATTACTTTCGATTTCTCCACGTTTAGCGTCAGCTTCTTCTTATCCAGGTATTTCTCCAATCTTCTTATATCAGTTGTGCTAGTTCCTCTTCCTTGTTCGCCACCACAACAATATCGTTCGCATACGCCAGTGAGGTTAAAAAGTTTGTAATTCTTTGAAGATTAATTTGAAATTTGTTTTCTTGAAATAAAAAATGGCGTATTTTCAGGAGGTGAAAAAATAGTGGTTATTTTCGTTTCTGCCGGTACTGGTAATACCGCATATATATATATTTTTGCAGAAAATACGTTCAAAAACAAAACCTTTATGTACTTGAAGTTTTTTTAAATTATCATTTCTTCTATTCGAAAATTAGCCTTGAAAATCACATTTTCAATATTATCGAGAGATATCCCGTTTAAATAAAGGGAATAAAAAAATCCACACTTAGGAGTATATTTAGAACCCAAAAACCTTTAAGAAAACAAATATATGAAGTAAGTTCCCGACCCCATGGGTTTCGCTTTGTCGTTTTCTTGTGAAATGCCCCATATATACATATACAGGGTGTTTCAAAAATTCCTATCAACATGGGCCCGGAAATGCTTTATAAAGAAGCTACGCCCCTTCGAATGGAGCACCCTGAAGACGGTTTTTCCTCAATATTTCCGAAACCGTTGACGATAAAATTTTGAAAATACATACACGGTATAAACTTTTGGTGCTGAACTCGATTCTGAATTCAGAATTTAAAAATGTTTGTCAGTGACGTCACATACCTGCAAGGTTAATGGCTAAAATAACCCTATTTTTTATGTTCCAGTTTATTACGGTTTTCGTTCAAAATTATAAACTTTCAAAGTTTTTTACGTAAAAAAGGTACTCTTAGTTCATCTCGATAGAATGAACCGTTTTCGAGAAAATTAACCCATTCCCTCCCAGTGGGTCGTTTGCGACCCACCTAAGAAAAAAAATTCTGCAGCGCCACTTATTGTTTCGCGCGCGCTTCTACCGTGCTAAACACATGTAGTAGGCTTGGAAACAGTGTTCTGATGCGCCAGCCAGGCACTCCCCTCCACTGATCGGCAGTAGCGGCGAAGCGTCGAGGAGGATGGCGGACCCGGTAGTGCGCTCTCGCCGACAATGGTAAGTTCAGTGGTAAAAAGTGTTACAATATTTTATATCTGGTGTGAATATTACGGGGGTATGTATACTGCATCTTTAGAGCCATTTAGGTTGACTGTACTTTGTTTGGTTCATGAGCTGGACGTCATATAAGATAGCGTGGGTCGCAAACGACCCACTGGGAGTGAATCGCGGAACAATGTAGGTTTACATTCTTGTGCTTATTTTTGCACGACGAGGGCTTTCCGTAACCGTTTTTGAAAACAAACGTTTAAAAATAATATTTTTAGAGAAAAATACAATACTTTGTAGATTTTTGTGAATTTATTTTATTATTTTGTCTTACAATAATGACACTTTTGTACACTTTTGCAGGCGAAAACCTCTTTCAACTGCAGAAATTCTAGCCGAGTTGGACATGATGACGGCCTCGGACCTTCCGGGGACCTCCGCAGATATTTTTATTACGCCTCCGGAAGACGACGGTAATTTATCAAATGCTAATTCGGGTGACGAGGACAACTGCTGCAATCCCGACAAAATGAACAGAAATCAGCTAAAAGCCCAAGCTGAACTGGTCATTCGAGGTACCGTTGGTGTAGATGTCGACTCAGACGATGTTTCCAGCGATGACTCTAATCCTGACGAAGATTTCTGTCCTGAATCTGCGATCGATGATGACTCTGAATCAGTGACCGACGACAATTTCGGCGACGAATTCGAGACTGAAATGCCTGCAAAGAAAAGAAAAGTGACTGCATTATCGTTTACGAAGGGAACAAACATGAATTCGTCATCATCAAATAAGAAAAAAGAAGTGAACCTGTCATCCTCAAAAAAGAAAAAAGAGGTAGATCAGCCCTTGTCCAAGCAGAAAAAACAGGCGCATCCGTCATCATCCACGAAAAAAAACAGTCGAATTTGTCATCAGCTACGAAGAAAAAACAGACAAACCCGTCATCATCAAAGAAGAAAAAACCTACTAGGCCCTGGGAGCAAGGAGACCTCCAACCATCAGCTATCGAGGAACAGCAGCTTCTTAGCGTAATTGCTGGCGCAATATCACCTGTAAACAAAGATTCGAATCCATTAGATTTTTGGGAATTATTTATAACGGAGGAAGTAATTGAGATGATTGTCAGTAACACAAACTTGTACGCTGCTCAAAATAATGAACCTAACCTAAACCTTACCAGGGAGGAAGTTTATTGTATTTTAGGTATACTCTATCTAAGTGGTTACATTCCTCATGCAAGGAAACATATGTACTGGGAGCTATCTGATGACGTGCACAATACCCTTGTTGCTAAAACAATCCGTCGAAATAGATTTAACGATATTTTGCGTTATTTTCACGTTTGTGACAACACTAATTTGCTCCGAGAAAAAGTAGGTGATAATATGGCTAAAATTCGAGCCTTTATTGAAGTAATGAACAAGAACTTCATTCATAACGCTCCTAACGTAACGAAACTTTCAGTGGACGAATCTATGATCCCTTATTTTGGACGTCATGGCTGTCGCCAATTTATAAAAGGAAAGCCCATACGATTTGGCTACAAAGCATGGACTTTGGCACAGAAGCAAGGTTATTGCTTGCAAGCTGATATATATCAGGGTAAAGGAACAGAACCTCGTTCTAAAGACGTAACGTTAGGAGAAAAAGTTGTTTTACACTTTTGTGATATTGTATCTGAAATCTACCAAGGAGTGGCTTTTAGCTTCTATTGTGATAATTTCTTTACGTGCCCAAAGTTGTTGACTGAGCTCGCTAAACGGGGTATGAAATGCACAGGGACCATGCGAGAGAATCGAATGGAAGGTTGTCCGTTGCCTGGTAAGAAGGTCATGAAAAAACGAGAAAGGGGATCTTTTGAGAGTGTGGTTGATCGAAAAGACAATATCGTTGCGGTTACCTGGACGGACAACAGTGTCGTAAACATTTTGTCTAGTGAGCACGGAGTAGAACCTTTGCAGCAGGCTCACCGCTACTCGTTTGCCGAGAAGAAACTCATAAAAATTCCACAACCTAATCTGATCGCCCACTACAATAAAAACATGGGCGGCGTCGACCAAATGGACAACAACATTTCTAATTACCGGATCAATATACGATGCAAGAAATGGTACATACCGATAATCTTTTGGTACTTCGATGTGGCCATGAGCAACGCTTGGATCCTTTCACGTTCCTTCGGTTTGACGCTTGATGCTCTGGAATTTCGTCGCTTTATTGTGAAGAGTTTGATGGAGAAACATGGGACACTTCCTCGTCGCCGACTTCCTCGTGCTCCTGTAACAGAGGCTGTTAAAAATAGTCATGCAGGTCATTTACTCATAAGCCCCCAACCTAGAAGGCGTTGTAAAGTTTGCAAAAATAAAACTATTCGAGCCTGCCAGCGCTGTGATGTACCTTTACATGTTGAATGTTTTGCAAGATTCCATAATTCTAAATAGATTTATAACGTGTTTTCTTATCTTCTTTGATACTTTGTTTTTAAGCATTGCTTTTTAGATTTAGAAGAGAAGTTTGCCTCTCAGTATTTTAGTATTCAGTATTTTTGACTAATATTGAAGATCGATAAAGAGAAGGCTGAATGTTGCCAAAAACCATGACCAAATGTCGTGTTCGACTGATTTTCTTTATAAGTAGGTATTTCATAAATGCAATTTTGATAGTTGTTGCATGTTGTATTTTATGTGATTTACAGAGTAAGGCTGAATGTTGCCAAAGGCCATGACCAATTGCCTTATTGGACTGATTCTTTATTTTTGTATTAGCGGTTTTACGGTGTAAATCACTTGATGAAATGAAATAAAGTGCAATAAAAATATGTTTTTGAAATTAAAGAATTTTTATTTAAAATAATTCGTGTATTTAACAATTTACCTTATCATAACTTACCGTAAACGTAGACTTCAATCTTCCAAACCTAGAGTCCATGTGCAGGTTGCAACCAAAAATTCTTTTAATTTCTTAAAAGGACTTAAAAACCATTTGTTTAACTCCGGAAAACTTATATGAAAAAAAATAGCACGAAATAAAAATATAACATTATTTACAACTTAAGGTGTATTGGACTGCGATTCACTCCCAGTGGGTCGTTTACGACCCATGTCATTTTTTCAAAACCAGCATTATAAGAATTTTTTAAACAATTTTTGGGGAGCTCTTACACATAGTAGAATACGTTTAAACTATAGAAACCCAAAAAAATGGATATTTTTTTTTTTGGGAGGGAATGGGTTAATTCTGAAAATAGGATTATTTTAGCCATTAACCTTCCCGGTATGTGACGTCGCTGACAATCATTTTTAAAATCTGAATTCAGAATCGAGTTCAGCGCCAAAAGTTTATACCGTGTATGTATTTTCAAAATTTTATTGTTAACGGTTTCGGAAATATTGAGGAAAAACCGTCTTCAGTGTGCCCCATTTGAAGGGGCGTAGCTTCTTTATAAAGCACTAGCAGCCTGTCCCGGCTTCGCACGGGTAGATTGTGGATTGATTTTGTCCGTCCACCACATTATTAGCTACGGAAAAATCCTAAACCCTACTATCAAAAAGAATTTTTATAGGGCCCATAGTTTTCATGGTATGAAGCCGAACTGTACCTACTTGACCTTCAAAAAGTCCCGGTACGGCTGAATATCTCAGCGGGAAATCATTTTCTAGAAAAATTTTTAATACAAAACTTTTAGTATTTTTCCCGGGCTACCCAATGGTCATATTGGATTTGACCTTGACCATGACCTTCAAGGTTATATCAAGGTTAAATTAATTTTTTTTCGCGTTCAAATGTGTCCTTGACCATTTTTTTCATGTTACCTTTATTGTCAGCGGAGGTCAAATTTAGGTCAAGTATAGTTCGACTTTTTGAACACCCTGTATAAGATTTACTAACTCAGAAACCTTCGTGGATATGTGTCCAACTGTTCCCCAAATTTTCATCGCAATCGGATGAACGGTTTAGGAAGGCATACTAATCATCCGTACCGGTACTTTTTGAACACCCTGTATAAGATTTACTAACTCAGAAACCTTCGCGGGCATGCGTCCAACCATTCCCCAAAGTTTCATCGCAATCGGATGAACGGTTTAGGAAGGCATAATAATCATCAGTACCGGTACTTTTTGAACACCTTTTATAAGATTTGCTAACTCAGAAACCTTCGCGGGCATGCGTCCAACCGTTCCCCAAAGTTTCATCGCAATCGAATGAACGGTTTAGGAAGGCATTTGATATTACCTTAAAGGTCACAGTCAAGGTCAAATCCAATACGACCAATGGATAGCCAAGGGAAAATCCTTAAAGTTTTGTATTAAACATTTTTCTCTAAAATGTTTTCCCGCTGAGATAATCGGCCGTACCGGGACTTTTTGAACACCCTGTATAAGATTTACTAACTCAGAAACCATCGCGGGCATGCGTCCAACCATTTCCCAAAATTTCATCGCAATCGGATGAACGGTTTAGGAAGGCATAAGAGACATACCTACAGACAGACAGACAGACAAACATTCATTTTTATATATATAGATTTCCGGACTCATGTTGATAGGAACTTTTTGTCTTATTTTTATTCGAGAATTACGCCCCCGGAAGGTTTACTCTTACTTTTGAAACATACTGTATACAGGGTGTTTCATAAACATGCGGCACAACTTCAAAGAATGTCTCTGGATGATTCTAATCATTTTTTGCCCTATGATGATTTTTCGAAAAACGCACCGTTTCAGCGCTAGAGGGCAATCAATGTTTATTGACAAAAGTATTTATTTTACATCGTAAGGCTCTACAATCTACAAGAATTGTTGAAAATGTCCACCACCAGCCCGGATACATGTATCCAATCTTCTTCGCATGGACTGGCGAACTCTTTCAAACACACCCGGGTCATTTCTAATTGCATTGCAACCCGCAATTATTCGTTATCCCAAGTCCTCTAGCGCCGAAACGGCGCGTTTTTTGAAAAATCATCATACGGCAAGAAATGCTTACAAGGAGAGGCTCAGGTTTTCGGGTCACCGATTTGGCCGAATCTTTACTCATTTATAGAGCACCACTAGTATGGTACATCACCACAACCCTAGGGTGCAACACTCAAAAAGAAGAGAAAAAATCACCTCTAAAGTTGAGCTTGTAAGTATTTGTACAAGTTCTCAACAACGAGTTTCCAAGAGGCGGCGTGGCCGAGCGGTTAAAGCGCTAGTCTACTAACTCGGGGATCGCGTGTTCGAGGCTCCTCATGTGCTTCTTTTTTTTGCAAATAAAATGTTCATTTAATCATAATTTGATAACAATCAACGTTATTAATCAATATTTTTTTTAATTTCAATTATATTTTAATTCTGGGAGCTGTGTTGAAAAAAATTAAAATTGTAGAAAAATAGCAGTTATTATTCGCTTTCGGTGAGCTCAGGCTTACAATTTGTGGGATGATAATTGTCATAAAAGCACTCAAAACATAAATTAAGTTGACAATGACTACAGGAGATAAAACCGGTATTGCTGCAAGCGCAGGGAGTCTTCAATTTATTTAAAGGAAAGCATACTTCATTCACACTCGTAGACCGAACTCTCCTGTTGGCTCTTGGAGACACAGGAAAACACGCGGCAACAATTTACCAGACATTGTAATTCCGTGCTGCGCTGTGTATGGAGTCGTCAATTACTTTGTTGAACCACGGCTGCTTCAATAGTGGGGGCAAGAGTTTAGAGGGCTGGATTAAAGCGTTAGTTGTGAACTTCTATGCGTACAAGACGCATGTTCTGTGAGCCCTGGTGGAAAAAATTATCGAATAAGTGTGGAAAAATGGAGCAAGAATCGTCAGATTTCTCATTGGAGGAAGTTCCAGTTCACTCGATTCACAGTGAGGAATCGAAGAAACTCCTCAAAGGAGCTTTAATACATTGCGAAAATCTTTTGTCGGAAAACGATCTCATCGTGGAAGAATCTCCGATCTCTATTTCATCACAGGCAGCAATGGTGGGAGAGGAATTCTTTTTCGCGCTGTGGAGATGTTAGGCGAAAAGATTCTGGTGGACGACGAAGAATTGATTCTTCCTCATGAAGACGACGAGGAACAATTGTTTCATTATGTAGATGACGATGATGCTTCGGACTCCAATGAGTACCAGCCATCTCCTGAAAAAAAAGCAAAGATCGACTTCATTCCATTAGAAACCAAAATCAAAGTCCTGAGATTGGCCAAGTTACATCCTACTTGGAGTCTAGAATCTCTCCAGAAGAGGGGTTCGCGGAGTTTAAGGAGGAAGGATGACTTGAAGCGTTGGCAAAAGGATGTTGAACAAGGAGGGACCCTATTCGATAAATACGCCTCTATCGACTCATGGACCAATGACCGCTTCGTAGAAGCTCGAGCCGAATTTGTACAGGTAAAATCTCATATTGACGTAGTTTTTGCTCAACTGAAACACAACGTAGTACGGAATAAACTAACAATAAATATTTTTCATTTCAGGTGACGACGAGAAATTTACAAGAGTGGGCATTAGCCGCAGCTGGCCAGTACAGGTCTTCGAATTTCGAGTTTAAAGCTTCGTCATCTTGGGTAAAACGGTTTAAGAAAAAGCACGGTATCCGGCAGAGAAAAATCACCAAGTACATCAGCCGTAAGGAGCATACTACGATGGCAGAGACGCTAGAAGCAGCGGATAAATTCTGTACTCAAGTGAAGGCGATTACTGGAAATTTCGAGTCGCAATTCATAATCAACACGGACCAAATGGGCTGCCAATATCAATCCACCATCGACAGAACACTCGCAGAAAAAGGATCCAAAAGTATATTGGTTCAGAAAAGTAACCTAAACAAATTAACACATTCATACACAGCGCAGTACGGAATTACAATGTCTGGTAAATTATTGCCGCGTGTTTTCTTATGTCTCCAAGAGGCAACAGGAGAATTCGGTCCACGAGTGCAAAAGAATGTCGACGATTTGGTTGAAAAATTCGGCAATATTTGTATAGCTTGCTCGAAATCCGGTAAGCTTACAACAGTACTGTATTCTACATTCCTTGAGAACGTCATACAGCCTTATGTTGAAGAAAATAACTTTTTACTATTGGTTGATTCATGGGGAGGTCAAACGAATCCCGTTATTTACGATGAAGTATTTTGCAATAAAGAACAATTGCCGACCTGCACCGTCAAAATCATTCCTCCTAAATGTACTGCAATTTGCCAGCCGTGCGATGTTTATTTTTATCGACAAGTGAAGAATTTTGTCAAAAAAATCCAAAATTTTTCCTATGTAATTGAGAAGAATCGCGATATTGCCTCCCGTGAAGACGCCATTAAAATTCATTCACTTATTCATCACCAATTGTCAGCACCGGTTTTTCAAGCGATGATAAAATACGCGTGGTTTGCATCGAAACTCTCCGACGAGAGGCGTATTTTTTCCAACGTGAATGAAGTATGCTTTCCTTTAAATAAATTGAAGACTCCCTGCGCTTGCAGCAATACCGGTTTTATCTCCTGTAGTCATTGTCAACTTAATTTATGTTTTGAGTGCTTTTATGACAATTATCATCCCACAAATTGTAAGCCTGAGCTCACCGAAAGCGAATAATAACTGCTGTTTTTCTACAATTTTAATTTTTTTCAACACAGCTCCCAGAATTAAAATATAATTGAAATTAAAAAAATATTGATTAATAACGTTGATTGTTATCAAATTATGATTAAATGAACATTTTATTTGCAAAAAAAAAGAAGCACATGAGGAGCCTCGAACACGCGATCCCCGAGTTAGTAGACTAGCGCTTTAACCGCTCGGCCACACGCCGCCTCTTGGAAACTCGTTGTTGAGAACTTGTACAAATATTTACAAGCTCAACTTTAGAGGTGATTTTTTCTCTTCTTTTTGAGTGTTGCACCCTAGGGTTGTGGTGATGTACCATACTAGTGATGCTCTATAAATGAGTAAAGATTCGGCCAAATCGGTGACCCGAAAGCCTGAGCCTCTCCTTGTTAGAATCATCCAGGGAATCACCCCTTGAAGTTGTGCCGCATGTTTATGAAACACCCTGTATACAGGGTGAACCAGGTTAAACATCTTTTTTTTTTTTATATGTGATAGAACAACAAGAAAAAACAGACTCATAAGAAAACTTTTTTCAAAAATGTTTCCTAACAAAGATACAGGGTGTCAAAGTTTCGAAAAAAAATGGTTTTCTCATCATAACTTCTAAACTACTTGATCGATTTCCATGAAATTTCGCACACAGCCTAATGTAATACAGCTCTAAGTAATGATCAAATAATTTAAAGAAATTCTCCAGTGGCGTAGATACTGGGGGCCGGTACCCCCCTTTCCCCCTCCCAATCTTCGGCACCACTGGATATTTTGCAAAGAAAATTTAATTATTGGGTTCCCCGTTTAATTTTGAATGTTTTAAAAAGTTTTTCAGTAATATCTTGATGACCGCAAAACAATTTTACAAAATTTGGTATAGAGGGGTTTCTTGGGACAAGGAATCGAAATTTGATGAGATTTGAATGTTGTGGAGAGCGCTGCATGCAAGCCATAATATTATTATAAATGTCTGAACTATTTTTTGCTACACTGTATGTGACTTGACGAAATAAATTTCTTCTTAAAACCTTTTAACACCAAAAATGCACACTTGTTTTATTTCGATAAATCCATTCGTTTTCAAGATATTTGCAGTTTACTCTGTCGTAGTATACTAAAATGCCTGTGAAATTTGTCCCAGACTTAGAGGTGTCAAATAAAATAACAAAATCAAATTTCGATTCCTTGTCCCAAGGTATTCCAAATTTCGTAAAATTGTTTTGCGCCCATCAAAAGATATTATTGAAAAACTTTTTAAAACATTCGATTTTAATACCCTGTATATTCTAAACGGTGAGGCGTAGAAAAAATTTTATTTAACTTTGTTTCATATTTGGGTCATTCCATACCAAATCGGACACTTTTTGGAGTAACATTTCGGATTTTGCTCAAATTTGGATATATTGTAGTCTTTGTCGATGTTTAACCGTATCTCGAAGGATTTTTCAAAATTTTGAAAATTGTTGATTTTACAGCCACTTGAAAAATAACGTTGCTTTTTTTCATTAAATTATAATTATCAAACCGGTTGTCGGTTGAGAATAATCTTTTGGGTACTAAAAATGAAAGAGTTGAAAAACCAGAGAAAAATTGCATCGATCAAAAAAAAAAATTTTGTAATAATTTTATTTGCACTTGATTTAAACAAATGACGTATTTTCATAGCTGGCCACTTTTTAAAAATCTGAAAAAAAGCAAGCATATACTTTGATATCCTCTCTTTAACGACAAACAAACAAAAATAACGACACTTTAAAATTGACGACACAAAAATTAATTGAAGTTGACGCCGCGTCGGAATTGGCACGTCGGCCTCGCCACCAGCCACCGGTCGGTGGGTTCGACTGGCTTGGTGACACGCTAGCGGCGGGGCCGACGCGGCGAGGCTGACGCGGCGTCAACTTCAATTCATTTTTGTGTCGTCAATTTTAAAGTGTCGTTATTTTTGTTTGTTTGTCGTTAAAGAGAGGATATCAAAGTATATGCTTGCTTTTTTTCAGATTTTTAAAAAGTGGCCAGCTATGAAAATACGTCATTTGTTTAAATCAATTGCAAATAAAATTATTTAAAAGTTTTTTTTAATCGATGCAATTTTTCTCTGATTTTTCAACTCTTTCACTTTTAGTATCCAAAAGATTATTCTCAGCCAACAACCGGTTTGATAATTATAATTTAATGAAAAAAAAGCAGCGTTATTATTCAAGTGGCTGTAAAATCAACAATTTTCAAAATTTTGAAAAATCCTTCGAGATACGGTTAAACATCGACAAAGACTACAATATTCCAAATTTGAGCAAAATCCGAAATGTTACTCCAAAAAGTGTCCGATTTGGTATGGAATGACCCATTTCGGCAAGATCTATGACATATTAAATTTGTGCCATTTATTTCTGAATCACCCTGTATATATGTACAGGGTGTCCCATTTTAATCTTTCTTGCAGAATATATCTCGAGAAATATACATCCTAGGAAAAAAGTGTCTAATATAAAATTTGTTAAGTACAAAGTGGGCCACAAGCTGACTATATCAGTTTCATCACAGATGGCGCTGCAATCGGTGAATTTGGAGAAAATTTTTTTTTTTAATAGGAACCCCCAGTTTTTATTGCATATTAGGATTCTATGCTAAAAAGGAAATAACTTTTGTCTGAAACTTTTTTTAATTACCTTCGTAGATGACGCTGAAATTGGTGAAAACGGTAAAACTATTTTTTTAATGAAAGCTCGCACTTTTTATTGCACATTATGATTTTATGGTATAAACTAACATAATTTTTGTCCGAAACTAGAAAAAAAGAAAACATTTGAAATCTAGTTGTTTAATAATTGTTCAAAGTTACCACCGTTTCGCTGACGACAAAGTGCAATTCTTCTGTGGAAGTTCGCCAAGGTTGCTTGCAATGTAGTTGGTGTTATTGCGGCGCATGCTCTTCTTATGCGATCTTTCATATTGTCGCGTGTTGTAGGAGGTTCACGAAACACAGCACTTTTAATGTAGCCCCACAGAAAAAAGTCCGGCGACGTTAAGTCCGGTGATCTAGGTGGCCACCTCACTGGTCCTGCGCGGCCAATCCATTTTGCTGGAAACCTTTCGTCAAGAAAATTTCGCACATTTCTTTCGTAATGAGAAGGAGCGCCATCTTGTTCGAACCACATTGTCAACTTTACTGCATAATTTATCTCTTCTAATAGTGCAGGAAGATTTTGTTGTAAGAAACGAAGATATCGATCGCCAGTTACATTGCCGCCAAAAAAATACGGCCCTATAATCTTCGAATCCACAATTCCTCGCACCAAACATTGAGACTCCAACGGTTCTGATTGTTAACCGATCGCATCCAATGTGGATTGTCAGCGCTCCAATATTCGACTCACCCGAGGGCCTGTTAAGTTGGGCGATGTTTAAGTTTTCTTAATGTAAAAAATAAAATTCACAAGTCTTTTTTCTTTCCACATAGTACATATAAAGGGGATACTGTGATTCGATTAGAAATAAAAGCGACTTTTGGAAATTTATTTCAAGAAACGTTTGTAATGGATCCAGGTCCAACTTCTTAATTTTAAACGACAGCTTCCACAGCGGCGCGGTAGCGCAGTGGTTAAGAGTAAGTCTTACCACGCGGTGGACTCGGGTTCGATTCTTGCTGCGGGCAGTTTTTTTTTAGTTTTATTTATTTCTATATTGTGAAATAGTAATTTCTATTGCAGATATAAAAAAATGTGCTGAAAAAATTAATTTTAAAGGGGAAATGAAAATGGGATAAATCATTCAAACGAAAAATATTTTCTAGTATTAAATGTTTTTGATTTATTCTTATTTCTATATATAATATATAATTTAATTATCGAAGGAAAAACGTGTTTTTTACATTCAATTATAATTTATTATTTATACTTATACTAATTATACAAAAATATTTAATCGCTTTTGTCGGTTTCTGACTCGGATGAAGACTCTGATGCGCTATTTACAATTTTTTGGGTGATATTTATCATAAAAACATGCAAAGCAAACATGTTCTTCGCACCAAGAACATTTAATAAAAGACAAATTTGAACTTCACATTTCTTTTTTGCAAGAGTCAAGGGGAAACAAACCTCTTTGACGTTAACAAATAACAGCCGTTCATTGTGAGTTTTGACGCAAACCAAGCATATGATTAGATAGATGAGATAAAATATATCTGAATGGGGAAAAAATTCAAGCGGGGGCACTTTATATGGTTATTTGGCTATACCTTTTGTTTTAAAAATATTATATAAGATTTTAATAAAATAATAAATTAAAAAAATACTTATACTAATAATAAAATAAAATAATAATTTACAAAATATACTTGTACTAAAAAATGAAAAAAATATATACATAATATATACCTATTTGTTTAAAAAATATATGGTTTAATAAAATAATAAATTATCAAATATACTTATACTGTAAAATAAAAAATGCTTATATTAAATTTTTTAGTATAAGTATATTTTATAATTTATTATTTTACTAGTTGTGTACCCTGCCACGCGTTGCTATATCTCAGTCTGGTTAAATAGAAAAGAAAGAAAAGAGAAAGCGTACGTTTCTAATATGTTTAATTTCACAATGCTTGTGGGTATACAATATTGAAGTGAAACTTAAGCAAAGGCTGATGGCAGTTTTCATATGGTTATCCGGCTATACCCTTTGCTATATACGTGAACCAATACCGGCTCGGTTAGTTTCGCTGGTATCATGGCGATCATCTATTAATTGGAGGCTAAACTACATAATTTTCGAGATGCCGAAATTATCGACGTTCGACCGAGCAATACAACCTATAAACAACGCGTTTCGGAGAATCAACATAACCGAAAATTGTATCTTGTTCAGTGGAGTTTAGTTCAGTAAAGTGAGAATATGAAGGGTTTCTTTCAAAAACAACATTTGTCAAAAACGCCAATCCCTGTAGTATTGATAATAATGCCTACTCTTTCGTTGTATCTAGCCGTGTAGTGGTGCATATGCTTTCGTTATAAGAAAATGAAAGAGTAGGCACCACTACACGGCTAGATACAACGAAAGAGTAGGCATTATTACCAATACTACATGGATTGGCGTTTTTGATAAATGTTGTTTTTGAAAGAAACCCTTCATATGTATGTGATAGCAAATTGACGACTAACTTCTTCTATAACGGATGTCTCAAAAGTAATACACAGTTGGCTCTAACTCGAAAAATATTTATTGAAGAAGATACAAGTGATTACAGACCTTCAATATAATCTCCTGCCTTATCAATGCACGCTTGCCAGCGGCACGGAAGTGCTTGGATTCCGTCCCGCATCCCGTTCTTATTGAGCATCCAAATCTGTCGGGTCACTTCTCTTCGGAGCTCTTCCAGCATTGGAAAACGCACCCCTCGAAGGGGTTCCTTCAGCTGGGGGAAGAGATCGAAGTCAGGCGGGCTTAGATCAGGACTATAAGCCGGGTGGCAGAGCTATTCCCAGCCGTATTTTTGGAGAAGTTCGATGATCGGTGCACTGATGTGCAGGCGCGCATTATCGTGCAGTAGACAGCCGCCCTGCGCGCGGATCGCCTTCGATGCTTGCTCGACCTTCTCGAAACTTCGTATGCCACCTCTGTACTGTGCTACGATTCACAGTAAACCTTCCACACGCTTCTTTTAACTTGGCATGAATTTCGGGCACTTTTTTACCGCGTACTGTTTCGATGTGAAAATGTACACATTGCTCTATTGCTGAAATCCGACTCGACGGATTTTTCTCGTTGTCTTTTCGAATTTTTGGCATTCTCTCTTTAAACGAATCCCACTACCATACGATACAAACGTATCCTTAAGACTTCAATCTACACACTGATGCTTCGATCAGCTGTCTACGTTGCCTACAACGCCCGCTAGAGCGCGCTTTGCATTACTTTTGGGACAACCCTCGTAGTTCCATAGAAGGGAGGAATACGAATTAGTTTCAGATACTCTTGTGCGTAGTGGGACAGCATGGCAAGTCATCCTAGAGCTCTTTCACAGTACGTTTCGTTTGTGACGAAAGTCAAGTCTCTTTAAAAAATGTTTTCTACACCGTTCAATATGGGTAGCTAAAAGAAGTATTTGCGGCATGCTATGCAGCAAAAAAGGTAATAGTGCAAAGGACACTGCAGACGAGATTTTCACCATTTACGAGAGTGGTACTACAACTATTAGGACCGTCCGCAATTGGTTTAAGACATTTAGAGCTAGCAATTTTGACTTGAAAGATGAAGACCGCAGCGGCCGGTCTCCGCCAATATGTGTGGAACCCAAACTTCATACCTATTTACATTACCCATCTTGATTAAATGCTTATGTACCGTTGTCCTGAGAATGTTGGTGGCAGCCACTATCTCGCGCACACTATATCGCGGATTTTCAGTGAGCATACTCTTGATAAGGACCGTATTCGTCGTTGCTGGGCGGCCGTTGCGGTCTTCATCTTTCAAGTCAAAATTGCCAGCTCTAAATTTCTTAAACCAATTGCGGACGGTCCTAATAGTCGTAGTACCATTCCCGTAAACGGTGCAAATCTCGTCTGCAGTATCCTTTGCACTATTACCTTTTTTAAAATAATGAAGCATAACATGCCGCAAATGCTTCTTTTGGCTATTCATATTGAATGGTATAAAACAAATTTTTTAAATAAAGATTTTGTCACCAACGAAACATACTGTGAAAGTGCTCTGGGACGACTGAAACAGATCCCATAAACAGCTTATAGATAAGCCTGCATGTTTATATAAACATAGCCGGCTAGAGTCATTCATAGCGTGGCGCGGAAGAAGCTTATGGGACACTCTAATACATTACAGATTGGCAGTTTCATGTCTATGCAATAATGAGATCACGACCTTATAACCAGCACACTTTTGATTTTCTGATATTTAGAATCTACCAGCCAGGACACATTGAAGTCTCTGGCACTTATTATCTACGAAACAGCACATTTTCGAACCTTTGGTATTTATTATCTATCAGCCAGTATACGATGAAGTCTCCGGCACTTATTTATCTACGAACCAGCACTTTTGACCCTCTGGTATTTACAGGGTGACCAGGTCAAAGTGTATACAAACGTCTATCGGTTCTACCACGAACGCCTTGGGGTTTGCTGCTTTTTTGTTTGCGTAAATAAATTCTCCGTCTCTTGAACTACTTGTATGAATTTTGTCGCAATTTTTTCTTCATATTAATCATACCTTTTTAAGATGGCAAATCAACGAGAAAAAATTATTGCGTTACATGAGCTTGGAAAGCGCGACTGTGAGATCGCTCGGTCGCTCCATATCGCTCGTTCACTGGTTAACTGGGCGATGAAGCGGTTCAAGAAGTTTGGCAACAGTAAGGACCGTCCGGCTCAAACGCATCGTCCGGATTCATCAGCAGGCGAAAATCATCACGGAGCGCCTTCAGACGAAATTCGAATCTCGATGAGGAAAATCGTCCGCAACACCGGAATTGGCCACGAATCGGTCCACCTAATGATCAAACATGATCTTCAGCTCAAGCCCTACAAGCTACAAAAAGTTCAGCTGCTAATGGACGACAACAAGCGCGTACGGCTACAAAGATGCAAACAACTTCTTCGTTGGCACGCTCCTCTGCCCTGAGATCGGATCAAGGGGTGAAAATCAACCAGGAAGTCTACCGACGCGACATCCTCGAGGCCGAAGTGCTTCTGTGGGCCCGGCAACACTTCGGCCAACAGCAATGAACCTTCCAGCAAGACTCGGCGCCGGCGCACAGAGCGAAGATCGCGCAGGAGTGGTGCAAGACCCACTTTCCGGATTTCATCACATCCCAAGAATGGCCGCCCTACTCGCCCGCCCTCAACCCTATGGACAGTGTATGGTCGATTTTGGAGGCCAGAGCCTGTGCTAAACCCCATCCAAATTTGGAGGAGGTGCATTCTCTACGCCAGGAGTGGGACGGTATCTCGCTGGAAGAGCTGCGTTCCACGGCTCAACATTTTTGCACGCGTTTGACACTGTGTGGCGGCTAAGGGAGGGCACTTTGAAACCAATTAAATATGTGATGAATATTTTTTCATCACAATAAAAATGTTATGGGCAAAAATGTTGTATACACTTTGACCTGGTCACCCTATACTATCTACCAGTCAATACACATTGAAGCCCTAGGTACTTATTATCTATGAACCAGCACACTTTCGAGCCTCTGGTATTTACCATCTACCAGCCAATACAGATTTAAGCCTCTAGCACTTATATAACTACGAACCAGCACACTTTCGAGCCTCTGGTATTTATGTATTATCTACTAACCAGTACACATTGAGACAGCTAAGCCAGCGGCGGTCAGGAAACGCGAAATCCGATCAGCTGATGACACTCATCGTTGAATGCCACCCGTTATTATTCCGCTGAAATCTACGACTACACCTTGACGCGTGCGATCCTCTCTCTGCGCTAACTTGGCAACCTCGTTAGTAGCCTCGGTACGAACACGATGCAAGCGGTCTCTAACGATCGCACAAAATCGCGCCAAAATAACGAATCGACGAGGATCTCTATTATTTTTCTAGAGAGCATCCCGTAACTCGCGTTTCTCATGTGCTCGCATTACCAAAACCTACGCGTGCTCCTGAACCGTTCGACGCGCACTCGTTACAGTACTACGACTTGAAAACCGTACTGAATCTACGTCTAAATCAATCGGTACCCGATTCCGAACTCTCCGCGTCCTAAATCCCTCTCCTTCTTTCCTTCCCCATAAGGCGCTATTTTTGGAACAAAGGACAACCTTATTTAATTTGATATTGACCAATTATACAACGCGCCCGTTGCGTTCGCCGCGATCTCCTTCCCGGAGGCACACTTCCTTAGGCGCCTCGTCTGTGTTCCCCTATACTCCCGCGGCGATCGTGTCCGGCATAAATACTACGAAATATTGTAATATTCTACCATCTGTAATTATCGGAATAGGAGAAAATCACATAGAGTTTACGCAAGCACATGTTGTGAACCAGTACGCGAATGCATAGTGCACCTCATATGCAAACGCGTTTGTCTGATGATTAGTTGCTTTATTTTGAAAATGTCCAAATTGTTATCTGGGTAGTTATCAAATTTTTAAAAATTTGTCAGGTTTACTATAAGATAGATACATTCGTTTTATGCTATATAATGTAGTGATGGCTACACGAGAGAAGAGCGGAAATGCTACAATTGCACTTACGCCCTTTCAAAAGTTAAAGACTCAGCGGTCAAAACGTAACTACCCAGTAAACCCGTGATTGAACAGCAATGTAACTTGGAAGTTACATGTAATGTTACAATGTAACACTTGTGATATGTTGAAGATATGTAACATAAGAGTAAAATGCAATATTTCATTTGTTATATGCAGGTAATGTAATTGTTATATGAAGGATTTTCGTTGCAGTTGCATAACAAAAAGTATGTAACGGCAACGTAACATGCTCGTAATAATTAAAGTATAACTTTCGTGATAGGTATGTAATGTGGCACGAACGTAACTTGTAAATGTTACAAGAATGTTGCAAAACTACGTAACATTTACGTTACATGCGTATCACAGTGGTGATATAACATGATTAACATGCACGTTATGTAACTATTATATGTCGTATGTCGTGGTTACGTCAGAGTTATGTAATAGAAGTGTGTTACTGTAACGTAACATGCTTGTAACGATTGTAATGTAACTTTGGTGGTAGTGTAATTTATTCAAAGATAGTAAATTTTTAGGATAGGTATCGCGTGCGGTTATTTGTTTTTTTAACGGCATGCTCTCGTCCTCGAACGTTGATTGGCTCATCTATCAAACCAGTTGCATTGAGTGCGCAACTGGATGAGAGCCGCTGTGAATAGCGTACGGCATATGTCGTGATGTGAGGTGTGTCGACCCCGGAGCGTGGTGTGTTTCCCGCGTTCGTTACACAAGGTCCCGATTCTGTGGTTTTGAGCTCCGGATTTCAAGGTAATTATACTGTTTAATAATGAATTATTAGCTTTATCTAATGTAGATTAGACTTAGCATCATGTGACACGAGAAAAGAAATGATACCGAGCGATAGTTTGCTGTTCCTCGTGTTCTCGCGCAAGTGGTACTTGCGAGGAGTACGCCACGCGTTGTTACTCATCGCACGAAAATATTACCTCGTATTCATGCATAATATTCTTGATAATGTATAATTAATATTCACTTAGTTTCATATAACTAATAAACCCATGGTTTAAGAGCTCAAGCTAACCTAACTTCGAATTTGACGGCATGCACTGTGTTTAACGGTACTGTATTCGAGGTTATTCTAGTTATGAGCTCATCTTTACATCATGCACAATTGCAACACGTGTATATAATTATTATCAAGCATTTGTAATAAGAATTCGAGTTACAATTTGTAAGTGGCTGATAAAGGGTCGTTGTCAGGAACAAGTAGCGATTCAAAGAAACGTCCGCAGGCAAACTACTTTTCTTGGCATCGAGATGCTACTACATCCCATAATTATTCATGTTATATTAATTAGAATTTAACAACATATGTATATTATTTCAGTCGAGAGTATCGTGTGTGTATCCACCACGAAGCATCACGGGCCTCATTCATTGCCAATCAAAGATCCTGACAGAGACGCCGTAAAGTATACATGAATAATCGAGTGAGGAAATCTCTCAGTCTGGAAGTGTGCTGGAATAACGCTGCGAAGAGGACGGTAACCAAGTGCTCTTGATTTGGACGACGTATTCAGGTAAGAATTTTTATTATTTGTTTGCAGAAGCGATTTTGGAGCAACATCCGGCCTTGAAGGAAATTGATTTCGAAGAAACCGTCTCGGATTGGTTCCGATTTGCCAAACAGCGGGACACCCGAGAAGCAGGGAAAGAGCAAAAGAGACAAGATAAAATAAATAAGTGAAGATGGCGAGGGCAAGTCAGACTTAGTCGCAATTTTGAGTAATAATACTTGTAATAAATAGAGTTGCTCTAGTCTCAGAACTGCCTTACCACGTTGTATACCTTGTTGAAGCGATCAGTTGATCAACTCTTTTCTATTCTCTTTTTCTATTTAACTTGTTCACGTCAAAACACAAATATTATCGATAAGTTTTTGTAATCAACTCCACCGTGCGCAGCATTAAAATGGAGATTAGCGTCACTTTGATGTCTAGCAGAGCTGGGCAAAAGTACCTCCAATTTTAAGTAGTACAAGATATGATACGAAATTAACTAAAGACAGGCCTCGGAACATTTATTTCGTTATCTTATTCACCAATACAAAAGTAGTTGGCGCTTTTACCTACCTTTAGTTAGTACACTAGTACATTTTATTCTGTTCTTCATTATTTTGTTCATTTATCTCTTTGATACCAATTTGTTTATTCTTAAGTATTCTTTAAGCTAACCTACGCGTCTTTAAGGGGTTAGGTCCACTTGTGGCAAGCGAATGTACGAGATTTTCTCCATTTTTTTTCGGCAGCATAATAAATATTTATTTGAAAACGATTAATACTGTCGATTAGTACATGTTTTCAAGTACTTGTACAAATTTTGTCATAACAAAAGATTTCAAAATGGCGGAGCTGCAGCTGTTTTCCGGAAGTGCCTTTTTTTGAGCATCAGTTGCGGTGGACATAATAACCAGGAAACAGTTCATCCAAAACCAAATTTGAAAAAGATTTGGTTAGTATATTGTATTGGCTTGTGCTTGAACGAAGGATTTGTCAAAATTATGATTTTTTGAAAAATGGCGGCACTTTTTACCAAGTTACATTTTTAAAGGTCTTCAATTTTCGGTTTTTTCGGTCTAAAAAAAATTTGTCCACAAACAATGAAAATCCTTCGTTCAAGCACAAGCTATTATCATGGCAAACAAGCAGAAAGAAATTTGATGATCGACGTACTAGATTTTGAGTAATCGTGTCCACCGCAAAGGTGTTTTTTGAAAAACATGATTCTGAGATAATCGCGTTTAAAGTTTTGAGCTGCGCGGCCGAGCGGCGAGGCGGCGCGCTATAAATGCTTATAACTCCGGTTCTAATGCTCTGATCATTATAAAATTTGGTGGGCATATTGTTGAAGACTTATTATTAACGAATATGCAATAAAAAATTTTGCGATTCTTCCGACCCTGACAAGTGGACCTAACCCCTTAAAGCAGTTAAGTGTCACTTCGAGATCGGCAAAGCTACGGGCACAAGTATAGACTATTTTATGTATCACATGGTGCAATGGGCATGTTCACAACTTTTTGTACAACTGTTTAAAGTGCATGAATCGGAAGATTAGGGTATTAAAGTAATTTAGGTAAAAAATAGGTCATTAAAAAAATGTTTCTCCATTATTTTTGAGATGTTAAAAAAGGCATTCGTTTTAAAGCGTCGCACTTTCACCGCCATTTTAACTGACCAATCAGAGTCGGGCAACAGATTCTCCACCATTCACAAACCCGGGTTTGGCCCCTTGCCAATGGCTTTAGTGACGTCACTAAGGATTTCGTTTGAATCGAAGTCAAACTTTAAACATTAAAAAAAAAGAAATTAGTGCTCAGAAAAAAAACAAACACATCTTATTAATAAGCACAGAAAGTATTAACGAATGATCGAAAAAAAAAATCGTGAACATGCCCATTTGTATTTTTCTATTATCATCTAGTATATAAAGTACTTAATCCTACGTTTGGTCACCTCTGTTATCTAGTCGATTAGTTAATACGTTAATATGCATGTACATATCGATACCTACTTTGAAAACCTCATAAGTGCAATTTTTGACAAAAATGCCATTTATAGCTTACTATATGTTCAGATTTTAAACCTTAACGCAGTAAGCTAGAAATGGCATTTTTGTTAAAAATTGCACTTACGAGGTTTTCAAAGTAAGGTATCGATATATTGTATCTAGTCGACCAGCAAAGTTTACAAAACACACAAAGATGTTCCTATTAAAATATCATATTAGGAATAATGTATTAAATACTACTGCAATAACTTGTTTCAATTGAATACAAAACTTTAATTTATCTTGGCTTCAATTTAAATTTATATAAATCTATACCTTTTACAATCTGAAATAGGCACCCAATTGTATTCAAAATATGAAGGATAATAGTTATATTATCTTGATATTGACGAATCTGTAACGTAACTTTCATGCAAGAAGTTTTATATTTATGTATAGGTTAATGGAACATACTCGTATATCACCTATGAAAGAACAGTTTATATACGTGCATGTGTAACATTGAAATATGCGCATAAATATAACACTTTCTGCATAAGTTACATTACAGGTTTGTCAATTGTTCATATCACAGGAATGTTATGCAACACATATTACATAATATGTTAACATTAGTGAGTAGGAAATAATAACTTACATGTAAGGTACAGGTAATGTTACTTGTAACTTTCTGGTAAATTGCTGTTACGTTGCAGTTACATTGCGCAACACATCTACAACATTACGAGTCCGTAACGGTTATGTTATGCACGTAACATAACATATTAATGTTACTTGTTACATTTCAGTTACATTACATAACGCACGGGCAACATAACTGAATTGTAACAGTTATGCAACACATGTTACATAACATGGTAACATTACTGAGTGGGAAATAATAACTTACATGTAACTTACATGTAAGTTACCGGTGATGTTACTTGTTACATTGGGTTTCATTGCTGTTACATTGCTTAACAATACCGTGTTTACTGTGGGTATATATTTATCGTGGACTGGAAATCGAATATCGAGAGCTCTATATTCTAGTTGACGAACTAAACTAGTGATCGTCTTTACCGGCACTGTGACGTTTGTCAGTGCAAACTGATGAAACGGAGGTGCGAAATAGTAGTCCTCATGTCATTTCCCTATTCGGCTTGTAAATCATTTTCAGATGATTCTAAACTATTCAATAAGTCTTTGGCAATTGCGCTAGGTACTTTATATACGTTTCCAAGTTACAGAACTTTTTATATAAAGGAAAATATATCGCGGATGACAGCTGAGGACGATAAATATGTACAATTTTTCAACTTTTTGCTCGGTTTGGAAGTAGTTATTATACAGGGTGTAAAAAAAGTCCCGGGACGGCCGAATATTTTGAAAAGTATGCGTCGCATAGAAAAACAAAAAAACACGGTTTCAATATTTTTAAAAGTTCTATCCAGTCATACCAAACTCGCCCCCCCCCTCTCTCCCCTCCCCCCGCTGGGGGGCAGGGGTAACTTCAAAATATTAAATGGAAACCCCCAATTTTTATTGCAGATTCGGGTTTTACGTTAAAAAATAAGAAACTTGTCTGAAATATTTGTTTATATCAGCGGTAGATGGCGCTCCAATCGATGGGGACACAAACCACAGACCCACAATATCCATCACTCCACTAAACCTCGGGTTGATCTGCAAATCTGAAATCGAGCTACCGCGCAAAATTCGATCCCTTTCCCCCAACACACTGCCAAATACGAATTCTGAGATTCTCTGTTCACGGCGGACAGTGCATTCACACAAGTGCCATGGATACCCAAAGTTTGACAGTTACAGGAACTACAATTCACGAATAAAATAACATGAAAGGGTGGACTCCTGAAATATCACATCTGACGAATAAAGAATTTTTTGTTTGAAAAATACGGCATCAACCCACTGGCCTAGTTGCAGTCCAAAATTACTACCCGAACAAATCATCGCTCTGCACCTCCTCGCAATAAATGGCAAGTCCCATCGTCGCAACAAAACTGACAAACGAGTTCACCGATCTCTGAAAACTGCCGTGAAACGAGCAACCCGAACACAAGGTCAAAAAACACAAGACCTCAAATTGTCCCCATCGATTGGAGTGCCATCTATCCCTGATACAAAAAATATTTCAGACAAGTTTCTTATTTTTTAACGTAAAACCCGAATCTGCAATAAAAATTGGGGGTTTCCATTCAAAATGTTGAAGTTATCCCCCGCCCCCTAGCGGGGGAGAGGGGAAGGGAGATCGAGTTTGGTATGACTGGATAGAACTTTTAAAAATATTGAAACTGTGTTTTTTTGTTTTTCTATGCGACGCATATTTATCAAAATATTCGGCCGTCCCGGGACTTTTTTTACACCCTGTATATACCTATCGCAATTATATGACGTACATATTTTTATGCTGGAAAAGGATTTTTCATTTTGGACTCCAGGAAAAAAGTGGTTTAAAAACTACGAAATGCCGGTAAAACAGGAAGCTTCGGAATTCCCTTAATTGATAGGGTAAATGCGCCGGTATAGTCAGTCACTTAACACATTGTCTACCATATGAATCACCGGTGATACACGAGATATGGTAGCCAACGTGTTAAAAATTTAGATTGGTAGCCAACGTGTTAAGTAAACGACATTTTAAGTAATCAGCCACATCTCTTGTCTCTGTACAAGGATACTTTCATATGTCTGTCACATTAAATGGCCGACTACAGGCAGTAGCTGATTTGTCGGTACATTTCTCTTCCTCTATGAGACTGGAAGAAGTCACTCGACAATTTTATGCCATATATGTAATTTCACTTTACTGAGCTGAATTTCACTAAATAGGTTACGATTTTTGGTTACGAAGATTCACTCAAGCGCGTTGTTTATAGATTGCATTGCTTGGTTAAATTTTGGCTTCTTGATATCTATACAGTTTTATCTTTAATTAACAGATGGTTGTAGTAGCAGTAAGGGAGGCTAATCGAGCTGTTAGCGGTGCGCGTATGCGGCAAGTTCGAAATGGGCTCCACCCACTCTCGGAGCCTGGACAAGAACACTGTATACAGGGTCTTCAAAAAGTCCCGGTACGGCTGATTATTTCAGCGGGAAATCATTTTAGAGAAAAATGTTTAATGCAAAACTTTTAGGATTTCTCCCTGGCTATCCAACGGTCATATTGGATTTGACCTTGACCATGACTCAAGGTCATGTCAAGGTCAAACTTATCTTTTTAAATGCGAACTCCTATTTTTGATACCGGAAATGAAAAGAGCGGGAAATTTCACATTCAAATATGTCCTTGACCATTTTTTTCATGTGATCTTTATGGTCAGCGGAGCACAGTGGGAAATTTCCTTGAATTAGAAGAACAACATTCTTAATGGCTTATTCAACTTAAACCAAATACGGTATAGGGGGTTTTTGGGTCGCTGATCATGAAACTGGAGTCAGGTTTCAAAAATTCAAGATGGCGGATCCATATGGCGGACGAGATTTTCGAAAATTGACGGATTCGTGCCAAATTTGGAAAATTTTGAATTTTTAAAATCTGATTTCAGATTCGTGATCAGCGACCCAAAAAACCCACTTATACCAAATTTGGCACGAATCCGTCAATTTTCGAAAATCTCGTCCGCCATATTGGATCCGCCATCTTGAATTTTTGAAATCTGACTTCAGATTTGTGATCAGCGACCCGAAAAAACCCCTATACCGAATTTGGTTTAAGTTGAATAAGCCATTAAGAATGTTGTCCTTCTACTTCAAGGAAATTTCCCACTGTGCTCCGCTGACCATAAAGGTCACATGAAAAAAATGGTCAAGGACATACGTGAATGTGAAATTTCCCGCTCTTTTCATTTCCGGTATCAAAAATAGGGGTTCGCATTTAAAAAGATCAATTTGACCTTGATATGACCTTGAAAGTCATGGTCAAGGTCAAATCCAATATGACCATTGGGTAGCCAGGGAAAAATTCTAAAAGTTTTGCATTAAACATTTTTCTCTAAAATAATTTCCCGCTGAGATAATCAGCCGTACCGGGACTTTTTGAAGACCCTGTATATCAACGTTTATATTTTATACCAATATGTCTCTTATACTGCTGTTTCATATAACACCATCTGGGGCCTATAACACAAACCATACAAGTGTAACAAGTGTAGGACTTGTAAAGAAATTCACTTGTACTTACAAGTCCTTAAATATTCTGTAACACAAACTTCACCGCGACACTTGTAGGAAATAGGGAAAAGTCCTACAAGTGTAGCTATTAATTTACAAGACTTGTAGAATATGTAGAAGTCCGCTATATAAACCGGCTACACACGGTGATGCAAAATTGCAATTTACTTTTCAGTTTCAACAGTTAGCGTGTCCCGGTAGCTGTCAATTCGGGAGATCGAAGCGTCTAATTTCGAAATCTTAAATTTGTGAATAATGGCGAGTAATTTGTAAAAGTGATAGGAAATAATCATACGGGTTTCTTCGATGAAATTCCCCCAGTGTTTAAAAACCCGAATGATTATTTCTTATCACGTTTACAAATTACTTACCATTATTCACAAATTCACGATTTCGAGATTAGACACTTTGATTTCCCGAACTGACAGTTACCGGGAAAGCAGACGTTTGATACTTTTCGCTCTTTTTGCGAAAAACGCAGCGCACTTTTCTGAAGCCAAATTTAATTATAAATGACTCCAGCGGTACCTGAGTGGTATACGTACTTCGAAAACAAATGAATGACAGAGCTATCAGTTTTGTGACATAAACATTCGCATTTGCACGCACGCATTGGTTCTTCGTGCAAATGTGACACCTAGGCAAGAAAGGACGGGTTTTCTCGGTCCGACTTTCAAAATAGGTATTCAAGGATGTGTATCCTTTTTTCCCCTTTCTCCTCTAATTTTCACTAGGAACGGAGCTGTTATCGGCTCGTTTTGTATGTCCGCAATTTCGAGTTTCCTTTCCGAGCCCCACGTGCAGTGGAGGGTGCGGTTCTTAATTGCGTTGCCTCTCTGCACTCCGAACGGGACGTGTACACCGTTCCAAGGACGTGTATTCTTTTTTCCCCTTTCTCCTTTGTCCTCTAACTTTCACTAGGAGCGGAGCTGTTATCGGGCCTTTTTTACTGTATACAATGTCGAGTTTCCTTCCCGAGCCCCACGTGCAAGGGAGGGCTCGGTCCTTTAGTCCAGTCATTTTAGACTTTCTTCTCTAGATTAATCCCCTGTCGATGAATTATGGACCAATCGAAAGGAAAAAACTTCGCGAACAATATTCCGATGTGGTAACATGACGTAGGTGACCGCGGGGTTGTTTATTTAACAAAAACGTTGCGAAATTTCGCTCTTACCGACGTGGGCGTAGTCCCGTTCAATTTATATACATTCAAATATATATATTCGAATATATCATATATTTAAAAAAGTACCTTCCCGTAGAGCGCGAAATTCTCTACAAAATTGATGTAGGAAGTAACTCTCTAGGACGTGTCCTTTATTTTATATAAATTGGTAAAGTTTCTTGAACAACACTCACGAGCAGAACCGCTGACTAGCCACGCCACGCCTCAACACCGGATGGCGCTGCACGCCCAATCTCAGAATTCAAACGGTAAACCCTCCGTTACTCGCCGAGCGCCATGGGAAACAGATCAGGCCTGATCTGTTTCCCATGGCGCTCGGCGAGTAACGGAGGGTTTACCGTTTGAATTCTGAGATTGGGCGTGCAGCGCCATCCGGTGTTGAGGCGTGGCGTGGCTAGTCAGCGGTTCTGCTCGTGAGTGTTGTTCAAGAAACTTTACCAATTTATATAAAATAAAGGACACGTCCTAGAGAGTTACTTCCTACATTAATTTTGTAGAGAATTTCGCGCTCTACAGGAACGTAATTTTTTTAATATATGATATATTCGAATATATATATTTGAATGTATATAAATTGAACGGGACTACGCCCACGTCGGTAAGAGCGAAATTTCGCAACGTTTTTGTTAAATAAACAACCCCGCGGTCACCTACGTCATGTTACCACATCGGAATATTGTTTGCGAAGTTTTTTCCTTTCGATTGGTCTATAATTCATCGACAGGGGATTAATCTAGTGAAGCACATACAAATTGGGTCTAGAATGACTGGACTACTTAATTGAGGCTCCCGATGCAAGAACCGGTCGAGCGGTCGAAAACGCTTAAAAGTATTGTCCACTTCGGAAAAGTGGCTGATGGAAAAAAAGTTGAGAAATATAAAAATATAAAAATACGTACTTATAGAGGGCACAAATACGCATATTTTAGTGTAATTTTACTTTTCTAACTTTTGTGGTTTTTAAGAAAAAAATTAAAAACTATTGAATTTCGATCACTCAAAATCGACGATTTTCAGTCTACTTTTAAAACATACATCGCCATATCTCGAAAAATTATGTACGAAACGTCACAATTTTTTTTCTCGAACTTATTACACCCAAGCGATGCCAAAAAATTAACAAGCACCGCGAGAAAGATTCATTGTTTATAAATAATCACTGTATAATTATTTAACGAAAAAGTCGAAGTTTCAAAATTTTCGACCTGTGGGAAACATTTTTCTATTTATTCTTACGACAAAGTGTAAGCGAGAAAGTTGTAGATAGATGTTTTATGAAGTTTTCTACGAAAAATAGGGAAGATTTAGTGACATTTCACGGGTTTTACGATAGTTCATGTATAAAGCGCGCGATCCGTGTTCGCTCGATTCTCGCGCTCTGCGCTGCAACAGCGCTGGAATTCAATACCGTCTTGCCGGCAAAGCAAGACGACACATGTATTTTACATCGCCAAAAATAAATCATTTCAAATTTTGATTTGAATAATCTAGGTGCGCTTGCGTAAATATTGTATTTAGACATAATATTAAATCTTTTTGATAATATGAACGATACATATTGTACAAAATGTCGATATAACATAATATTCGTACTATTGAATTTTCGAAATAATTTGGCAATATGTTTATGGGTTTTGTAGTATTACAAGATGAAATCAGGCGTTGTTGATAAATTTTTATCTTATCATTTATTTCGTGAAAACTGAATAATGTTATTACTTAAAATACTGTATAACGTAAAAACAGATTAGGAAAATTACGTTGTTTTACAGAAGATAAAAACCAACGAACGTATCCGACTGAACGTCGAAAGGAGAATGAGAAGCTTTCCCTTTAATATTATGAAATAATTGCTTTTCACGTCTCAATAAGTCGAGACTAGCCGATAAATGCACGCCGCGCAGTTAGAAAAATGTGCAACGTTTTCTTTGTCTTCGCACGACCCCACGGCTGTAGAAGCGAGACACGATTTGACAAACAAATTGACGTCAAGACCTAAATTATTCAAATCAAAATTTGAAATGATTTATTTTTGGCGATGTAAAATACATGTGTCGTCTTGCTTTGCCGGCAAGACGGTATTGAATTCCAGCGCTGTTGCAGCGCAGAGCGCGAGAATCGAGCGAACGCGGATCGCGCGCTTTATACATGAACTATCGTAAAACCCGTGAAATGTCACTAAATCTTCCCTATTTTTCGTAGAAAACTTCATAAAACATCTATCTACAACTTTCTCGCTTACACTTTGTCGTAAGAATAAATAGAAAAATGTTTCCCACAGGTCGAAAATTTTGAAACTTCGACTTTTTCGTTAAATAATTATACAGTGATTATTTATAAACAATGAATCTTTCTCGCGGTGCTTGTTAATTTTTTGGCATCGCTTGGGTGTAATAAGTTCGAGAAAAAAAAATTGTGACGTTTCGTACATAATTTTTCGAGATATGGCGATGTATGTTTTAAAAGTAGACTGAAAATCGTCGATTTTGAGTGATCGAAATTCAATAGTTTTTAATTTTTTTCTTAAAAACCACAAAAGTTAGAAAAGTAAAATTACACTAAAATATGCGTATTTGTGCCCTCTATAAGTACGTATTTTTATATTTTTATATTTCTCAACTTTTTTTCCATCAGCCACTTTTCCGAAGTGGACAATACTTTTAAGCGTTTTCGACCGCTCGACCGGTTCTTGCATCGGGAGCCTCAATTGCGTTGCCTCTTTGCACTGCGAACGCGTGTACACCGTTTCTGCTTTTTCTCCCATTCCTAGTATTTCGACTAAAACGCTTCCTAAAACGCTAATACTGACACTTGTAGGAGATTCTACCAACGGTTTTAGTTAGGTGAAAATTTGCTTACAATTGTAGTAAAATCGGTAACACAAACTTACAAGTCTTCACGTTGAGTTACAGAACAGCTCTACAAGTGTAGAAAATTCTCATTAATTACAAATTCGACACATGTAGCTACAAGTCGCGGTGTGTTACAGAATTTTGACAAGTCTACAAGTAAAATTCTACAATTGTTACAATTGTAGTGCTTGTGTTATAGGGCCCTGGTATTTAATTGGTTGACGCAATACTATCCAAGTTCTTAATTTATCCGAACTACTTTGGGTATGGAACGTAAATGGCCGCGGGCATAGCTGCTCATACAAGCATATTGAAGTTGTTTTTCAGCAAAAGTTAATCCGCTCTCGTCATTCAACTACGCTTACGGTCATTAACACGTTCACTGCGCATGACTCTCTTGAGAGCCAGCCCCCTCCTTGGCATAGCGCGCACGACTCTCATTGTCGCAGTGAACGTGTTAAGTTCCGTCATTCAAAGCAGGTCGTGCAGATTATTTGTCCCCGGGTGCTCAAATAGCGCAAGTAATTGTAAAGAATTGTTTTCCTGGACTACAACAGTTCCAATCGAATTTTTTGCTATTAATGGTAGTATCTAGCTGTATATCGGGAATTCGACGCTTCGTGTGAAGTATCTAAAGCCTGACTATATATAATTTTTCTTAAGGAACTTAATTCTGCAGAAGCGGAAGAATAAAACTAGTAATTTTTCTGATAATACGATTCTAAAATTTGGTTCCAAAGGCTATAGCAGGATAAGCATGGTCAATCTGCCTTGGAATGAAATCTTTTCGTAAATAAGAGTCCTTTGAACATCTCGTTGAAAAAAAAATTTGACCAAAATTTCAGCTCCCCACCTCAAGCAGTTCCAGAGAAATTGTGAAAAACGTGATTTTTGATTTATTATTTTTCTCTCGGCCGCTATTGCAGATACTCTTACAAAAAAAAATGTGGTTGCAAAGTATGTCAAACCGTACTTGAAAAAATACTTGTTGACTTATCTCGCGCTATTCCCGATTTTTTAAAAATTCCTAAAATTTTCAAAATTTCTTTTCTCGCGTATACGAAAAAACGTCACCGCCAAAAAATTGGAGAATGTGTATTTCATCAAAATACACCTCTTCAAATTTTTTCAGAATTTTTAAAAATACACTTTTTGAGAAAAAACGAAAAATCGCCTTTTTCGGCTTTTTTTTGAGGTTTCACTTCTTTATATGGGATATTTTTATTTTCTCACAATATATCAAATGGAACATGGAACACCTCTGAAGGTTTCTATTATATTCTGCCGTAGTTTGTAGCGTGGTTAATAGATGGCGTCACGTGAATCGTATATATTATATACATTTCAGTAAGGCCACATATATTATTCCTCTTTTCGCTTAAATAATGTATCTAACCTTAATAAAAATGGTATCGATATAATCATGCTTCTGTAAAGAATTGGCGAAAATTACTTTTTCTTCGATCCAGCTTTTTTTAATTAAATAAATATGAGTAACAATTAGGTTCCTTATATTCGCCCCTGCCATTTAGCGGTGTTTGATTGAAACTTGTTCTCAATTGTTAGTTTTGTCTTATTCCGACAGATGGCTGCATTGTACATACATTCTAACTTCTAGAGATAAAGTATAATGATGTTAATGATTGTAGCAATAAAATCAGCTAGTCAAACGGTTTTTTAATAAAAGTAATTATTTATATTTTCGGTGAAAAAGTAGTGAATAGTTTACAAAATCGAATATGGTAAATACATAACTGAGAGACTAATCTTCGTCACTATCCTCTTCGATGATTGGTTCAACTTGCTCGACATCAAAAATCTTCGTTAGTATCTCTGCTGGTCTAATGATTGATGATAAATATCTGGCACATGACAAGTAGTAAATAACGGAAGCTAGATGTGAACAACAACCAATTGTTCTTAATCCATTAGGACAGTCACATGTGTACCGTAAAATTCCAGCACGACCAATAGAATTCGGTTTGTACTCTATGTAGCACTTATATGACTTTCTATTTACATGTCATGACCTGACTTCGAACTTAACTATATTTGGTTGCTCTATCACATAATTAACATTAATATTACCATCATCGTCCATCATTTCTGCGGGATAGGATATTGTTTGAGAAAGTTGGTAAGAGCCGGTAAAAAAGATCTTCAATTCCTGTTCTGTGATTTCTGGGAAATCCTCTAAATCAGCCGATTTTAACAACTTGAAGGTCTTTTTCCTCCTACTCCATTTTGCATCCATCACTTCGATAGCTAACGTGTTTTCAACAGCTTTTCTAGAGTTTATCTGATGTACAATTTCTCGAAATAAACCTTTATCTGAATTCAATCGGCGACCAAAGAGTTTCACAAATTCATAATTTCGAGGTTAGACGCTTCGATCTCCCGAATTGACACCAACTCTAACTACCGACTCGACTTCTACCGGTATTAAATGACTCAAGTACCGACTAAGCCTCCCCGAAGGTAACTTCAAACTGGCCAATATAGAGTGGGACATACGGTATAAAGAAGTGAAACCTCAAAAAAAGCCAAAAAGACGACTTTTCGTTTTCTCTCAAAAAGTGTATTTTTAAAAATTCCGAAAAAATTTGAAGAGGTGTATTTTGATGAAATACACAATCTCAAATTTTTTGGCGGTGACGTTTTCTCGTATACGCGAGAAAAAAAATTTTGAAAATTTTAGGAATTTTTTAAAAATCGGGAAAAGCGCGAGATAAGTCAACAAGTATTTTTTTAAGTACAGTTTGACTTACTTTGCAGCCACATTTTTTTTTGTAAGAGTATCTGCAATAGCGGCCGAGAGAAAAATAATAAATAAAAAGTCACGTTTTACACGATTTCTCAGGAACTGCTTGAGGTGGGGAGCTGAAATTTTGGTCAATTTTTTTTTTTCAAAGAGATGGTCAAAGGACTCTTATTTACGAAAAGATTGCATTCCAAGGCAGATTGACTATGCTTATCCTGCTACAGCCTTTGTTGAGAAGGGAGTGTTACTTATACCACAGCCCATTTAATTTGAAGGTGTTAATATGGACACGATTTATACGCGCAATAAAATTTGAGAAAGCAATTTTTATGACAAGTCTGGATTCGAACAGAAATCTGTATAATACTTAACAATACACACACTAACGAATTGTTATATCATTCACGAAACAGGCAGAGATTGGATATGGACTCCAGAGACAAGGGACGGAACGTACCTAAAAATCTTAAGTAGATTCGAAGATCGCCGAGCAGCTCCGTTCTCGATTCATCAAATTGCTTTAATGGGTGCATCCGAAGGAAAGGATGTGGGACAATGGTTCGGGCCAAATACCGTCGCGCAAGTTTTAAAGTTAGTATATCGGTAAATATTTATAGTATTAAAATTAGTAAATCGGTAAAGTGAATCCCACGTAGGTAGTAGATTTTAACACGTTGAATGCCACGCCAGTTTTACAGGGATTGCCCGTGGCGCCACGATGAATTTTCTACTATGCGACCGCCGGTCACCGGTGCTCCCCGTGGCGCTATAGCCAAGTTAAGGGGTTACACCACCTTGACCCACCTAAAAATTACGGTTTTTCAAGAATTTTTTCGTAAGAATTGAAACGTTTTTATAAAAATTAAGGTACAGTAAGGTATTATACTACTATTAAACTACAAAAAATGTTGTTTGTATTTTTTTATTTATAAAAATGGCGGCTTTAAAGGCGAATTACTGGAGCGCTGCGAAAATCGATGATCGTGCGGTGGGCACGATAACTCAGTTCAGGTTTAAATTAGAACAATGAACGAAACAGAATTAGATCCTGTAGCGCTCAAAAGCTAGCGAAATATGTAGCCGTTTTAAAAAAAATGCATTTTTCACAAAATGGCATCGATTTGAAGGGAAAGATACATATTTTGCCTAAATTGCGTTAATTAATGTGGCATAAAAAACGCAAATATCAATACTTTGAAAAAACCGTACGTATTTCGCTAGATAAACATATAACGAATAAAATAAATAAAGAATCAAGACGATTGATTTAAAATTGGCGGAGCTAGAGTGCTCACCGGTTTTTAAAATGTAGTTTTGAGAAAAACGCGTTTAAAGTTTCGCGAGAACATTAGCGCGCTTATGCACGTCTCTGTTTCTACACTTAAAAAATTGCTCTTTCACTTTAGATATCGATTTGTAACTAACGGCATATCATTTTGTATACCATAGAGAGTATTTTCAGCCAAAACAAATTTTTTTGATTTCTTGAAAACTTTAAACTGGTGTAACCCCTTAAGTGTCGGTCACCGGTGACCCCCATGGCATTCAACGTGTTAAAGTAAGACTTGTATTCCTATACGTTGTTTGTACTCTAACTTTTGTTTTCGTTTATTCGTAGAGTAAGTAGTAGGCAATTTGATGGTACGTGCGCACTTTACGGTGATATGGTACCAATCAGCAGCAATGCAAATAATATAATTTAATGAAATTTTAAATGTGTAAGAACTAATGAAAGTAACAACTTGCCAGCAGCTATGGCCATTATAGTGGATGCAACGTAGTAATATTGTTAGCGCAGTTTAGAGGAAACTAGTTTTTGAATTATTATACATGCACTTCATGAAAATAAGGTAGAATCTACCAGTCTTTATGGAAATCGATTAAGGATTCGCTCACCGTTGATGAAGTTGGCATATTTGTTTCTTAAAATTCACTCATTTTCGAAATATAGAACATTTTACCTACGAACAATGTCTTTCTTTCTAGAGAGACCTTCAAATAGTTACACTTGCTTTTAGTTCTCTAAGTAAATGTTTCTTTAATTAAAATATACTTTCACGGAAAATGTTCAGAACTCCATACAGAATGAAAAAATCATTAATTACTAATTATGAATTTTTACCATGAAAATTGATGACAAGACGTAACAATTTCATGGTTTCGAGTACCTACAAAATGAAATGGTAGACACACGACTAAAATATTGTTCTGTATTTGGAAATGAAAACGAATGTAAATTCTTACTAACATCACATCTGATGTCCACTATCTATACAGATCCTGAATGTCAGAGCTTACATCAAAATGTGGTCGTTTCAACAAAATATGAGCGAATCCTTAAGAAATATCTTTAGTATACTTGTGATCGATGCAATTATAATACAGTTAATGCGAAAAACTCGGGGTGGAGGTAAATAGAGTAATAGAATAGTTATTTTCGATATGAGTGCGTGAAGCGCAAGTTTTTAACGTGTGAAGTTTGCCGCACGAGCGAAGCGAGTGTGGCAATCATACTCGTTAAAAACGACGCGAATTGCACGAATATCGAATTTGACTTTTTATCACCAAAGTGTCAAAACCGAGGTTAGAGCGCCAACTTCACAACTATTTTTCCAGTGAAGAAATAGTTATTTTCGTTATGAGGGCGTCAAGCGCCGTTTTTAACGAGTGTGAAGTTTGCCGCATGAGCGAAGCGAGTACGGCAATCAGACTCTTTAAAACGGCGCGAAACAACCGAATAACGAATTCTATTTTTTGTCACTAACAGTAAGTGTCAAATATGAGGTTGACGATTTCACGCACTGCGCAGGTTATTTCATGCACTGCGCAACTTTTCACGAATTGGTGTGTGAAAGATGATTTCACATGCGTCGAGGACGCCCATGAAACCGAGTATTTGACAAAAAAAGTGTTCATGCACTGCGCAGGTACTTTTACGCACTGCGCAGGTTGTTCACATACTGAGCAGCTTCAGTGTGTGAAACACGATTTCACAAGCGTCGAGGATGTTCGAAAAACCGAGGTTTTTGACACTGCCTGACACAAATAATGTTCCTCAACTTTCTCGTGTCAGAGTTGAGCATCACGCGTATGTGTTGCGTCCGTGCAAAGACGTTGTTTATCCACAGCTAAGAAAATCTACCAATTCAGCGTTTTAGTTGTAAATTGGCATGCGCGAATTAATTGTCGACATATTTTGTTGAGAAAACACGCGGACATTTAGAAAAAGTATTTGTACAAATATTATTACATCATTTAAAATTTCGTATCATACATTTTGCTTATAAAACACCACCTATATTTAACTTGCATAGGAGCTAATAATGAAGACGGTTTTTATTTAGACTAGCATCAATATAAACATGTAAAAATAACCAAATGTAGAATTTTCAGTTGTTTTTTTCTGAGTCATATGTCATCAAAGTGAAACGCTTATACATATATGTACGAAATCACCAACTGGCTGATTCTTTAGCTATCCCAATCAACACAGCAGTGAGCAAATAGTATTTCAACAGTTAACAAACCTATCCTGTTCAAAATTGTTATATAATTGAAGGATTCGGGATAAGAAAGGTACAAGCCACAATCTCTTTAGATTTGGAATTTTCGTAATATTCGTTTGTACTAATAACGTTATAGGCCACCAAAACATTTGAATTCAACAAATATAATTATTATTTACTGTTATATAACAAAAACAACATTTTATATTTTAATGCGATTTAATGCGACATTTTGAACTCGATTATCTAAGAAACTGTTGTAGGGGTGGCTTATATCCTTCTTATCCCGAGCCCTTTAATTGATATAAATGGGATATTCCGTACCAAGCGAGCAGGTTTTTGGAAAGGAGTCGTTGATATTAAAACATACTGAATTTCGATTCCTTACGACACTGTAGGAAGAAACCTATATAAGGTCTACGTGGTAATTGCTCCTGGTCGTGCGTGATTTGGGAGATATTTAATGCAATTGTTTAGGAGAAAAAATTGTTCTCAATATATTTAATCACATATGTCTTGAATTCTGCAAAACAGAAAAAGAATTTATTCATAAAGAAATTTGATGAAATCGATAACAAGCGAATACCATTACATAACATACGAATTGATCACGATCTAATTTTTACTAAAGCTAGCTCAAAGTACTATACCTACATTATTTTTATTTGATATCAAACGTAATTGCCCCAACATCCATTACCCGTACCACTAATCAATATTTCGTTACGGAATATAAAAAAATAGAATGATATACAGGGTGTAAATGTACCTTAGAATGGAATGGGTGCATTTTTCCTCAGGGCGTTAAATTTTATCAGCGAATCATCGAATCCGACTGAATAAATTACAATTAGACATAAAAACACTACGTACATAATTTTCGTCTTATTACGAGGGTGGATCAATAAGTACCCGTATTTGACGACAGATGGCGTTACTGATACAAGTCTTTTGGGAATTCAGTCGTGAAATCTCCAATATTATGATAGTGCTATGTAACAAAGGAACTTAGGTTTATTATAAAGATAAACGGTGTTATATTGCACAATATGAATAATGGGGTGCTACACGTGTAGCGCTGAAGAACAAGACGTGTGCTCGTCGCGGTGGTTCACGGAGGAGGAGAGACACTAAGGCTGCTTCGCCACGAAGTTTGTCGCTGGCTTCTGTGTCGCTCGAAGCGATCGGAACGCCTCTGGTGGTTCGATGGTGAACCTCATCATCAAGCCGCCACAGTCTTTATTACCATCATAGAGTCTCATCTGTGAAACGACGTCACATAAAATTGCAGGCTGATCGCTAGATTAGTTTTGTTTTGACAGCCAATTATATTGCACGTATTTGGCGTTTTTCGAAACAATGGAAAAAGAGCAGTATCTATCCGTGATCCGCTTACTATTTTTGGATGGAAAAACGTGCGAAGAAATCAAAGCGAAGTTGGATGCTGTCTACCGGGACTCTTCACCATCTATGATAATCGTCAGCTATTGGTTCAACGAATTCAAACGTGGCCGTACCTCTGATTTTTATCAGGAGCGCGCCCAGGCCGTCCGACAGATGTGGTTACTAAAAAAATCGTTGGAAAGGTCCACGACATTATCCTCGCTGATCGCCGAACAAAAGTGCGTAAAGTAGCCGAGGCCGTAGGGATATCGTATGCAACGGCAATCAATATTTTACACGATAAGTTAGGGCTGAGAAAGCTGTCCGCCGGACGGGTGCCGCGATTGCTCACGTTTTTGCATCGAGTCGTCACCATTGATGAAACCTGGATTCATTACTATACGCCCGAGATCAAACAACAGTCAAAGCAATGGACTTTTCCAAGCGAATCTGCTCCGAAGAAGGCGAAAACGGCGCCATTGGCCGAGAAGGTCATGGCACCGATTTTTTGGGATGCGAAAGGGATAACACAGGCACACAAAAAAAAAGGTCTTGTTCCCAGAACCAGACCAGCATATCTTTATGTTTTTGGGGTCGCTGAATCCGAATCCGGTGTCCGTTTGTCTCCATCACGTCACATTTTTTTTTAATCTCAAAAAACCATCAATAGATCATGATTTTCAAAAAGTTAATGGACTTATAAAATTCGCTATAAGGGGTTTTTTGAGTCGCTGATCACGAATCTGAAATCGGATTTCAAAAATTCAAGATGGCGGATCCAATATGGCGGACGAGATTTTTGAAAATCGACGGATTCATGCCGAATTTGGTATAAGGAGTTTTTTTGGGTCGCTGATCATGAATCTGAAGTCACATTTTAAAAATTCAAGATGGCGGATCCAATATGGAGGACAAGATTTTCGAAAATTATGAATTTTTGTAAATATAACTTCATATTCGTCATTAGCGATCGAAAAAAATCCCTATACCAAATTTGGCATGAATCCGTCGATTTTCGAAAATCTCGTCCTCCATATTGGATCCGCCATCTTGAATTTTTTAAATCTGGCGTCAGATTCATGATCAGCGACCCAAAAAAACCCCTTATACCAAATTCGGCATGAATCCGTCGATTTTCAAAAATCTCGTCCGCCATATTGGATCCGCCATTTTGCATTTTTGAAATCCTATTTCAGATTCGTGATCAGCGACTCAAAAAAACCCCTATAGCGAATTTGGTTTAAGTCCATTAACTTTTTGAAAATCATGATCTATTGATGGTTTTTTGAGATTAAAAAAAAATGTGACGTGATGGAGACAAACGGACAATGGATTCGGATTCAGCGACCCCAAAAACATAAAGATATACTGGTCTGGTTCCGGGAACAAGGCCTTTTTTTTTGTGTGCCTGTGTAATCCTTACTGACTTTTTGGAGAAAGGAAACACGATCACGGGGAAATACTACAGTGCATTATTGGACAGATGCGATCCGGAATTGAAGAAGACACGGCCTCATTTGGCAAAACAAATTACTATTTCATCACGATAACGCACCAGCTCAGCTTCCTCAGCCGGAATTACCGCGGCCAAACTGCATGAATTATGCTACAAATTGTCGCCGCACCCACCATACTCACCCGATCTAGCTCCTTGCGACTCCTTCCTATTTCCCAACTTGAAAAAATGGTTTGTGGGAAAAAATTCAGCTCAAACGCGAGGAGGCTATCATCGAGATAACAGCCTATTTTGAAGAGTTAGATGAATCATATTTTTTGGAGGGGTTAAAGAAATGGCAGGTACGTTGAGAAAAGTGTATCACACTAAAAGGGGATTACGGTGAAAAAGAAAAAATAAAAATTATAAAAAACTTGCGTCTTCTTTGTTAACACGTGTACTTATTGATGCACCCTCGTATATTCACTCAGCTAGGCCTGGTTATTCAATGCTAGCTACACGAAAACCAGGACCTGGACTCCACTGTCTAGGAAAACTAATTGTAGTTGAATCTGCGATTTCGGCTGCGTAAAAATAAACGTAACCCAAGGGCAAAACAATCCGTCCCGCTCTAAGGCCTGTAATTGGTCGAAACAATAATTCTATAAATTAATGTTTCCATTATTAGGCAATTCGATGTTGAGTACATGCCATGTATTATTGCAGTTTATCCAGCGTGTTCCGCTCAGGATAGTCATGGCGGGTGTTGTCTAATTTGCAAATACTTGTCCCGTTGACCAATTATGGATTGATGGCATAAGTATTGACTGACATACAAGTTCCCCTTACCCCACTCATTCATCAGCTGCACTCGCTGCATTCAGAGGGGTAGAGTGAGTGACAGTGATCAATATAATCATATTGTGATACGCCGTGTGAAAATCATCTTCAGTCATCAAACCTTACGAAGAATCAACATTAGACTGTATAAGTAAAGGAATAAAGTTAATAAAAGTGTCATTAATTTAATGAATCTCAGTTAATCCCATTTTCGATTTTTCCTTATAACGAGAGTGAATGAAGAAAAGGAATTACAGGGTCTTCACAAAAAGTCCCGGTATGGCTGATTATCTCAGCGGAAAATCATTTTAGAGAAAAATGTTTAATGCAAAACTTTTAGGATTTTTCCCTGGCTACCCAATGGTCATATTGGCTTTGACCTTGACCATAACTTTCAAGGTCATATCAAGGTCAAATTGATCTTTTTAAATGCGAACCCTTATTTTTGATACCGGAAATGAAAAGAGCGCGAAATTTCACATTCAAATATGTCCTTGACCTTTTTTTTCATGTGACCTTTATGGTCAGCGGAGCACAGTGGGAAATTTCCTTGAATTAGAGAAGGACACCATTCTTAATGGCTTATTCAACTTAAACCAAATTCGGAATAGGGGGTTTTTTGGGTCGCTGATCACGAATCTGGTCAGATTTCAAAAATTCAAGATGGCGGATCCAATATGGCGGACGAGATTTTCGAAAATTGACGGATTCGTGCCAAATTTGGTATAAGTTCGTTTTTTGGGTCGCTGATCACGAATCTGAAATCAGATTTTAAAAATTCAAAATTTTCCAAATTTGGCACGAATCCGTCAATTTTTGAAAATCTCGTCCGCCATATTGGATCCGCCATCTTGAATTTTTGAAACCTGACTCCAGATTCATGATCAGCGACCCAAAAAAACCCTATACCGTATTAGGTTTAAGTTGAATAAGCCATTAAGGAGGTTAAACCGACACGATACACGTAAAAATTTTGGACGCTCTGAGTTGGCGTTACGCTCAGTAAAAGGTCCGAGTTGAAGCAAAAAGTTTTGGTGAGGTATAGTCTCGTTCTATTCACGCACACCTAAAAGTATGATACAAGAATACGTACGCATACAAGTAACGTCGGATGGTGGCGATCGTGGCAACCGCGCGCAGTCTGTCTCTCTCGCGTTCTACTCTACCTCTTCGTCTGCTCCCTAGCCGGGTTCTCACTAGTCAACTTCATTGGTTGCGTTCAGCAGATCGAGCATAAACCGCTACCGCTCAGTACGCTCAGAAGTAGCGCTCTCTGTTCTGCTGACAACAAGTTTCGGCCGTGGCCTTCGATACATTAGGCGCGTGGCGCGGTGGACTTAAACGATCGACTTGTCGTACTGAAATTTGGCTTTATAAAATTGTTTAGGAACAATCAATTTGAGAGTCAGATTCGTTTTTAGCACATATACACATAAATCTATAAGAATCACCTGGTCTGGTTCGAGTAACAAAATAACTATTGTCCAGTGTTCTCTCTGGTCACAAAATGTTGTGTTGTTTATATCAATACCTCAGAGCCAAACAGTATTAACTCCATTTTTACGAAAACCGTATTATTTCCTCATTCTGCTATTTTACATTGAAAATAGCAGAATGAAAAAATAATGTTTCGAAAAAATGGAGTTAATACTGTTTAGCTCTGAGGTACTGATATGGTAACAGATTGTTTTACGATTACAATTACGATTGCCGGTGGCAAGAAAATGTAATTTTTTTCGTAATAATACATAAAATATAAGATGTTCCGTCGCACGACAGACTGAATTCAACACATCGGTTCACACCGTTCGACATCATTCATAAAATGCGCCAAAACTTCTTCCGATGGAAGTGAGCGGGAGCGCGCTGGAGCGTAACTTTTCTTCGCTACAAAACATGGCGACCGCTACCATTTACGCTCACTTGGAGCGCTCGGTAGCATGCGCGTTCGGCAGATTTTTGCTGAGCTGCTCCACAACTGTTGCGGAGCGGTATGATCTACTGAACGCACCCATTGATCAATTTCGTTGAATGTAGGCCATGGAAAGAAAATAGATTAACCCTTGTAGTGCCGATCGAAAACCGTGTGTTTATGCGAAGATAACCGGACGAACTTGACGAATTTACTAAGTTTAGGAAAATGCTCATAAAAACGAAACTAAGAATGATATTTTAAAAATTCAAAATGCAGCGTATTACAGAAGAAAGAGAGAATAATGTAATGTCAATTGTATTTCAATATATATTGAAAATCATACGAATAACATAAATGTTAAACATTATGAAAAACATATAAACAAGTTCCTCTTCTAGAAACAATATTTGCACATAACAGTAATCATCGTTTGATCATAGTTTTATGTAGGTCGTGTAGTATGAAGTATAAGTATAATATTTTCAATCATTTTTAATAAAATGACCAAACGGTCCTGAGCGAACGACGATATATCGTCGTCCGGCACTAAAAGGGTTAATATGAACATCCGTTCAACGATATTGTTCAATGAAAATGCCTTTCAATGAAAATGGAAAGCATTTCTACTTTTGGTTGAAGGGAATTGATTCAATGACTATAAACAGTGATTGCCCGTGAGACCTCGCTTCTGTTCTCCAATTTCAGGAGCCTCGCGGGAGGGCACCGCTCGCGACGGCAAGGCGGGCGGTATTCTTTGGCAAGCAAGGTGCCTCGACCCCGTTCTCAAATTGCAGGAGCCTCGCGGGAGGGCACGGACACCGTCTTACCCTTCGCTATCCTCGGTCATGTGTCAGCCAGCCATAAATTTAGCACACGCACTTGTCCTGGGACGGCGCCAACCGCACGGCGCTAAATCTGCTTGCCTTTTCGGAGTTAGCTCTTATGCTCCAGATCTCGATTGGCTTAGAATTTTCTTCTCCCACCGTCGAGAGGAAAAAACCAGCCCTCTCTCTCTCTCTCTCTTATGCCGAAGCGTACCCCCGCCTCGCTAGTCGCCTTTCAAGTCAGTCGTATCAAGAACTTCATACTATCTATTCGAGCAATCAGTGTGTCAAAAAATTATCAAAATGTCAAATCGGTTGCGGTACAAAGGAAAATTTATAAAAATGAGTGTTTAAAATAAAGAACTGAAACCAAAAAATACTATTCTTCATTTGAAAAAATGCTTTACATACGCTGTAGCGCAAAACAAAGGTAAAGCAACTGAACTAGCTGCTGCTCTTCGCAGCATCACACAGCATGTTTTCGACCAGCATGACAATTGTGAACGTTGGTGCTCTCGTATGGACACGACCAATGAAAAAGGACAAACATTACTCTTACGTGATTGTGAATTATACGATGCGTTGCGAACTTTGTTTGACAAATATGCCAATAATGCTGAAAAGTTTTCTGTGGCTGCTTCGAGCCAATCAAATGAAAGTGTAAATGGTATGATGTCTTACAAAGCTCCAAAGAATCGATGTTACAGTCTAAGTGAGTCGGCTGATTTTCGGCTAGCGAGTACAATATGTACCTACCAAGAATGATGGAGAAATGCACTTGATGGACGTAACCGCCAAGTTGAATATTTCACCTGGTAAGTATACTGAGGTTTTTTGTGAAAAGAAAGACAAAATCAGGCGGCAAAGAGCTAAAAGGGTGCAGACTAAATCAGCAAAAGCCCGTAGAAACTTGCTAGCCAAAAAGAGAGACGAATTGCGAAAGAAGAAAGAAATGAAGGAAGGAGTAAAATATCAATCGAATTGTGGCCTTACTGTCGATTTAAATCAGTGCAATAATTTACCCCTGGATGAAGAGTGCTTGAAGGAGCTTGAAACCGCTCAGCGTAATTTTTCAAATTTTTCACAATCAGACTTGGCTATGGTGTATTTCGATCTGGAAACATCAGGGTTAGAGAAAAAATCTAATATTCCATAAATAGCCGCGAAATCAAATGATTATTCGTTCAACATTTATGTAACACCCACCAAAGAAATTAATCCAAGAGCATCCAAAGTTACAGGTTTAACTGAAAGAGATGGAGAATTATATTTTAATAATAATCAAGTTACATCTAGTCCATTGAATGAAGCCCTTGTTTCCTTTAATGAATTCCTAGATATTAAAAAAGCCATGTGTACTGATTGCCCACAATGCTCCATTTGACACTTGTCATTTAATTCGAGCTATTATTGACAATTCAATGATTCCTAATTTTAGGAATATTTGTGGTTTTACACTCTCTAACAATATTCAAAAAAATTTTCCCAGAAAGAAAAGGTCCTGGCATGATGAAATAGGAAAAATTAGCAGAAGATTTTTTAGGAATTACTGGCAATTTTCATGAAGCATTATTTGATGTTGAAGTTTTACAAAAACTATCAGAGAAATTAATAACCAAAGAACAATTATTACTAGTGAAAAAGTCGTACTTGGAGTGTGTAATATCTGAAATTGGTAATGAAAAAGAATTGGTATTGTTACCTTCATTAATGGTTTTGAAGGGCAATGTGTGTGTGTCTGAAGTTATGTTAAAAAAAATTGCCGCTGCTGGTATTACATTCGACATGTTATTGACAGCGAGTAAACAAAAAGGAGGATTGATGCAATTATTAGCTGATAGAAATGACATGAACAAACCTCGAGTTACCAAATGTAAGAAAGTTATTGATAAAATTATGTCATTTTTTTTTTACAAAATAGCGAGTTACAGAGTACATGATATTATATTACATTATTATAGTTATTGATGTTCAAATATTACTACAATGTTCAAAAAAAAGAATGAATAAATAAAAATATAAGAGCCTGAATTACTTCATTTTCTACAATGCAATTGATGCCATTAATTAGCTCATAGAAATGACATGAACAAACCTCGAATTACCAAATGTAAGAAAGTTATTGATAAAATTATGTCTTTTTTTTTACAAAATAGCGAGTTACAGAGTACATGATATTATATTACATTATTATAGTTTTCGATGTTCAAATATTACTACAATGTTTAAAAAAAAGAACGAATGAATAAAAATATAAGAGCCTGAATTACTTCATTTTGTACTAATCATTATATGAGGGGCTGAGATTCATAGTGGTGTAAGTCAGATTATCCAGATTTTCCAAAGCAACCGTTTTGTCGTCCCAAAATATACATGTAACCTTTCTTGTTAGCTACATCATACGCCCAAATTATAGCAGTACATATTCCGACGATAATACGCCTCAGAAACTGTAATCTTAGGAGGGGCTTATGTATGTTTGGGACGGCAAGGCGATTGCTTTGGAAAATCTGGATAGTCTGACTTACACCACTATGAATCTCACGGCTCCTCATATATAACCTCCTCACTTCAAACTCTCGCACGCGCTTCCCACTCCAATGAAAGCTGTGCTCTATTGCCAAGTCGGCGCTTTCACATCAGTCGTCCAAGCTATTGAGAAAAAGAAATGAATTTTCACTAATTATATCTCGATAACCAAATGGTGAATTACTTTCATTTTTTTGCTGTATTCACTGATACTTTTTCTACACTAAAGGTTCATTTCATTGAAAAATGTCGAGCCGTTGAATTAAAAAAAATTAAAATAGATGAAGTCCTATCTAAACACATGTAAATTTAATTATTTTCAAAAATGTATAACTACAGTTTGAGATGGTCAATCGTCGTCGGGATCGCTCATTTTGTACTTAATTTTTTGAACTATTTACCATAAAATTTAAAAAAATATGTCGACGTGACCAGTTACGGTTGAACAACCTTAAGAATGTTGTCCTTCTAATTCAAGGAAATTTCCCACTGTGCTCCGCTGACCATAAGGGTCACATGAAAAAAATGGTCAAGGACATATTTGAATGTGAAATTTCCCGCTCTTTTCATTTCCGGTATCAAAAATAGGGGTTCGCATTTAAAAAGATCAATTTGACCTTGATATGACCTTGAAAGTCATGGTCAAGGTCAAATCCAATATGACCATTGGGCAGCCAGGGAAAAATCCTAAAAGTTTTGCATTAAACATTTTTCTCTAAAATGATTTCCCGCTGAGATAATCAGCCGTACCGGGACTTTTTGAAGACCCTGTATATTAATTGCAATTTTGCTATATTTTGCAGATTGTATCCAAGAATTCGTTGCGATATTCATTGCCAGTTCTAAAATGATAACCGTGTTATCAAAGGCGGGGCTAACCAAGGTTCATTAAATTGCACAGTATAATATTGATTCTTCGTAGTTTCGTGTCTGAAAAGACGCGGTTTTCATATGCCATATCACGGTATGATTACACAGGACCACAAAATGAAATCGAAAAAGTCCTCTTACCAAACCAACTGATCTATATGTTTTTGGGTGCGCTGATCACGAATCCGTGGTCCGTATGACCCCTACACGTCAGGATTAAGGTAATTTGAAGGTCAATTTCGATACTTCGAAAAATGTTATTTTTTGACCTCGAATTCTGAAAGAGTAGGAAATGTTACGTTCGGATGTTTTGACTTATGGGCCAAAGTGAGCTCTAGAGGTCACATGGAGATCAGATTCATTCTTTTGAACTTCTCATTTGGTCTTTACGCCAGAGCATATCCGCAAGTAAAATTTCCTGTTCTTTCAGAATCCGGGGTCAAAACGGAGATATCTGGTGAAATATCGATGTTGACCTTCGAATGACCTTGAAAATGACTTCTGGGGTCGATCCAAAGCCACCAGCCAATAGCTCTAGATTTCTTCGACATTTTTTGTGAGGATCATTTCCTCGATATCCGCCTACCATGACGGGATATTGGTCTGAGAAGTTCAAAAGAATGAATCTGACCTCCATGTAACCTCTAGAGGTCACTTTGGCCCATAGGTCAAAACATATCCGAACGTAAAATATCCTGTTCTTTTAGAATCCGAGGTAAAAAAATAACATCTTTCGAGGTATCGAAGTTGACCTTCAAATGACCTTGATCCTGACGTGTAGGGGTCATGGGGACCACGGATTCGTGATCAGCGCAACCAAAAACGTATAGATCATTCGGTTTGGTAAGAGGACTTTTTCGATTTCATTTTGTGTTACGAATACGAATACTGTTATATTTCAGTGAGCATATATGGCAGTATAGATGCGAAGCAAATTTGCAACAAAAGTACCGATCCATCAAACAGATGGCAATGCAGATATGCATGTGTACAGTCACACACGCTGGCTAAAGTATAACAGTGTTCGTACGTACGGAGCGAATACTTCACTACATTTCACTGACACTGCGCTAATTTCGTAACCTGAAAATAACTATCGATCATTTATATCGATCACTATCACTCGCTCTGCTCCTCTGAATGCAGCGAGCGCAGCTGATAAACATGTGGAGTAGAGGGAACTTGGCTGTCAGTCAATGCTTATGCCGTCAATCCATCATTGGTCGGTGGGACAAGTATTAGCAAATTAGGCCACACCTGCCATAACTATTCTGAGTGGAACACTGTATATGCCGACAACTTAGGTGTATAAAACGGCATCGTAAGTTCCAACAAACTTTTAATAGCAATTAAATGCCTAAATGCCGACATACGATGCATAATTAGTTTTCAGAAATTTTCCATCCTACAAATGCTTGCATCATTATGCAATTTTATGTCGAGATTATGTCGTATATTATTTTTATTTATATATGTCCAATATTTGAGAACATAGAGCGGTATGCTACATTCTAACAAATATTATATACACCTTGACTGCTATAATGATATTCTAGTTTTGAAATAAAATGTCTGCATGCCATGTTCAACATTCTTGTCTATCTGGGATCTCTAGCTTTAGTTAGATTAAACTATTTGCCATGGATTTATTATAAAGAGGTTAGATTTTAATGATCATTTCGATTTTATTAACCGCAATCGTGTCAAAGTTATATAAAGAAAAACATTACTAAACACACACACACACATCGCCTTATTACTACAAAAAATACTACCGTGAGCTTTTAAAAAGGATAGAAGAAAAAAGTAGAGTAGAACACACTTGAATGGCTGTTCAATGTGACAGCTGGTTATGCATCGCGTATCGCATGAGAAACATGTTCTACTAAAAAAATTATTGCAGGAGATAAACAAAAAAGGCGCTTCTGTAATTTTGATACGGTCTTAATATACTTTAAGCTATTAAAAATTTTAGTAAAAATCGGATCGTGATAAGCCATACGTTATGTAATGGCATCGATTATTTGTTATCGATTTTGTTAAATTTCTTCATGAAAAAGTTCTTTTTCCGTTTGGGAAATATTTTTAATTAAAATCTCGTATGCCTTGGCGATAAAAAAAACACTTGAAAGTTTTATTTCTATCGACTGTAGGGGATTCAAAATATATGTGATTAAATATACTGAGAACAATGTTTTTCCTAAACAATGAAATAAAATACCTCTCAAACCACGTAGACCGAGAGTAAATCCTTATAGGTTTCTTCCTACAGTAATATGCTAGGCAAGTACCTCAAATCACCGCCGCGCGCGCGACCTCGTGGACATTCCACGCAACTCTAGGGGGATAAGTGAAATGTCATTTTTAAACATACTGACTAATGAACAATTAATTCTCATGCCCTCATTAGCTACGGTGGCGTTTACCCTCGTTAGTGAAAGCATTAGGATTGATTAATCATTAGTTAGTACGTTTAAAAGTAACATTTAAAGAAATCACCAGCGACAGATTCCGAGTCCCTAGGTGTACGGTCACCGGTCTGTTGACAGTTGAACCAGCTTAGTTTTGAGTTTTAAATTAATACAAATTAATTATGAGTCTCATAATAACTAACGGGTTCAATTACTGACTGTTTCACAGGCTCCATTAGACACGAATTGGAGTGACAGTCATCCTAGAGTTACGAACTCCGACCACCTCGTGGCGCCACTAAAGTTACTTGCCTAGCGTATAGCCTTGCAATCGAAATTTAAAGTAGTATTAATATTGATGACCTTTTGTAATAAACCTCCTCGTTTGATATGGAATGCCCCAAGTGTACATTCATTTTGGTAGTGTTCAATTGTGAGATCCTAACAAAGTTGATTTTAAAAATGAAAACTTATTGCAAATATTGTGTGCTCTAGAACTACAAGGTTCCTACTTGTAAGTGGTTAAATATCTACCAATAGAGTGATCAGAAAGCTAACTGGGTTAGCTTAGAGTTTACTTAATGATAAGCAGTAATTGCAAGGGCACATTACTGAATCAATTCCCAGTAGAAAAGTTCATATTAACATGTGTCCTAAAATGTCTGGTTTTCAAGATACAGGACGTCAGTTTTAAAAAAATCGGTTTTTTAATAATATCTCAAAGATCCTTGTGCCGATTTTGTTGACATTTGGCACTGTTGTTTATTGTAATAAGACGCTAAGTTAGCACTAACTAGAAGATAATTATGAGTTCCACAGTGGCGTCCCGGGGGACAGTCTCACGAATAATAGTGATAAAAAAAGTGTACATTTTAGGACACATGTTAATATGAACTTTTCTACTGGAAATTGATTCAGTAATGTGCCCTTGCAATTACGGCCTATCATTAAGTAACACCCTGTACTACCGAAATAGATATAACATCAAATGTTAAAGATCTCTTGTATATATGTATGAAGTCGGCTCCGCCATTTTGAAATTTTTAAAAACTGACGATTTTGCCTGACTGTGCATCATTTGTGATTCATTGTGCCGAAATCCGCATATCAAAATCTTCAAAAATGACACTTGAATAAAATCAGTTCTTACCACTAGCACCGCCATTTTTCCTAAAAAATGAAAGTTGTTGCTCGATTCTTCCAAGTATGTGCATTGTTGTGCTAAAACTCGCAATATTCAGCGTCGAACTGTTTTCGAGAAAAATAATAAAAATACAAAGTATCAGCACCGCCATTTTGGAATTTTGGAATTTTCTTCATAAGTATCGAAAGAGGTCGAGCTATCGTCGCCGTAATTCTAATACCTCGTAACCCAGAAATCGTAATTTTTTAGGAGGCATAAAAAACGTGTTATCCTGATAATCCTATGCCTAAAAATGTTGTTATATTACTAATTTGATGTACTATAATTATATGCTATTAAATTGTTCATTAATATTTAATATTAATCTGCCAGTTGAATTAATATTATGGGTTACGAGATATTGGTATTAAATTTATTTGGTTTACGAGTTGTTGGGTACTTGCGAATTGTTGGAAGATTAACACGCAAAAATAATAGTAATACTATGTCTTTTTACTTACTTACTACTACATACATAGATACATACAAAAAGACATAGTAAGACATAGGTATGTCTTTAATTTTAAACCTGATAATTGAAAATTAAAATAATAACTCACAAGTAGGTTTAGTATTATAGAACTTAACAGTACTTTAAATTATCATAAAAATGATGGTATTCTTCGGGAATAACCTTCTTTAGCTCTTGTAGATGTGCCCATTTCTCCTTTTTAATTTTTTTTGCTTCTTGATACATTGGTGGCCAGATTGCTTTATTCACTACTGGCTTATTTCTTTGAGGTAGTTTTGCCCATTCATGATCAAAATTGATTTTATACTCAATTTCACCCGAAGGTAAGTATCGCAAAGCACGTAAATCGGTTACCATTGGGTCGCTGGTGACCCGAAACAAAATAATAGTAACTGCAATGCAATTTATAGAGTAAAGAATTAAAAAAATTCTTACCTTTTACCAGGTCTTATTGGGGAATACCGCTGATATTCTTTAATTGAATAGTCTTTAATGTCAGAGAAAATCATTTTTCGTAAATCGAACGTAATCTTGAGGAATGTATACATCACGTCCCTTCAATTAATTTTCTATTCGCGAGTGGACGCTATCACATTCTATTTGTATGTGACCAACTACCAGGAATTTTTGAATAATCTCTACCTTGTTGTCAATGGCATAAGCCAACAGAGCGTTGGACAAAATTGCGTTTCTCTTTTGATACGTACAACCGTCACTATACAGTATTATTGGACCATCAACATTTTTGCAATATTGTTCCAAGTATTCCAGAACACAAGTTGTAAAAGTTGATGCTGTCATATCAGCTGCAGTCTCATCGAACCAAAAGCAGCATGCTTCACGAGAAGCAAAATCGAACACAGTGATATTATGGCGGCATAATTTTGTTTTATAAAAAATAGCACTAGCTTGAACCCACGGGCTGACTTTTACTGCTTGTAAATCCATGGTAATGACTTTACGCTTGTGTTTCAGTGCTTCTGCGTTATCTTGGTCCTTTTCTAAATAAGCACGATTCTTTTGATCGATATGTATCTGCCACTTTTCATCTGGTAGTTGCACAACCTCATGTTTAACACAAGTGTCACACTTGTCCTTTTTCACTGGATGTATGGACAGATTCATATCGTGAAAAAGACTGCTGGCTGACCATCTCGATAATGGCTTCTTTTCCTCAGCTGTACACGCATCAACGTATAATTGGTGCAACTGATTCATGCTTCAAATTACAGATTCTAAATACAGCTTGGTTGTAGAAGATCTTGCATAATGTGATGGTAGTTTCGGCAAATGAGTGAGAAATTCTCGTGCAAAATTAGTACCTACTAAGGGTCGTGTCAGGACGATAGGGTCTTTTCCTTGCTTTGTTTTTAAACTGCAAACTTGTTGACATGCCTGCCGGACTACTTTCATCGGTCTTCAACCACGAATGCACCGTAAATTCTCCAATGACGATTGTACTAAGAAATAATTGTTTACATACTTCCAATTTCTTGCCGTCAATAGTTAAGTGATAAACAATGGTATTTTTGCGTTTGCTATGAGGGTTGCCCGTGTAAGTTTTTCTTTACAATTATTTCGACATGATTAACTACAAACGTTTTCCTCTGATCCCAGGTAGTACTTTTCCAAAACAAGTTAAAAATTTTCTGTCGTTGTTCCTGTGCTATACGTGAGCACTGACGGGATTTCTCCTTATGCATTCGTTAGAGGTACACGGTGCATCTAATTTTCGAGCTTCTCGCGGTGTATCCTGATAAACTTTTCCGTTTGATCGTCTATATCCCATGTACGCTTTGCCTTCGTATCGCAGTCTTTTAGTTTCAGTCTTCTTCCACTTGTGAGTGTGAGGTTTCCTGTTAGGTTTTTTTATTGTATTCGGTTCATGGTCATCTTCTGATTCACCGTGAGAATCTGAAAGCAAAAAAAACGTTCATAATAATATTCAATATAAGGATCTGGTATCACGGATATTAATTGCTAAACTTTATCAGGAGAGTAACAGCAATATCGATCAAGCTTTACCAGAATTCCCATTACTGCTATCAGTGGCAGAAACGTATCTGACATCACTATCATTATCCGAAAGGTTTTGTTGCATTCTAACATCTTCATTATAGTCATAATCAGAATCACTTCGGTTACATTTCTTAACATTATCCTTAGGGCCGATTCCACCAACTCTGATTAAATGCTTGATTACCTAATCACGATTATATTTAATCGGCGTTCTAATCATGATTAACTGCACAATTCGTTCCACCATGAATTTTTAACCCCCGATTATCTAATCATATACCCTCTTCGCAATAAGTTTTGGTTTTGTTGTAACGGTGATTCTGATTGGTTCATCAACGGAACTTGTAATGGAGTAGGAGGAAAACCTGACGTGATCAACTGACGCGCCGCAAGCCGAGCTCAGTGAGCTGCCGAAATCTCCAACAGAATTTAAAAAGGAACCAGTTGCATAATACCGGAGAGCAAGCAGGAGTTGTACTCTGGGTGCAATAGCGTGGTTTTTGAAATGTGCACTCCCTTTATTTAGTAAATACAGAAAATTCTACGCGATTTTTAACGTAATATGATAATGTTGCGATATTTTAAAATAGATTATATATTATTTTTAAGAAGTAATTTATCTTTCTGTAGCGTGTTGCAAATTATGTACAATTTCCAGAAGCAAAGCTTCAACACTGTCTTTCGATAACCGAAAACGCGTAATGAAATCCAAATCATTCAAAGTTTGGAAATAATTAATTCGTTCCTTAATTAAATGTGGCCTTCTATCAATTTCGATACTATTTTCATCATCAGATGATGATAAAATATCGTCGTAAAATAAATTCATGTCCGATATAGTATTGCACAGCAGTGAAACTTCGACTTTGAGGTTATGTTGATCCACGTTAATCACTGGTTAGGTTCCTAATCGGCCAAAAATGGCTGATTAAGTTCAACGGTGATTATCTCACTTTAATCATGGTTTAAAAATTGGTGGAACGCAAGAGCATGATTAAATTAAGCTAATCGGGAATTAACAATTTAATCAGAGTTGGTGGTTTCGGCCCTTAGTATCTTAAACAAATTTTTTAATGGACAGTGAGAAAACCAAAAAAGAAACTTCTTACCAACTTGATCAGAGTGATAGTTCACAACGGTATTGGTAGTTTTCTCACTCGTACCCTGATCGTATGATGCAACAGGTATCGAATCTACCCCTGCATGCTCTTAAATAAAAAAATATATTTTCTCTAATACATAACGGAAAACGGAAAGTTTCTTACCATCTTGAGATTCGAATCGCTCGAGGAATTTGATCCGTTGAAAATCTTTAATCAGTATAGTAGAAGTCTCATCACTTATACCGATATACGATTTTTTTAAAATAATAATAATAATTTTTACATAATAGAGAAATATAACGGAAAGTTTCTTACCAATTTGTTCCGAATCAAGATACTTAATGACGACACTGGAAATGATATTAATCGGAAACTGATCATCATAAAACACAACAGGCATTGAGTCTGCAACAGATTAACTTTAATTTTTTGGTACTGCCATACAACTGAAGCATATTTTAACAATAAAAATAAGAACCCTTACCAAGATTTTCAAATTGCAAGTCCATCGCATCGTTTATTCTGCAAGAACACTATCGTGATTTATCACATTACTAGCTGACACGGTGAACTTCGTACCGCCTCAGAATCAATAAATGTGTTAACTTAAAAACGAAATGTATTTTAATTACATTTAAATTAATTTAATTCACTTTGCAGCAAGGCATTTGCTTTATTGAAACGAATCGAAATGATTCGCGTAGCATTATTGCACTACTTTCTGTTAAACTATTTGCTGGATGGGTTGCACTCGGGTCGATTCCCTTCATTGAAACACCTTGTGATATACGATATTGATTCAAATTTTTTTTATTTTCTTACTTTCCAATACGCGAGGAAACTTCTCTAGAAAAATTAATTTCTTAATAAATTTTTTTTCCTAAATTTTTCAGATACATTTTTTTTCGTAAATTTTCAGATGTTTTAATACTTATTCTCTGTTATTCGTGGCGGAGACAAATCCAAGAATCAAAGATCATAAAAATCTGTCCAGCCGTTCTTTAGTTATAAATAGCGTAACTAACCCTACCTTGTTATATACAGGGTGTCCGAAAAGTATGGAAACGGTTGAATATCTCGAAAAGTACGCTTCAGATCGGGAAACGAAAAAATAAGTATCCGATATTTTTTTAAAAACTATCAAATGATACCAAGATTGATCCCACACCCCAACCCCTGTGGGTGGGGCAGGGGGAAGCTTCAAAATCTTAAATAGGAACCCCCACTTTAGATTGCATACTCGCATTCTACATTAAAAACTACATAACTTTTATTTGAAAAATTTTTTTCGATTCGTGGCAGATGGCGCTATAATCGACGAAATTCAATTTTTTCGGTTTTTGCAATTGAGAGTCGATTTATTCGATTCTGCAATACAATTGCGATAGAAATTTACATTTTTTATTCTCATACTTGATATTTTTGTTAAAAATTTAATTTAGTTTTGCAAATTTGAATTTACAGTAAAACTTTCATCGTTAGACGTTTAGAAATCTGGCAAATACACTACTTTTAGCGTAACCCAGAAGCAACGACGTAGACGTAATAGTTTTCTGTTCCCTTTGAAACCTCAAAAACCGTTTGACCGCTTATGAGGTATTTCCCACTAACTCGGGCGTCGTCTTTTACATAAGAATACATATTAACCCAAAAATCGAAAATTTATGGGTTACGAGGTATTAGAACTACAGCGACGCTATGCTTCATTCTGCATAAACTAAATTTCAAGTCATACATCCATACATCAATAATTTACATTTAAAGGTAATAAACTGAGATATCCATAACTTCGTGAGAAGTGATAATAGCAACATTTTTCAACCACTACTAATTTCAAAACGATAATGTACATCATATAACAGATAGAACATGTTAGGTGAACAGTAGGTAAACGGATCAAAAAATGAGAAATGAAATATTTGAAAAGTTGAAAATATCGGATCCTGGAGTATATAAAAATAGAACTACATTAAGCTCGACGAGTACAACTTTTCCTAATGATATAAATCGTTAGTAGCGGTTCTACTGGAACCGAAAATCGGTATCGCCGTATCGGGATAGCAAATCTTTCAAGTCGAATAATTCGAAGGAGATATAGTCCAGGCAATGGGGGTTTCTATTCGCAAAAGGTCGGAAAGAAATAAAAATTTGGTGGGATGGTAGACATAGGTCCCCCCTGATAGTGCACCTGAGTTTGCGACCTCGGGGGGTTGCCGCTCGAGGGGTGGGGGGATGAAAACTCTGCGTCGCGACGCTTTTCGGGGAATAGCGCCGTTATGGTAAGTGCTATCGAAAAAAAGTTCAAATGAAATACGTATAGAAGGAAATTGTGCACAATTTTTGTCTTTACATGTTTCATCTGCGACCAATAGTTTCCGCTCCACGGCGCGCCAATGTTAGGGGTTAATTTGCAATTTTCAACAAAATCAGAATTTCATCGCTCATACGATGCACTTCAATATCCGTTAATTTTTATAAGAGGAGAAGACGGGTACCATTTCAATTTGAAACAAGTGAATCCAAGTACAGGTGCAGATACAAATAAAAAAGTAACATCGAAGGCATTTTATGGATATCGCTTAATGATCAGAGACAATGAAGAATACAATCATATTACAAATTATCGTCAATTATTTCAACAATTTTTAGTGGATATGTACGCAAAAATAGAGGCAGAATGAATGATATTCATACGACAAAACGAAAAAGAACTACGTACAGAAGAGTACATTCATTTGAGAGATGCAATCATGAATGATGGTAACGTTAACGACATTGGAAGACTGGTGATTTTACCATCAACTTATATAGGAAGTCCACGACACATGCATGAGTATACACAAGATGCAATGACTTATGTCAAGAAATATGATCGTCCTGACTTATTTATAACATTCACTCTTGCAATTCGTCATGGCCCGAAATCAAGGAACATATGGTTTACGGCCAGGTTCCCATGGACCATCATGACGTAATAGCTCGAATTTTTCGACAAAAACTAATCATATTCATGGATGTTATCGAAAAATATTGTATTTTTGTAACTGTCAGATGCTGAATGTACACTATCGAATGACAAAGACGAGGATTGCCTCATTCGCACACTTTAATTTGGTTACATGAAAAAATCCGTCCAAATCAAATTGATCAAATAATTCGAGCTGAATTTCCGAATCCAAAAGAAGATCCAGAACTATACACCCTAGTAGTAAAAACCATGATTCATGGTCCATGTGGGAGATTAAATATGAATTCACCATGTATGAGCGAAGGCAAGTGCACAAAAAGGTATCCAAGACCATATTTGAATGAGACACAAACTGGAGAAGATAGATATCCTAAATACAGAAGACGAGCTCCAGAAAATGGTGGGTTCACTGCCAAAATACGACTGCGAAGGAATCAGGAAATAGAAGTAGATAATCAGTGGGTTATGTATTTGGCATTTACCGGGCACTCAGTCCTTTTTGGACCATTGTATCCGAGCCACACTTGGGGCAACTCAGACAGAGAGGAGTCCCCTCCTCCCGCCCTCAACCTCCGGTGAGCCCATAGTACGGGAGCCAACGACAGATCTTGGTGACAATTTGGTGCAAAGTTGAAAACCCGTTTATTTCTTAATTTGTACCCCGGAAATGTGAATTTCGCTTTTCTGGCTAGCCTTCAGCGGTGCAACGCTCCGCTAGAGGGCTTCAAAAACTGCATAATAGAATAAAAAATGTCTGAATCGAGCAAAGCCAAACCTTTTTTAATTTGGTTATGTAGACCATAAATAATCATAAAAAACTTGTCTGGCATCATTCCGATGGTGCAAAAGCTTTCTGTTTGACCAACGAACACTGCAGAATAGAATCTAAAATGTCTGAGTCGAGCAAAGGTAAACCTTGTTTTATATGTTTATTTAGACCATAAATAATTTTTTAAAAATTGTCTGGCATAATTCTGATGGTAAAAAAGTTGTCTGGCAAGCGATTAAAGTAGTGCGCGCGACGTCGGTCTGCACGCAAATCCTGGCTGTATGCTAAAAAAATACTTCTGTTCGAAACAATTTTAACCCTTCGTTATTCACGTGGGTTTTTCAAACATAAAAGATCACCTGGGGTGTACCCTACACCCCAGTTAAAAATTACCTAACGTTTTCTTACTGAAAAATTGAAATTTTTTAATACTTTTTTTTATTTTAAAGTTTCAGATATTTCCTAATGATCTCAACATTAAAAAAAAATTAATTTCGTAATTTTCTAATTGAAAACAAAACTCGAAGTCTCGGTACATGAGGTGTCGGTTTTCAGACGCTCAGGTCCCCCTGCCGATTTTTATAAAAAAAATAGAATAAATAATAGACTGAGGATAGTTATCATACTCTCGTTTTATTAATGAAGGATAAATTAACAAATTGGAACAAGTTTT